>JAILYF010000069.1:0-539326 GCA_025491095.1 Brachionus asplanchnoidis
TAACTCTAAAAATGACTTATCCCAACAATTGTAATGACTTTGCCAACCAATGTTAATCACTTATCCGACTCTAAAAATGACTTTGCCCAACAATTGAAATGACTTTGCCAACCACTGTTAATCACTAATCCGACCTCTAAAAATGACTTAGCCCAACAATTGTAATGACTTTGCCAACCACTGTTAATCACTTATCCGACCTCTAAAAATGACTTTGCCCGACAATTATGATTACTTTGCCAACCACTGTTAATCACTTATCCGACCTCTAAAATGACTTTTCCCAACAATTGTAATGACTTTGCCAACCACTGTTAATCACTTATCCGACCTCTAAAAATGACTTTGCCAACCACAATTAATCACTTATCCGATCTCTAAAAATGACTTTGCCCAACAATTGTAATGACTTTGCCAACCACTGTTAATCACTTATCCGACCTCTAAAATGATTTTTCCCAACAATTGTAATGACTTTGCCAACCCACTATTAATCACTATCCGACCTCTAAAAATGACTTTGCCCAACAATTGTAATGATTTTGCGAACCAATGTTAATCACTTATCCGACCTATAAAAATGACTTTGCCCAACAATTGTAATGACTATGCCAACCACTGTTAATCACTTATCCGACCTCTAAAAATGACTTTTCCCAACAATTGAAATGACTTTGCCAACCACTGTCAATCACTTATCAGACCTCTAAAAATGACTTTGCCAACCATTGTTAATCACTTATACGACATCTAAAAATGACTTTGCCCAACAATTGTAATGACCTCTGCCAACCACTGTTAATCACATATACGACATCTAAAAATGACTTTGCCCAACAATTGTAATGACTATGCCAACCACTGTTAATCACTTATCCGACCTCTAAAAATGACTTTTCCCAACAATTGAAATGACTTTGCCAACCACTGTCAATCACTTATCAGACCTCTAAAAATGACTTTGCCTACCAATGTTAATCACTTATCCGACCTATAAAAGACTTTGCCCAACAATTGTAATGACTATGCCAACTACTGTTAATCACTTATCCGACCTCTAAAAATGACTTTGCCCAACAATTGTAATGACTTTGCCAACCACTGTTAATCACTTATCCAAACTCTAAAAATGACTTAGCCCAACAATTTAATGACTTTGCCCAACCACTGTTAATAACTTATCCGACCTCTAAAAATGACTTTGCCCAACTTGTAATGACTTTGCCAACCACTGTTAATCACATATCCGACTCTTAAAAATGACTTTGCTCATCAATTGTAATGACTTTGCCAACCACTGGTAATAACGAATCCGACCTCTAAATATGACTTTTCCCAACAATTGTAACGACTTTGCCAACCACTGTTAATCACATATCCGAATTCAAAAAATGACTTTGCCCAACAATTGTAATGACTTTGCCAACCACTGTTAATCAATTATTCGACCTCTAAAAATGACTTTTCCCAACAATTGTAATGACTTTGCCAACCAGTGTTAATCACTTATCCGACCTCTAAAAACGACTTTGCCCAACAATGTAATGACTTTGCCAACCACTGGTAATAACTAATCCGACCTCTAAAAATGACTTTTCTCAGCAATTGCAATGACTTTGCCAACCACTGTTAATCACATATCCGAATTCAAAAATGACTTTGCCCAACAATTGTAATGACTTTGCCAACCACTTTTAATAACATATCTGACATCTAAAAATGACTTTGCCCAACAATTGTAATGACTATGCCAACCACTGTTAATCACTTATCCGACCTCTAAAAATGACTTTTCCCAACAATTGAAATGACTTTGCCAACCACTGTCAATCACTTATCAGACCTCTAAAAATGACTTTGCCTACCAATGTTAATCACTTATCCGACCTATAAAAAGACTTTGCCCAACAATTGTAATGACTATGCCAACTACTGTTAATCACTTATCCGACCTCTAAAAATGACTTTGCCCAACAATTGTAATGACTTTGCCAACCACTGTTAATCACTTATCCGACCTCTAGAAATGACTTTTCCCAACAATTGAAATGACTTTGCCAACCACTGTCAATCACTTATCAGACCTCTAAAAATGACTTTGCCAACCATTGTTAATCACTTATACGACATCTAAAAATGACTTTGCCCAACAATTGTAATGACTCTGCCAACCACTGTTAATCACATATACGACATCTAAAAATGACTTTGCCCAACAATTGTAATGACTATGCCAACCACTGTTAATCACTTATCCGACCTCTAAAAATGACTTTTCCCAACAATTGAAATGACTTTGCCAACCACTGTCAATCACTTATCAGACCTCTAAAAATGACTTTGCCTACCAATGTTAATCACTTATCCGACCTATAAAAGACTTTGCCCAACAATTGTAATGACTATGCCAACTACTGTTAATCACTTATCCGACCTCTAAAAATGACTTTGCCCAACAATTGTAATGACTTTGCCAACCACTGTTAATCACTTATCCAACTCTAAAAATGACTTAGCCCAACAATTTTAATGACTTTGCCCAACCACTGTTAATAACTTATCCGACCTCTAAAAATGACTTTGCCCAACTTGTAATGACTTTGCCAACCACTGTTAATCACATATCCGACTCTTAAAATGACTTTGCTCATCAATTGTAATGACTTTGCCAACCACTGGTAATAACGAATCCGACCTCTAAATATGACTTTTCCCAACAATTGTAACGACTTTGCCAACCACTGTGAAACACTTATCCGATCTCTAAAAATGACTTTGCCCAACAATTGTAATGACTTTGCCAACCACTGTTAATCAATTATCCGACCTCTAAAAATGACTTTTCCCAACAATTGTAATGACTTTGCCAACCCGTGTTAATCACTTATTCGACCTCTAAAAACGACTTTGCCCAACAATGTAATGACTTTGCCAACCACTGGTAATAACTTATCCGACCTCTAAAAATGACTTTTCTCAGCAATTGCAATGACTTTGCCAACCACTGTTAATCACATATCCGAATTCAAAAATGACTTTGCCCAACAATTGTAATGACTTTGCCAACCACTGTTAATCAATTATCCGACCTCTAAAAATGACTTTTCCCAACAATTGTAATGACTTTGCCAACCAGTGTTAATCACTTATCCGACCTCTAAAAACGACTTTGCCCAACAATGTAATGACTTTGCCAACCACTGGTAATAACTAATCCGACCTCTAAAATGACTTTTCTCAGCAATTGCAATGACTTTGCCAACCACTGTTAATCACATATCCGAATTCAAAAAATGACTTTGCCCAACAATTGTAATGACTTTGCCAACCACTTTTAATAACATATCTGACATCTAAAAATGACTTTGCCCAACAATTGTAATGACTATGCCAACCACTGTTAATCACTTATCCGACCTCTAAAATGACTTTTCCCAACAATTGAAATGACTTTGCCAACCACTGTCAATCACTTATCAGACCTCTAAAAATGACTTTGCCTACCAATGTTAATCACTTATCCGACCTATAAAAAGACTTTGCCCAACAATTGTAATGACTATGCCAACTACTGTTAATCACTTATCCGACCTCTAAAAATGACTTTGCCCAACAATTGTAATGACTTTGCCAACCACTGTTAATCACTTATCCAAACTCTAAAAATGACTTAGCCCAACAATTTTAATGACTTTGCCCAACCACTGTTAATAACTTATCCGACCTCTAAAAATGACTTTGCCCAACTTGTAATGACTTTGCCAACCACTGTTAATCACATATCCGACTCTTAAAAATGACTTTGCTCATCAATTGTAATGACTTTGCCAACAACTGGTAATAACGAATCCGACCTCTAAATATGACTTTTCCCAACAATTGTAACGACTTTGCCAACCACTGTGAAACACTTATCCGATCTCTAAAAATGACTTTTGCCCAACAATTGTAATGACTTTGCCAACAACTGTTAATAACATATCTGACCTCTAAAAATGACTTTTCCCAACAATTGTAATGACTTTGCCAACCACTGTTAATCACTTATCCGACCTCTAAAAATGACTTTTCTCAGCAATTGCAATGACTTTGCCAACCACTGTTAATCACATATCCGAATTCAAAAAATGACTTTGCCCAACAATTGTAATGACTTTGCCAACCACTGTTAATCACATATCCGAATTCAAAAAATGACTTTTCCCAACAATTGTAATGACTTTGCCAACCAGTGTTAATCACTAATCCGACCTCTAAAAATGACTTTTCTCAGCAATTGCAATGACTTTGCCAACCACTGTTAATCACATATCCGAATTTAAAAAATGACTTTGCCCAACAATTGTAATGACTTTGCCAACCACTTTTAATAACATATCTGACCTCTAAAAATGACTTTTCCTAACAATTGTAATGACTTTGCCAACCACTGTTAATCAATTATCCGACCTCTAAAAATGACTTTTCCCAACAATTGTAATGACTTTGCCAACCACTGTTAATCAATTATCCGACCTCTAAAAATGACTTTTCCCAACAATTGTAATGACTTTGCCAACCAGTGTTAATCACTTATCCGACCTCTAAAAACGACTTTGCCCAACAATGTAATGACTTTGCCAACCACTGGTAATAACTTATCAGACCTCTAAAAATGACTTTTCTCAGCAATTGCAATGACTTTGCCAACCACTGTTAATCACATATCCGAATTCAAAAAATGACTTTGCCCAACAATTGTAATGACTTTGCCAACCTTTTTTAATACTATATCTGACCTCTAAAAATGACTTTTCCCAACAATTGTAATGACTTTGCCAACCAATGTTAATCACTTAACCGATCTCTAAAAATGACTCTTCCCAACAATTGTAATGACTTTGCCAACCACTGTTAATCACTTATCCGACCTCTAAAAATGACTTTGCCCAAAAATTGTAATGACTTTGCCAACCACTGGTAATGACTTATCCGACCTCTAAAAATGACTTTTCCCAACAATTGCGATGACTTTGCCAACCACTGTTAATCACTTATCCAACCTCTAAAAATGACTTTAACCAACAACTGTAATGACTTTGCCCAACAATTGTAATGACTTTGCCAACCACTGGTAATCACTTATCCAATCTCTAAAATGACTTAGCCCAACAATTTTAATGACTTTGCCCAACCACTGTTAATAACTTATCCGACCTCTAAAAATGACTTTGCCCAACTATGTAATTACTTTGCCAACCACTGTTAATCACATATCCGACTCTTAAAAATGACTTTGCTCATCAATTGTAATGACTTTGCCAACCACTGGTAATAACGAATCCGACCTCTAAATATGACTTTTCCCAACAATTGTAACGACTTTGCCAACCACTGTGAAACACTTATCCGATCTCTAAAAATGACTTTGCCCAACAATTGTAATGACTTTGCCAACCACTGTTAATCAATTATCCGACCTCTAAAAATGACTTTTCCCAACAATTGTAATGACTTTGCCAACCAGTGTTAATCACTTATCCGACCTCTAAAAACGACTTTGCCCAACAATGTAATGACTTTGCCAACCACTGGTAATAACTTATCCGACCTCTAAAAATGACTTTTCTCAGCAATTGCAATGACTTTGCCAACCACTGTAAATCACATATCCGAATTCAAAAAATGACTTTGCCCAACAATTGTAATGACTTTGCCAACCACTGTTAATCACTTATCCGACCTCTAAAAATGACTTTGCCCAAAAATTGTAATGGCTTTGCCAACCTTTTTTAATAACATATCTGACCTCTAAAAATGACTTTTCCCAACAATTGTAATGACTTTGCCAACCAATGTTAATCACTTAACCGATCTCTAAAAATGACTCTTCCCAACAATTGTAATGACTTTGCCAACCACTGTTAATCACTTATCCGACCTCTAAAAATGACTTTGCCCAAAAATTGTAATGACTTTGCCAACCACTGGTAATGACTTATCCGACCTCTAAAAATGACTTTTCCCAACAATTGCGATGACTTTACCAACCACTATTAATCACATATCCGACTTCTAAAAATGACTTTGCCGAACAATTGTAATGACTTTGCCAACCACTGTTAATCACATATCTGACCTCTAAAAATGACTTTAACCAACAACTGTAATGACTTTGCCCAACAATTGTAATGACTTTGCTAACCACTGGTAATCACTTATCCAATCTCTAAAAATGACTTAGCCCAACAATTTTAATGACTTTGCCCAACCACTGTTAATAACTTATCCGACCTCTAAAAATGACTTTGCACAACTATGTAATGACTTTAGCAACCACTGTTAATCACATATCCGAATCTTAAAAATGACTTTGCTCATCAATTGTAATGACTTTGCCAATCACTGGAAATAACGAATCCGACCTCTAAATATGACTTTTCCCAACAATTGTAACGACTTTGCCAACCACTGTGAAACACTTATCCGATCTCTAAAAATGACTTTGCCCAACAATTGTAATGACTTTGCCAACCACTGTTAATCAATTATCCGACCTCTAAAAATGACTTTTCCCAACAATTGTAATGACTTTGCCAACCAGTGTTAATCACTTATCTGAACTCTAAAAATGACTATGCCCAACAATTGAAATGACTTTGCCAACCACTGTTAATCACTTATCCGATCTCTAAAAATGACTTTGCCCAACAATTGTAATGACTTTGCCAACCACTGTTAATCACTTATCCAACCTCTAAAAATGACTTTAACCAACAACTGTAATGACTTTTCCAACCAATGTTAATCCTTTATCCAATCTCTAAAAATGACTTTGCCCAACAATTTTAAAGACTTTGCCCAACCACTGTTAATAACTTATCCGACCTCTAAAAATGACTTTGCCCAACTATGTAATGACTTTGCCAACCACTGTTAATCACATATCCGACCTCTAAAAATGACTTTTCCCAACAATTGTAATGACTTCGCCAACCACTGTTAATCTCTTATCCGTTCTCTAAAAATGACTTTTCCCAACAATTATAATGACTTTGCCAACCACTGTTAATCACATATCCGACCCCTAAAAATGACTTTGCCCAACAATTGTAATGACTTTGCCAACCACTGTTAATCACTTATTCGACCTCTAAAAATGACTTTGCCTACCACTGTTAATCACTTATCCCACCTATAAAAAGACTTTGCCCAACAATTGTAATGACTATGCCAACCAATGTTAATCACTTATCCGACCTCTGAAAATGACTTTGCCCAACAATTGTAATGACTATGCCAACCACTGTTAATCACTTATCCGACCTCTAAAAATGACTTTGCCCAAAAATTGTAATGACTTTGCCAACCACTGTTAATCACTTATCCGATCTCTAAAAATGACTTTGCCTAACAATTATAATGACTATGCCAACAACTGTTAATCACATATCCGAACTCTAAAAATGACTATGCCCAACAATTGTAATGACTTTGCCAACCACTGTTAATCACTTATCCGACCTCTAAAAATGACTTCGCCAACCAATGTTAATCACTTATCCGACCTATAAAAAGACTTTGCTCAACAATTGTAATGACTATGCCAACCACTGTTAATCACTTATCCAACCTCTAAAAATGACTTTAACCAACAACTGTAATGACTTTGCCCAACAATTGTAATGACTTTGCCAACCACTGGTAATCACTTATCCGACCTCTAAAAATGACTTTGCCCAACAATTGTAATGACTTTGCCAGCCACTGGTAATCACTTATCCGACCTCTAAAAATGACTTTGCCCAACAATTGTAATGACTTTGCCAACCACTGTTAATCACTTATCCAACCTCTAAAAATGACTTTAACCAACAACTGTAATGACTTTTCCAACCAATGTTAATCCTTTATCCAATCTCTAAAAATGACTTTGCCCAACAATTTTAAAGACTTTGCCCAACCACTGTTAATAACTTATCCGACCTCTAAAAATGACTTTGCCCAACTATGTAATGACTTTGCCAACCACTGTTAATCACATATCCGACCTCTAAAAATGACTTTTCCCAACAATTGTAATGACTTCGCCAACCACTGTTAATCTCTTATCCGTTCTCTAAAAATGACTTTTCCCAACAATTATAATGACTTTGCCAACCACTGTTAATCACATATCCGACCCCTAAAAATGACTTTGCCCAACAATTGTAATGACTTTGCCAACCACTGTTAATCACTTATTCGACCTCTAAAAATGACTTTGCCTACCACTGTTAATCACTTATCCCACCTATAAAAGACTTTGCCCAACAATTGTAATGATTATGCCAACCAATGTTAATCACTTATCCGACCTCTGAAAATGACTTTGCCCAAAAATTGTAATGACTTTGCCAACCACTGTTAATCACTTATCCGATCTCTAAAATGACTTTGCCTAACAATTATAATGACTATGCCAACTACTGTTAATCACATATCCGAACTCTAAAAATGACTATGCCCAACAATTGTAATGACTTTGCCAACCACTGTTAATCACTTATCCGACCTCTAAAAATGACTTCGCCAACCAATGTTAATCACTTATCCGACCTATAAAAAGACTTTGCTCAACAATTGTAATGACTATGCCAACCACTGTTAATCACTTATCCAACCTGTAAAAATGACTTTAACCAACAACTGTAATGACTTTGCCCAACAATTGTAATGACTTTGCCAACCAATGTTAATCACTTATCCAATCTCTAAAAATGACTTTGCCCAACAATTTTAATGACTTTGCCCAACCACTGTTAATAACTTATCCGACCTCTAAAAATGACTTTGCCCAACTATGTAATGACTTTGCCAACCACTTTTAATCACATATCCGACTCTTAAAAATGACTTTGCCCAACAACTGGTAATCACTCATCCGACCTCTAAAAATGACTTTGCCCGACAATTGTGATGACTTTGCCAACCACTGTTAATCACTTATCCGACCTCTAAAAATGACTTTTCCCAACAATTGTAATGACTTCGCCAACAACTGTTAATCACTTATCCGTTCTCTAAAAATGACTTTTCCCAACAATTATAATGACTTTGCCAACCACTGTTAATCAATTATCCGACCTCTAAAAATGACTTTTCCCAACAATTGTAATGACTTTGCCAACCAGTGTTAATCACTTATCCGACCTCTAAAAACGACTTTGCCCAACAATGTAATGACTTTGCCAACCACTG
Organism: Brachionus asplanchnoidis; assembly: GCA_025491095.1. Lineage (NCBI taxonomy): Eukaryota > Metazoa > Rotifera > Eurotatoria > Ploima > Brachionidae > Brachionus > Brachionus asplanchnoidis. The sequence continues at coordinate 9,220 of JAILYF010000069.1, forward strand.
GTAATAACTTATCCGACCTCTAAAAATGACTTTTCTCAGCAATTGCAATGACTTTGCCAACCACTGTTAATCACATATCCGAATTCAAAAAATGACTTTGCCCAACAATTGTAATGACTTTGCCAACCACTGTTAATCAATTATCCGACCTCTAAAAATGACTTTTCCCAACAATTGTAATGACTTTGCCAACCAGTGTTAATCACTTATCCGACCTCTTAAAATGATTTTTCCCAACAATTGTAATGACTTTGCCAACCACTATTAATCACTTATCCGACCTCTAAAAATGATTTTGCCCAACAATTGTAATGATTTTGCCAACCACTGTTAATCACTTTTCCAACCTCTAAAAATGACTTTAACCAACAACTGTAATGACTTTGCCCAACAATTGTAATGACTTTGCCAACCAATGTAAATCACTTATCCAATCACTAATGACTTTGCCCAACAATTTTAATGACTTTGCCCAACCACTGTTAATAACTTATCCGACTTCTAAAAATGACTTTGCCCAACTATGTAAAGACTTTGCCAAACACTGTTAATCACATATCCGTCTCTGAAAAATGACTTTGCCCAACAACTGGTAATCACTCATCCGACCTCTAAAAATGACTTTGCCCGACAATTGTTATGACTTTGCCAACTACTGTTAATCACTTATCCGACCTCTAAAAATGACTTTACCCAACAATTGTAATGACTTCGCCAACCACTGTTAATCACTTATCCAACCTCTTAAAATGACTTTGCCCGACAATTATGATTACTTTGCCAACCACTGTTAATCACTTATCCGACCTCTAAAAATGACTATGCCCATCAATTGTAATGACTATGCCAACCACTGTTAATCACTTATCCTAACTCTAAAAATGACTTATCCCAACAATTGTAATGACTTTGCCAACCAATGTTAATCACTTATCCGAACTCTAAAAATGACTTTGCCCAACAATTGAAATGACTTTGCCAACCACTGTTAATCACTAATCCGACCTCTAAAAATGACTTAGCCCAACAATTGTAATGACTTTGCCAACCACTGTTAATCACTTATCCGACCTCTAAAAATGATTTTTCCCAACAATTGTAATGACTTTGCCAACCACTATTAATCACTTATCCGACCTCTAAAAATGACTTTGCCAAACAATTGTAATGACTTTGCCAACAACTGGTAATCACTTATCCGACCTCTTAAAATGACTTTGCCCGACAATTGTGATGACTTTGCCAACCACTGTTAATCACTTATCCGACCTCTAAAAATGACTTTGCCCGACAATTATGATTACTTTGCCAACCACTGTTAATCACTTATCCGACCTCTAAAAATGACTTTTCCCAACAATTGTAATGACTTTGCCAACCACTGTTAATCACTTATCCGACCTCTAAAAATGACTTTGCCCAACAATTGTAATGAATTGGCCAACCACTGTTAATCACTTATCCTAACTCTAAAAATGACTTATCCCAACAATTGTAATGACTTTGCCAACCAATGTTAATCACTTATCCGAACTCTAAAAATGACTTTGCCCAACAATTGAAATGACTTTGCCAACCACTGTTAATCACTAATCCGACCTCTAAAAATGACTTAGCCCAACAATTGTAATGACTTTGCCAACCACTGTTAATCACTTATCCGACCTCTAAAAATGATTTTTCCCAACAATTGTAATGACTTTGCCAACCACTATTAATCACTTATCCGACCTCTAAAAATGACTTTGCCAAACAATTGTAATGACTTTGCCAACAACTGGTAATCACTTATCCGACCTCTTAAAATGACTTTGCCCGACAATTGTGATGACTTTGCCAACCACTGTTAATCACTTATCCGACCTCTAAAAATGACTTTGCCCGACAATTATGATTACTTTGCCAACCACTGTTAATCACTTATCCGACCTCTAAAAATGACTTTTCCCAACAATTGTAATGACTTTGCCAACCACTGTTAATCACTTATCCGACCTCTAAAAATGACTTTGCCAACCACAATTAATCACTTATCCGATCTCTAAAAATGACTTTGCCCAACAATTGTAATGACTTTGCCAACCACTGTTAATCACTTATCCGACCTCTAAAAATGATTTTTCCCAACAATTGTAATGACTTTGCCAACCACTATTAATCACTTATCCGACCTCTAAAAATGACTTTGCCCAACAATTGTAATGATTTTGCGAACCAATGTTAATCACTTATCCGACCTATAAAAATGACTTTGCCCAACAATTGTAATGACTATGCCAACCACTGTTAATCACTTATCCGACCTCTAAAAATGACTTTTCCCAACAATTGAAATGACTTTGCCAACCACTGTCAATCACTTATCAGACCTCTAAAAATGACTTTGCCAACCATTGTTAATCACTTATACGACATCTAAAAATGACTTTGCCCAACAATTGTAATGACTCTGCCAACCACTGTTAATCACATATACGACATCTAAAAATGACTTTGCCCAACAATTGTAATGACTATGCCAACCACTGTTAATCACTTATCCGACCTCTAAAAATGACTTTTCCCAACAATTGAAATGACTTTGCCAACCACTGTCAATCACTTATCAGACCTCTAAAAATGACTTTGCCTACCAATGTTAATCACTTATCCGACCTATAAAAAGACTTTGCCCAACAATTGTAATGACTATGCCAACTACTGTTAATCACTTATCCGACCTCTAAAAATGACTTTGCCCAACAATTGTAATGACTTTGCCAACCACTGTTAATCACTTATCCAAACTCTAAAAATGACTTAGCCCAACAATTTTAATGACTTTGCCCAACCACTGTTAATAACTTATCCGACCTCTAAAAATGACTTTGCCCAACTTGTAATGACTTTGCCAACCACTGTTAATCACATATCCGACTCTTAAAAATGACTTTGCTCATCAATTGTAATGACTTTGCCAACCACTGGTAATAACGAATCCGACCTCTAAATATGACTTTTCCCAACAATTGTAACGACTTTGCCAACCACTGTGAAACACTTATCCGATCTCTAAAAATGACTTTGCCCAACAATTGTAATGACTTTGCCAACCACTGTTAATCAATTATCCGACCTCTAAAAATGACTTTTCCCAACAATTGTAATGACTTTGCCAACCCGTGTTGATCACTTATTCGACCTCTAAAAACGACTTTGCCCAACAATGTAATGACTTTGCCAACCACTGGTAATAACTTATCCGACCTCTAAAAATGACTTTTCTCAGCAATTGCAATGACTTTGCCAACCACTGTTAATCACATATCCGAATTCAAAAAATGACTTTGCCCAACAATTGTAATGACTTTGCCAACCACTGTTAATCAATTATCCGACCTCTAAAAATGACTTTTCCCAACAATTGTAATGACTTTGCCAACCAGTGTTAATCACTTATCCGACCTCTAAAAACGACTTTGCCCAACAATGTAATGACTTTGCCAACCACTGGTAATAACTAATCCGACCTCTAAAAATGACTTTTCTCAGCAATTGCAATGACTTTGCCAACCACTGTTAATCACATATCCGAATTCAAAAAATGACTTTGCCCAACAATTGTAATGACTTTGCCAACCACTTTTAATAACATATCTGACATCTAAAAATGACTTTGCCCAACAATTGTAATGACTATGCCAACTACTGTTAATCACTTATCCGACCTCTAAAAATGACTTTGCCCAACAATTGTAATGACTTTGCCAACCACTGTTAATCACTTATCCGACCTCTAAAAATGACTTTTCCCAACAATTGAAATGACTTTGCCAACCACTGTCAATCACTTATCAGACCTCTAAAAATGACTTTGCCAACCATTGTTAATCACTTATACGACATCTAAAAATGACTTTGCCCAACAATTGTAATGACTCTGCCAACCACTGTTAATCACATATACGACATCTAAAAATGACTTTGCCCAACAATTGTAATGACTATGCCAACCACTGTTAATCACTTATCCGACCTCTAAAAATGACTTTTCCCAACAATTGAAATGACTTTGCCAACCACTGTCAATCACTTATCAGACCTCTAAAAATGACTTTGCCTACCAATGTTAATCACTTATCCGACCTATAAAAAGACTTTGCCCAACAATTGTAATGACTATGCCAACTACTGTTAATCACTTATCCGACCTCTAAAAATGACTTTGCCCAACAATTGTAATGACTTTGCCAACCACTGTTAATCACTTATCCAAACTCTAAAAATGACTTAGCCCAACAATTTTAATGACTTTGCCCAACCACTGTTAATAACTTATCCGACCTCTAAAAATGACTTTGCCCAACTTGTAATGACTTTGCCAACCACTGTTAATCACATATCCGACTCTTAAAAATGACTTTGCTCATCAATTGTAATGACTTTGCCAACCACTGGTAATAACGAATCCGACCTCTAAATATGACTTTTCCCAACAATTGTAACGACTTTGCCAACCACTGTGAAACACTTATCCGATCTCTAAAAATGACTTTGCCCAACAATTGTAATGACTTTGCCAACCACTGTTAATCAATTATCCGACCTCTAAAAATGACTTTTCCCAACAATTGTAATGACTTTGCCAACCCGTGTTAATCACTTATTCGACCTCTAAAAACGACTTTGCCCAACAATGTAATGACTTTGCCAACCACTGGTAATAACTTATCCGACCTCTAAAAATGACTTTTCTCAGCAATTGCAATGACTTTGCCAACCACTGTTAATCACATATCCGAATTCAAAAAATGACTTTGCCCAACAATTGTAATGACTTTGCCAACCACTGTTAATCAATTATCCGACCTCTAAAAATGACTTTTCCCAACAATTGTAATGACTTTGCCAACCAGTGTTAATCACTTATCCGACCTCTAAAAACGACTTTGCCCAACAATGTAATGACTTTGCCAACCACTGGTAATAACTAATCCGACCTCTAAAAATGACTTTTCTCAGCAATTGCAATGACTTTGCCAACCACTGTTAATCACATATCCGAATTCAAAAAATGACTTTGCCCAACAATTGTAATGACTTTGCCAACCACTTTTAATAACATATCTGACATCTAAAAATGACTTTGCCCAACAATTGTAATGACTATGCCAACCACTGTTAATCACTTATCCGACCTCTAAAAATGACTTTTCCCAACAATTGAAATGACTTTGCCAACCACTGTCAATCACTTATCAGACCTCTAAAAATGACTTTGCCTACCAATGTTAATCACTTATCCGACCTATAAAAAGACTTTGCCCAACAATTGTAATGACTATGCCAACTACTGTTAATCACTTATCCGACCTCTAAAAATGACTTTGCCCAACAATTGTAATGACTTTGCCAACCACTGTTAATCACTTATCCAAACTCTAAAAATGACTTAGCCCAACAATTTTAATGACTTTGCCCAACCACTGTTAATAACTTATCCGACCTCTAAAAATGACTTTGCCCAACTTGTAATGACTTTGCCAACCACTGTTAATCACATATCCGACTCTTAAAAATGACTTTGCTCATCAATTGTAATGACTTTGCCAACAACTGGTAATAACGAATCCGACCTCTAAATATGACTTTTCCCAACAATTGTAACGACTTTGCCAACCACTGTGAAACACTTATCCGATCTCTAAAAATGACTTTGCCCAACAATTGTAATGACTTTGCCAACAACTGTTAATAACATATCTGACCTCTAAAAATGACTTTTCCCAACAATTGTAATGACTTTGCCAACCACTGTTAATCACTTATCCGACCTCTAAAAATGACTTTTCTCAGCAATTGCAATGACTTTGCCAACCACTGTTAATCACATATCCGAATTCAAAAAATGACTTTGCCCAACAATTGTAATGACTTTGCCAACCACTGTTAATCACATATCCGAATTCAAAAAATGACTTTTCCCAACAATTGTAATGACTTTGCCAACCAGTGTTAATCACTAATCCGACCTCTAAAAATGACTTTTCTCAGCAATTGCAATGACTTTGCCAACCACTGTTAATCACATATCCGAATTCAAAAAATGACTTTGCCCAACAATTGTAATGACTTTGCCAACCACTTTTAATAACATATCTGACCTCTAAAAATGACTTTTCCCAACAATTGTAATGACTTTGCCAACCACTGTTAATCAATTATCCGACCTCTAAAAATGACTTTTCCCAACAATTGTAATGACTTTGCCAACCACTGTTAATCAATTATCCGACCTCTAAAAATGACTTTTCCCAACAATTGTAATGACTTTGCCAACCAGTGTTAATCACTTATCCGACCTCTAAAAACGACTTTGCCCAACAATGTAATGACTTTGCCAACCACTGGTAATAACTTATCAGACCTCTAAAAATGACTTTTCTCAGCAATTGCAATGACTTTGCCAACCACTGTTAATCACATATCCGAATTCAAAAAATGACTTTGCCCAACAATTGTAATGACTTTGCCAACCTTTTTTAATACTATATCTGACCTCTAAAAATGACTTTTCCCAACAATTGTAATGACTTTGCCAACCAATGTTAATCACTTAACCGATCTCTAAAAATGACTCTTCCCAACAATTGTAATGACTTTGCCAACCACTGTTAATCACTTATCCGACCTCTAAAAATGACTTTGCCCAAAAATTGTAATGACTTTGCCAACCACTGGTAATGACTTATCCGACCTCTAAAAATGACTTTTCCCAACAATTGCGATGACTTTGCCAACCACTGTTAATCACTTATCCAACCTCTAAAAATGACTTTAACCAACAACTGTAATGACTTTGCCCAACAATTGTAATGACTTTGCCAACCACTGGTAATCACTTATCCAATCTCTAAAAATGACTTAGCCCAACAATTTTAATGACTTTGCCCAACCACTGTTAATAACTTATCCGACCTCTAAAAATGACTTTGCCCAACTATGTAATTACTTTGCCAACCACTGTTAATCACATATCCGACTCTTAAAAATGACTTTGCTCATCAATTGTAATGACTTTGCCAACCACTGGTAATAACGAATCCGACCTCTAAATATGACTTTTCCCAACAATTGTAACGACTTTGCCAACCACTGTGAAACACTTATCCGATCTCTAAAAATGACTTTGCCCAACAATTGTAATGACTTTGCCAACCACTGTTAATCAATTATCCGACCTCTAAAAATGACTTTTCCCAACAATTGTAATGACTTTGCCAACCAGTGTTAATCACTTATCCGACCTCTAAAAACGACTTTGCCCAACAATGTAATGACTTTGCCAACCACTGGTAATAACTTATCCGACCTCTAAAAATGACTTTTCTCAGCAATTGCAATGACTTTGCCAACCACTGTAAATCACATATCCGAATTCAAAAATGACTTTGCCCAACAATTGTAATGACTTTGCCAACCACTGTTAATCACTTATCCGACCTCTAAAAATGACTTTGCCCAAAAATTGTAATGGCTTTGCCAACCTTTTTTAATAACATATCTGACCTCTAAAAATGACTTTTCCCAACAATTGTAATGACTTTGCCAACCAATGTTAATCACTTAACCGATCTCTAAAAATGACTCTTCCCAACAATTGTAATGACTTTGCCAACCACTGTTAATCACTTATCCGACCTCTAAAAATGACTTTGCCCAAAAATTGTAATGACTTTGCCAACCACTGGTAATGACTTATCCGACCTCTAAAAATGACTTTTCCCAACAATTGCGATGACTTTACCAACCACTATTAATCACATATCCGACTTCTAAAAATGACTTTGCCGAACAATTGTAATGACTTTGCCAACCACTGTTAATCACATATCTGACCTCTAAAAATGACTTTAACCAACAACTGTAATGACTTTGCCCAACAATTGTAATGACTTTGCTAACCACTGGTAATCACTTATCCAATCTCTAAAAATGACTTAGCCCAACAATTTTAATGACTTTGCCCAACCACTGTTAATAACTTATCCGACCCCTAAAAATGACTTTGCACAACTATGTAATGACTTTAGCAACCACTGTTAATCACATATCCGAATCTTAAAAATGACTTTGCTCATCAATTGTAATGACTTTGCCAATCACTGGAAATAACGAATCCGACCTCTAAATATGACTTTTCCCAACAATTGTAACGACTTTGCCAACCACTGTGAAACACTTATCCGATCTCTAAAAATGACTTTGCCCAACAATTGTAATGACTTTGCCAACCACTGTTAATCAATTATCCGACCTCTAAAAATGACTTTTCCCAACAATTGTAATGACTTTGCCAACCAGTGTTAATCACTTATCTGAACTCTAAAAATGACTATGCCCAACAATTGAAATGACTTTGCCAACCACTGTTAATCACTTATCCGATCTCTAAAAATGACTTTGCCCAACAATTGTAATGACTTTGCCAACCACTGTTAATCACATATCCGAATTCTAAAAATGACTTTGCCCAACAATTGTAATGACTTTGCCAACCACTTTTAATAACATATCTGACCTCTAAAAATGACTTTTCCCAACAATTGTAATGACTTTGCCAACCAATGTTAATCACTTAACCGATCTCTAAAAATGACTCTTCCCAACAATTGTAATGACTTTGCCAACCACTGTTAATCACTTATCCGACCTCTAAAAATGACTTTGCCCAAAAATTGTAATGACTTTGCCAACCACTGGTAATGACTTATCCGACCTCTAAAAATGACTTTTCCCAACAATTGCGATGACTTTGCCAACCACTATTAATCACATATCCGACTTCTAAAAATGACTTTGCCGAACAATTGTAACGACTTTGCCAACCACTGTTAATCACATATCTGACCTCTAAAAATGACTTTAACCAACAACTGTAATGACTTTGCCCAACAATTGTAATGACTTTGCCAACCACTGGTAATCACTTATCCAATCTCTAAAAATGACTTAGCCCAACAATTTTAATGACTTTGCCCAACCACTGTTAATAACTTATCCGACCTCTAAAAATGACTTTGCACAACTATGTAATGACTTTAGCAACCACTGTTAATCACATATCCGACTCTTAAAAATGACTTTGCTCATCAATTGTAATGACTTTGCCAACCACTTGAAATAACGAATCCGACCTCTAAATATGACTTTTCCCAACAATTGTAACGACTTTGCTAACCACTGTGAAACACTTATCCGATCTCTAAAAATGACTTTGCCCAACAATTGTAATGACTTTGCCAACCACTGTTAATCAATTATCCGACCTCTAAAAATGACTTTTCCCAACAATTGTAATGACTTTGCCAACCAGTGTTAATCACTTATCTGAACTCTTAAAATGACTATGCCCAACAATTGAAATGACTTTGCCAACCACTGTTAATCACTTATCCGATCTCTAAAAATGACTTTGCCCAACAATTGTAATGACTTTGCCAACCACTGTTAATCACATATCCGAATTCTAAAAATGACTTTGCCCAACAATTGTAATGACTTTGCCAACCACTTTTAATAACATATCTGACCTCTAAAAATGACTTTTCCCAACAATTGTAATGACTTTGCCAACCAATGTTAATCACTTAACCGATCTCTAAAAATGACTTTGCCCAACAATTGTAATGACTTTGCCAACCACTTTTAATAACATATCTGACCTCTAAAAATGACTTTTCCCAACAATTGTAATGACTTTGCCAACCAATGTTAATCACTTAACCGATCTCTAAAAATGACTCTTCCCAACAATTGTAATGACTTTGCCAACCACTGTTAATCACTTATCCGACCTCTAAAAATGACTTTGCCCAAAAATTGTAATGACTTTGCCAACCACTGGTAATGACTTATCCGACCTCTAAAAATGACTTTTCCCAACAATTGCGATGACTTTGCCAACCACTGTTAATCACTTATCCAACCTCTAAAAATGACTTTAACCAACAACTGTAATGACTTTGCCCAACAATTGTAATGACTTTGCCAACCACTGGTAATCACTTATCCAATCTCTAAAAATGACTTAGCCCAACAATTTTAATGACTTTGCCCAACCACTGTTATTAACTTATCCGACCTCTAAAAATGACTTTGCACAACTATGTAATGACTTTAGCAACCACTGTTAATCACATATCCGACTCTTAAAAATGACTTTGCTCATCAATTGTAATGACTTTGCCAACCACTGGAAATAACGAATCCGACCTCTAAATATGACTTTTCCCAACAATTGTAACGACTTTGCCAACCACTGTGAAACACTTATCCGATCTCTAAAAATGACTTTGCCCAACAATTGTAATGACTTTGCCAAACACTGTTAATCAATTATCCGACCTCTAAAAATGACTTTTCCCAACAATTGTAATGACTTTGCCAACCAGTGTTAATCACTAATCTGAACTCTAAAAATGACTTTGCCCAACAATTGAAATGACTTTGCCAACCACTGTTAATCACTTATCCGATCTCTAAAAATGACTTTGCCCAACAATTGTAATGACTTTGCCAACCACTGTTAATCACATATCCGAATTCTAAAAATGACTTTGCCCAACAATTGTAATGACTTTGCCAACCACTTTTAATAACATATCTGACCTCTAAAAATGACTTTTCCCAACAATTGTAATGACTTTGCCAACCAATGTTAATCACTTAACCGATCTCTAAAAATGACTCTTCCCAACAATTGTAATGACTTTGCCAACCACTGTTAATCACTTATCCGACCTCTAAAAATGACTTTGCCCAAAAATTGTAATGACTTTGCCAACCACTGGTAATAACGAATCCGACCTCTAAATATGACTTTTCCCAACAATTGTAACGACTTTGCCAACCACTGTGAAACACTTATCCGATCTCTAAAAATGACTTTGCCCAACAATTGTAATGACTTTGCCAACCACTGTTAATCAATTATCCGACCTCTAAAAATGACTTTTCCCAACAATTGTAATGACTTTGCCAACCAGTGTTAATCACTTATCTGAACTCTAAAAATGACTATGCCCAACAATTGAAATGACTTTGCCAACCACTGTTAATCACTTATCCGATCTCTAAAAATGACTTTGCCCAACAATTGTAATGACTTTGCCAACCACTGTTAATCACATATCCGAATTCTAAAAATGACTTTGCCCAACAATTGAAATGACTTTGCCAACCACTTTTAATAACATATCTGACCTCTAAAAATGACTTTGCCCAACAATTGTAATGACTTTGCCAACCACTGTTAATCAATTATCCGACCTCTAAAAATGACTTTTCCCAACAATTGTAATGACTTTGCCAACCAGTGTTAATCACTTATCCGACCTCTAAAAACGACTTTGCCCAACAATGTAATGACTTTGCCAACCACTGGTAATAACTTATCCGACCTCTAAAAATGACTTTTCTCAGCAATTGCAATGACTTTGCCAACCACTGTTAATCACATATCCGAATTCTAAAAATGACTTTGCCCAACAATTGTAATGACTTTGCCAACCACTGTTAATCACTTATCCGACCTCTAAAAATGACTTTGCCCAAAAATTGTAATGACTTTGCCAACCAGTGTTAATCACTTATCCGACCTCTAAAAACGACTTTGCCCAACAATGTAATGACTTTGCCAACCACTTTTAATAACATATCTGACCTCTAAAAATGACTTTTCCCAACAATTGTAATGACTTTGCCAACCAATGTTAATCACTTAACCGATCTCTAAAAATGACTCTTCCCAACAATTGTAATGACTTTGCCAACCACTGTTAATCACTTATCCGATCTCTAAAAATGACTTTGCCCAAAAATTGTAATGACTTTGCCAACCACTGGTAATGACTTATCCGACCTCTAAAAATGACTTTTTCCATCAATTGCGATGACTTTGCCAACCACTATTAATCACATATCCGACTTCTAAAAATGACTTTGCCGAACAATTGTAATGACTTTGCCAACCACTGTTAATCACATATCTGACCTCTAAAAATGACTTTGCCCAACAATTGTAATGACATTGCCAACAAGTGTTAATCACTTATCTGACCTCTAAAAATGACTTTGCCCAACAATTGTAATGACCTTGCCAACCACTGTTAATCACATATTCGAACTCTAAAAATGACTATGCCCAACAATTGAAATGACTATGCCAACCACTGTTAATCACATGTCCGAACTCTAAAAATGACTTTTCCCAGCAATTGTAATGACTTTGCCAACCAATGGTAATCACTTATCCGACCTATAAAAATGACTTTGCCCAACAATTGTAATGACTATGCCAACCACTGTTAATCACTTATCTGAACTCTAAAAATGACTTTGCCCAACAATTGAAATGACTTTGCCAACCACTGTTAATCACTTATCCGATCTCTAAAAATGACTTTGCCCAACAATTGTAATGACTTTGCCAACCACTGTTAATCACTCATCCGACCTCTAAAAATGACTTTGCCCAACAATTGAAATGACTTTGCTAACCTATGTTAATCACTTATCCGACCAATAAAAATGACTTTGCCCAACAATTGTAATGACTTTGCCAACCACTGGTAATAACGAATCCGACCTCTAAATATGACTTTTCCCCACAATTGTAACGACTTTGCCAACCACTGTGAAACACTTATCTGATCTCTAAAAATGACTTTGCCCTACAATTGTAATGACTTTGCCAACCACTGTTAATCAATTATCCGACCTCTAAAAATGACTTTTCCCAACAATTGTAATGACTTTGCCAACCAGTGTTAATCACTTATCCGACCTCTAAAAACGACTTTGCCCAACAATGTAAAGACTTTGCCAACCACTTGTAATAACTTATCCGACATCTAAAAATGACTTTTCTCAGCAATTGCAATGACTTTGCCAACCACTGTTAATCACATATCCGAATTCTAAAAATGACTTTGCCCAACAATTGTAATGACTTTGCCAACCACTTTTAATAACATATCTGACCTCTAAAAATGGCTTTTCCCAACAATTGTAATGACTTTGCCAACCAATGTTAATCACTTAACCGATCTCTAAAAATGACTCTTCCCAACAATTGTAATGACTTTGCCAACCACTGTTAATCACTTATCCGACCTCTAAAAATGACTTTGCCCAAAAATTGTAATGACTTTGCCAACCACTGGTAATGACTTATCCGACCTCTAAAAATGACTTTTCCCAACAATTGCGATGACTTTGCCAACCACTATTAATCACATATCCGACTTCTAAAAATGACTTTTCCCAACAATTGTAATGACTTTGACAACCAATGTTAATCACTTAACCGATCTCTAAAAATGACTCTTCCCAACAATTGTAATGACTTTGCCAACCACTGTTAATCACTTATCCGACCTCTAAAAATGACTTTGCCCAAAAATTGTAATGACTTTGCCAACCACTGGTAATAACGAATCCGACCTCTAAATATGACTTTTCCCAACAATTGTAACGACTTTGCCAACCACTGTGAAACACTTATCCGATCTCTAAAAATGACTTTGCCCAACAATTGTAATGACTTTGCCAACCACTGTTAATCAATTATCCGACCTCTAAAAATGACTTTTCCCAGCAATTGTAATGACTTTGCCAACCAGTGTTAATCACTTATCCGACCTCTAAAAACGACTTTGCCCAACAATGTAAAGACTTTGCCAACCACTGGTAATAACTTATCCGACCTCTAAAAATGACTTTTCTCAGCAATTGCAATGACTTTGCCAACCACTGTTAATCACATATCCGAATTCTAAAAATGACTTTGCCCAACAATTGTAATGACTTTGCCAACCACTTTTAATAACATATCTGACCTCTAAAAATGACTTTTCCCAACAATTGTAATGACTTTGCCAACCAATGTTAATCACTTAACCGATCTCTAAAAATGACTCTTCCCAACAATTGTAATGACTTTGCCAACCACTGTTAATCACTTATCCGACCTCTAAAAATGACTTTGCCCAAAAATTGTAATGACTTTGCCAACCACTGGTAATGACTTATCCGACCTCTAAAAATGACTTTTCCCAACAATTGCGATGACTTTGCCAACCACAATTAATCACAAATCCGACTTCTAAAAATGACTTTGCCCAACAATTTTAATGACTTTGCCCAACCACTGTTAATAACTTATCCGACCTCTAAAAATGACTTAGCCCAACTATGTAATGACTTTGCCAACCACTGTTAATAACATATCCGACTCTTAAAAATGACTTTGCTCATCAATTGTAATGACTTTGCCAACCACTGGTAATAACGAGTCCGACCTCTAAATATGACTTTTCCCAACAATCGTAACGACTTTGCCAACCACTGTGAAACACTTATCCGATCTCTAAAAATGACTTTGCCCAACAATTGTAATGACTTTGCCAACCACTGTTAATCAATTATCCGACCTCTAAAAATGACTTTTCCCAACAATTGTAATGACTTTGCCAACCAGTGTTAATCACTTATCCGACCTCTAAAAACGACTTTGCCCAACAATGTAATGACTTTGCCAACCACTGGTAATAACTTATCCGACCTCTAAAAATGACTTTTCTCAGCAATTGCAATGACTTTGCCAACCATTGTTAATCACATATCCGAATTCTAAAAATGACTTTGCCCAACAATTGTAATGACTTTGCCAACCACTGTTAATCACTTATCCGACCTCTAAAAAAACCTTGCCCAAAAATTGTAATGACTTTGCCAACCAGTGTTAATCACATATCCGACCTCTAAAAACGACTTTGCCCAACAATGTAATGACTTTGCCAACCACTTTTAATAACATATCTGACCTCTAAAAATGACTTTTCCCAACAATTGGAATGACTTTGCCAACCAATGTTAATCACTTAACCGATCTCTAAAAATGACTCTTCCCAACAATTGTAATGACTTTGCCAACCACTGTTAATTACTTATCCGACCTCTAAAAATGACTTTGCCCAAAAATTGTAATGACTTTGCCAACCACTGGTAATGACTTATCCGACCTCTAAAAATGACTTTTTCCATCAATTGCGATGACTTTGCCAACCACTATTAATCACATATCCGACTTCTAAAAATGACTTTGCCGAACAATTGTAATGACTATGCCAACCACTGTTAATCACATGTCCGAACTCTAAAAATGACTTTTCCCAGCAATTGTAATGACTTTGCCAACCAATGGTAATCACTTATCCGACCTATAAAAATGACTTTGCCCAACAATTGTAATGACTATGCCAACCACTGTTAATCACTTATCTGAACTCTAAAAATGACTTTGCCCAACAATTGAAATGACTTTGCCAACCACTGTTAATCACTTATCCGATCTCTAAAAATGACTTTGCCCAACAATTGTAATGACTTTGCCAACCACTGTTAATCACTCATCCGACCTCTAAAAATGACTTTGCCCAACAATTGAAATGACTTTGCTAACCTATGTTAATCACTTATCCGACCTCTAAAAGCGACTTTGCCCAACAATGTAATGACTTTGCCAACCACTGGTAATAACTTATCCGACCTCTAAAAATGACTTTTCTCAGCAATTGCAATGACTTTGCCAACCACTGTTAATCACATATCCGAATTCTAAAAATGACTTTGCCCAACAATTGTAATGACTTTGCCAACCACTGTTAATCACTTATCCGACCTCTAAAAAAACCTTGCCCAAAAATTGTAATGACTTTGCCAACCAGTGTTAATCACATATCCGACCTCTAAAAACGAATTTGCCCAACAATGTAATGACTTTGCCAACCACTTTTAATAACATATCTGACCTCTAAAAATGACTTTTCCCAACAATTGTAATGACTTTGCCAACCAATGTTAATCACTTAACCGATCTCTAAAAATGACTCTTCCCAACAATTGTAATGACTTTGCCAACCACTGTTAATCACATATCTGACCTCTAAAAATGACTTTGCCCAACAATTGTAATGACATTGCCAACAAGTGTTAATCACTTATCTGACCTCTAAAAATGACTTTGCCCAACAATTGTAATGACCTTGCCAACCACTGTTAATCACATATCCGAACTCTAAAAATGACTATGCCCAACAATTGAAATGACTATGCCAACCACTGTTAATCACATGTCCGAACTCTAAAAATGACTTTTCCCAGCAATTGTAATGACTTTGCCAACCAATGGTAATCACTTATCCGACCTATAAAAATGACTTTGCCCAACAATTGTAATGACTATGCCAACCACTGTTAATCACTTATCTGAACTCTAAAAATGACTTTGCCCAACAATTGAAATGACTTTGCCAACCACTGTTAATCACTTATCCGATCTCTAAAAATGACTTTGCCCAACAATTGTAATGACTTTGCCAACCACTGTTAATCACTCATCCGACCTCTAAAAATGACTTTGCCCAACAATTGAAATGACTTTGCTTACCTATGTTAATCACTTATCCGACCAATAAAAATGACTTTGCCCAACAATTGTAATGACTTTGCCAACCACTGGTAATAACGAATCCGACCTCTAAATATGACTTTTCCCCACAATTGTAACGACTTTGCCAACCACTGTGAAACACTTATCTGATCTCTAAAAATGACTTTGCCCTACAATTGTAATGACTTTGCCAACCACTGTTAATCAATTATCCGACCTCTAAAAATGACTTTTCCCAACAATTGTAATGACTTTGCCAACCAGTGTTAATCACTTATCCGACCTCTAAAAACGACTTTGCCCAACAATGTAAAG
The DNA here is from genome assembly GCA_025491095.1 of Brachionus asplanchnoidis. Classification (NCBI taxonomy): domain Eukaryota; kingdom Metazoa; phylum Rotifera; class Eurotatoria; order Ploima; family Brachionidae; genus Brachionus; species Brachionus asplanchnoidis. The sequence goes on from JAILYF010000069.1 coordinate 26,030, forward strand.
ACTTTGCCAACCACTGGTAATAACTTATCCGACATCTAAAAATGACTTTTCTCAGCAATTGCAATGACTTTGCCAACCACTGTTAATCACATATCCGAATTCTAAAATGACTTTGCCCAACAATTGTAATGACTTTGCCAACCACTTTTAATAACATATCTGACCTCTAAAAATGGCTTTTCTCAGCAATTGCAATGACTTTGCCAACCACTGTTAATCACATATCCGAATTCTAAAATGACTTTGCCCAACAATTGTAATGACTTTGCCAACCACTTTTAATAACATATCTGACCTCTAAAAATGGCTTTTCCCAACAATTGTAATGACTTTGCCAACCAATGTTAATCACTTAACCGACCTCTAAAAATGACTTTTCCCAACAATTGCGATGACTTTGCCAACCACTATTAATCACATATCCGACTTCTAAAAATGACTTTGCCCAACAATTTTAATGACTTTGCCCAACCACTGTTAATAACTTATCCGACCTCTAAAAATGACTTTGCCCAACTATGTAATGACTTTGCCAACCACTGTTAATCACATATCCGACTCTTAAAAATGACTTTGCTCATCAATTGTAATGACTTTGCCAACCACTGGTAATCACATATCCGAATTCTAAAAATGACTTTGCCCAACAATTGTAATGACTTTGCCAACCACTTTTAATAACATATCTGACCTCTAAAAATGGCTTTTCCCAACAATTGTAATGACTTTGCCAACCAATGTTAATCACTTAACCGATCTCTAAAAATGACTCTTCCCAACAATTGTAATGACTTTGCCAACCACTGTTAATCACTTATCCGACCTCTAAAAATGACTTTGCCCAAAAATTGTAATGACTTTGCCAACCACTGGTAATGACTTATCCGACCTCTAAAATGACTTTTCCCAACAATTGCGATGACTTTGCCAACCACTATTAATCACATATCCGACTTCTAAAAATGACTTTGCCCAACAATTTTAATGACTTTGCCCAACCACTGTTAATAACTTATCCGACCTCTAAAAATGACTTTGCCCAACTATGTAATGACTTTGCCAACCACTGTTAATCACATATCCGACTCTTAAAAATGACTTTGCTCATCAATTGTAATGACTTTGCCAACCACTGGTAATAACGAGTCCGACCTCTAAATATGACTTTTCCCAACAATTGTAACGACTTTGCCAACCACTGTGAAACACTTATCCGATCTCTAAAAATGACTTTGCCCAACAATTGTAATGACTTTGCCAACCACTGTTAATTAATTATCCGACCTCTAAAAATGACTTTTCCCAACAATTGTAATGACTTTGCCAACCAGTGTTAATCACTTATCCGACCTCTAAAAACGACTTTGCCCAACAATGTAATGACTTTGCCAACCACTGGTAATAACTTATCCGACCTCTAAAAATGACTTTTCTCAGCAATTGCAATGACTTTGCCAACCACTGTTAATCACATATCCGAATTCTAAAAATGACTTTGCCCAACAATTGTAATGACTTTGCCAACTACTGTTAATCACTTATCCGACCTCTAAAAAAACCTTGCCCAAAAATTGTAATGACTTTGCCAACCAGTGTTAATCACTTATCCGACCTCTAAAAACGACTTTGCCCAACAATGTAATGACTTTGCCAACCACTTTTAATAACATATCTGACCTCTAAAAATGACTTTTCCCAACAATTGTAATGACTTTGCCAACCAATGTTAATCACTTAACCGATCTCTAAAAATGACTCTTCCCAACAATTGTAATGACTTTGCCAACCACTGTTAATTACTTATCCGACCTCTAAAAATGACTTTGCCCAAAAATTGTAATGACTTTGCCAACCACTGGTAATGACTTATCCGACCTCTAAAAATGACTTTTCCCATCAATTGCGATGACTTTGCCAACCACTATTAATCACATATCCGACTTCTAAAAATGACTTTGCCGAACAATTGTAATGACTTTGCCAACCACTGTTAATCACATATCTGACCTCTAAAAATGACTTTGCCCAACAATTGTAATGACATTGCCAACAAGTGTTAATCACTTATCTGACCTCTAAAAATGACTTTGCCCAACAATTGTAATGACCTTGCCAACCACTGTTAATCACATATCCGAACTCTAAAAATGACTATGCCCAACAATTGAAATGACTATGCCAACCACTGTTAATCACATGTCCGAACTCTAAAAATGACTTTTCCCAGCAATTGTAATGACTTTGCCAACCAATGGTAATTACTTATCCGACCTATAAAAATGACTTTGCCAAACAATTGTAATGACTATGCCAACCACTGTTAATCACTTATCTGAACTCTAAAAAAGACTTTGCCCAACAATTGAAATGACTTTGCCAACCACTGTTAATCACTTATCCGATCTCTAAAAATGACTTTGCCCAACAATTGTAATGACTTTGCCAACCACTGTTAATCACTTATCCGACCTCTAAAAATGACTTTGCCCAACAATTGAAATGACTTTGCTAACCTATGTTAATCACTTATCCGACCAATAAAAATGACTTTGCCCAACAATTGTAATGACTTTGCCAACCACTGGTAATAACGAATCCGACCTCTAAATATGACTTTTCCCCACAATTGTAACGACTTTGCCAACCACTGTGAAACACTTATCCGATCTCTAAAAATGACTATGCCCAACAATTGAAATGACTATGCCAACCACTGTTAATCACATGTCCGAACTCTAAAAATGACTTTTCCCAGCAATTGTAATGACTTTGCCAACCAATGGTAATTACTTATCCGACCTATAAAAATGACTTTGCCAAACAATTGTAATGACTATGCCAACCACTGTTAATCACTTATCTGAACTCTAAAAAAGACTTTGCCCAACAATTGAAATGACTTTGCCAACCACTGTTAATCACTTATCCGATCTCTAAAAATGACTTTGCCCAACAATTGTAATGACTTTGCCAACCACTGTTAATCACTTATCCGACCTCTAAAAATGACTTTGCCCAACAATTGAAATGACTTTGCTAACCTATGTTAATCACTTATCCGACCAATAAAAATGACTTTGCCCAACAATTGTAATGACTTTGCCAACCACTGGTAATAACGAATCCGACCTCTAAATATGACTTTTCCCCACAATTGTAACGACTTTGCCAACCACTGTGAAACACTTATCCGATCTCTAAAAATGACTTTGCCCTACAATTGTAATGACTTTGCCAACCACTGTTAATCAATTATCCGACCTCTAAAAATGACTTTTCCCAACAATTGTAATGACTTTGCCAACCAGTGTTAATCACTTATCTGAACTCTAAAAATGACTTTGCCCAACAATTGAAATGACTTTGCCAACCACTGTTAATCACTTATCGGATCTCTAAAAATGACTTTGCCCAACAATTGTAATGACTTTGCCAACCACTGTTTATCACATATCCGAATTCTAAAAATGACTTTGCCCAACAATTGTAATGACTTTGCCAACCACTTTTAATAACATATCTGACCTCTAAAAATGACTTTTCCCAACAATTGTAATGACTTTGCCAACCAATGTTAATCACTTAACCGATCTCTAAAAATGACTCTTCCCAACAATTGTAATGACTTTGCCAACCACTGGTAATGACTTATCCGACCTCTAAAAATGACTTTTCCCAACAATTGCGATGACTTTGCCAACCACTGTTAATCACTTATCCAACCTCTAAAAATGACTTCAACCAACAACTGTAATGACTTTGCCCAACAATTGTATTGACTTTGCCAACCACTGGTAATCACTTATCCAATCTCTAAAAATGACTTAGCCCAACAATTTTAATGACTTTGCCCAACCACTGTTAATAACTTGTCCGACCTCTAAAAATGACTTTGCCCAATTATGTAATGACTTTGCCAACCACTGTTAATCACATATCCGACTCTTAAAAATGACTTTGCTCATCAATTGTAATGACTTTGCCAACCACTGGTAATAACGAATCCGAGCTCTAAGTATGACTTTTCCCAACAATTGTAATGACTTTGCCAACCACTGTTAATCAATTATCCGACCTCTAAAAATGACTTTTCCCAACAAATGTAATGACTTTGCCAACCAGTGTTAATCACTTATCCGACCTCTAAAAACGACTTTGCCCAACAATTTAAAGACTTTGCCAACCACTGGTAATAACTTATCCGCACTCTAAAAATGACTTTTCTCAGCAATTGCAATGACTTTGCCAACCACTGTTAATCACATATCCGAATTCTAAAAATGACTTTGCCCAACAATTGTAATGACTTTGCCAACCACTGTTAATCACTTATCCAACCTCTAAAAATGACTTTTCCCAACAATTGCGATGACTTTGCCAACCACTATTAATCACATATCCGACTTCTACAAATGACTTTGCCGAACAATTGTAATGACTTTGCCAACCACTGTTAATCACAAATCTGACCTCTAAAAATGACTTTAACCAACAACTGTAATGACTTTGCCCAACAATTGTAATGACTTTGCCAACCACTGGTAATCACTTATCCAATCTCTAAAAATGACTTAGCCCAACAATTTTTATGACTTTGCCCAACCACTGTTAATAACTTATCCGACCTCTAAAAATGACTTTGCCCAACTATGTAATGACTTTGCCAACCACTGTTAATCACATATCCGACTCTTAAAAATGACTTTTCTCAGCAATTGCAATGACTTTGCCAACCACTGTTAATCACATATCCGAATTCTAAAAATGACTTTGCTCATCAATTGTAATGACTTTGCCAACCACTGTTAATTAATTATCCGACCTCTAAAAATGACTTTTCCCAACAATTGTAATGACTTTGCCAACCACTGTGAAACACTTATCCGATCTCTAAAAATGACTTTGCCCAACAATTGTAATGACTTTGCCAACCACTGTTAATTAATTATCCGACCTCTAAAAATGACTTTTCCCAACGATTGTAATGACTTTGCCAACCAGTGTTTATCACTTATCCGACCTCTAAAAACGACTTTGCCCAACAATGTAATGACTTTGCCAACCACTGGTAATAACTTATCCGACCTCTAAAAATGACTTTTCTCAGCAATTGCAATGACTTTGCCAACCACTGTTAATCACATATCCGAATTCTAAAAATGACTTTGCCCAACAATTGTAATGACTTTGCCAACCACTGTTAATCACTTATCCGACCTCTAAAAATGACTTTTCCCAACAAATGTAATGACTTTGCCAACCAGTGTTAATCACTTATCCGACCTCTAAAAACGACTTTGCCCAACAATTTAAAGACTTTGCCAACCACTGGTAATAACTTATCCGCACTCTAAAAATGACTTTTCTCAGCAATTGCAATGAATTTGCCAACCACTGTTAATCACATATCCGAATTCTAAAAATGACTTTGCCCAACAATTGTAATGACTTTGCCAACCACTGTTAATCACTTATCCAACCTCTAAAAATGACTTTGCCCAAAAATTGTAATGACTTTGCCAACCACTGGTAATGACTTATCCGACCTCTAAAAATGACTTTTCCCATCAATTGCGATGACTTTGCCAACCACTATTAATCACATATCCGACTTCTAAAAATGACTTTGCCGAACAATTGTAATGACTTTGCCAACCACTGTTAATCACATATCTGACCTCTAAAAATGACTTTGCCCAACAATTGTAATGACATTGCCAACAAATGTTAATCACTTATCTGACCTCTAAAAATGACTTTGCCCAACAATTGTAATGACCTTGCCAACCACTGTTAATCACATATCCGAACTCTAAAAATGACTATGCCCAACAATTGAAATGACTATGCCAACCACTGTTAATCACATGTCCGAACTCTAAAAATGACTTTTCCCAGCAATTTTAATGACTTTGCCAACCAATGGTAATCACTTATCCGACCTATAAAAATGACTTTGCCAAACAATTGTAATGACTATGCCAACCACTGTTAATCACTTATCTGAACTCTAAAAATGACTTTGCCCAACAATTGAAATGACTTTGCCAACCACTGTTAATCACTTATCCGATCTCTAAAAATGACTTTGCCCAACAATTGTAATGACTTTGCCAACCACTGTTAATCACTTATCCGACCTCTAAAAATGACTTTGCCCAACAATTGAAATGACTTTGCTAACCTATGTTAATCACTTATCCGACCAATAAAAATGACTTTGCCCAACAATTGTAATGACTTTGCCAACCACTGGTAATAACGAATCCGACCTCTAAATATGACTTTTCCCCACAATTGTAACGACTTTGCCAACCACTGTGAAACACTTATCCGATCTCTAAAAATGACTTTGCCCTACAATTGTAATGACTTTGCCAACCACTGTTAATCACATATCCGAATTCTAAAAATGACTTTGCCCAACAATTGTAATGACTTTGCCAAACACTTTTAATAACATATCTTAACTCTAAAAATGACTTTTCCCAACAATTGTAATGACTTTGCCAACCAATGTTAATCACATATCCGAATTCTAAAAATGACTTTACCCAACAATTGTAATGACTTTGCCAACCACTTTTAATAACATATCTGACCTCTAAAAATGACTTTTCCCAACAATTGTAATGACTTTGCCAACCAATGTTAATCACTTAACCGATCTCTAAAAATGACTCTTCCCAACAATTGTAATGACTTTGCCAACCACTGGTAATGACTTATCCGGCCTCTAAAAATGACTTTTCCCAACAATTGCGATGACTTTGCCAACCACTGTTAATCACTTATCCAACCTCTAAAAATGACTTTAACCAACAACTGTAATGACTTTGCCCAACAATTGTAATGACTTTGCCAACCACTGGTAATCACTTATCCGATCTCTAAAAATGACTTAGCCCAACAATTGTAATGACTTTGCCAACCACTGGTAATCACTTATCCAATCTCTAAAAATGACTTTGCCAACCACTGTTAATCACATATCCGACCTCTAAAAATGACTTTGCCCAAAAATTGTAATGACTTTGCCAACAACTGTTAATCACTAATCCGATCTCTAAAAATGACTTTGCCCAACAATTGTAATGACTTTGCCAACCACTGTTAATCAATTATCCGACCTCTAAAAATGACTTTTCCCAACAAATGTAATGACTTTGCCAACCAGTGTTAATCACTTATCCGACCTCTAAAAACGACTTTGCCCAACAATTTAAAGACTTTGCCAACCACTGGTAATAACTTATCCGCACTCTAAAAATGACTTTTCTCAGCAATTGCAATGAATTTGCCAACCACTGTTAATCACATATCCGAATTCTAAAAATGACTTTGCCCAACAATTGTAATGACTTTGCCAACCACTGTTAATCACTTATCCAACCTCTAAAAATGACTTTTCCCAACAATTGCGATGACTTTGCCAACCACTATTAATCACATATCCGACTTCTACAAATGACTTTGCCGAACAATTGTAATGACTTTGCCAACCACTGTTAATCACAAATCTGACCTCTAAAAATGACTTTAACCAACAACTGTAATGACTTTGCCCAACAATTGTAATGACTTTGCCAACCACTGGTAATCACTTATCCAATCTCTAAAAATAACTTAGCCCAACAATTTTTATGACTTTGCCCAACCACTGTTAATAACTTATCCGACCTCTAAAAATGCCTTTGCCCAACTATGTAATGACTTTGCCAACCACTGTTAATCACATATCCGACTCTTAAAAATGACTTTTCTCAGCAATTGCAATGACTTTGCAAACCACTGTTAATCACATATCCGAATTCTAAAAATGACTTTGCCCAACAATTTTAATGACTTTGCCAACCACTTTTAATAACATATCTGAACTCTAAAAATGACTTTTCCCAACAATTGTAATGACTTTGCCAACCAATGTTAATCACTTAACCGATCTCTAAAAATGACTCTTCCCAACAATTGTAATGACTTTGCCAACCTCTGTTAATCACTTATCCGACCTCTAAAAATGACTTTGCCCAAAAATTGTAATGACTTTGCCAACCACTGGTAATGACTTATCCGACCTCTAAAAATGACTTTTCCCATCAATTGCGATGACTTTGCCAACCACTATTAATCACATATCCGACTTCTAAAAATGACTTTGACGAACAATTGTAATGACTTTGCCAACCACTGTTAATCACATATCTGACCTCTAAAAATGACTTTGCCCAACAATTGTAATGACATTGCCAACAAGTGTTAATCACTTATCTGACCTCTAAAAATGACTTTTCCCAACAATTGTAATGACTTTGCCAACCACTGTTAATCAATTATCCGACCTCTAAAAATGACTTTTCCCAACAATTGTAATGACTTTGCCAACCAGTGTTAATCACTTATCTGAACTCTAAAAATGACTTTGCCCAACAATTGAAATGACTTTGCCAACCACTGTTAATCACATATCCGAATTCTAAAAATGACTTTGCCCAACAATTGTAATGACTTTGCCAACCACTTTTAATAACATATCTGACCTCTAAAAATGACTTTTCCCAACAATTGTAATGACTTTGCCAACCACTGGTAATAACAAATCCGAGCTCTAAATATGACTTTTCCCAACAATTGTAATGACTTTGCCAACCACTGTTAATCAATTATCCGACCTCTAAAAATGACTTTTCCCAACAATTGCGATGACTTTGCCAACCACTGTTAATCACTTATCCAACCTCTAAAAATGACTTTAACCAACAACTGTAATGACTTTGCCCAACAATTGTAATGACTTTGCCAACCACTGGTAATCACTTATCCAATCTCTAAAAATGACTTAGCCCAACAATTGTAATGACTTTGCCAACCACTGGTAATCACTTATCCAATCTCTAAAAATGACTTTGCCCAACTATGTAATGACTTTGCCAACCACTGTTAATCACATATCCGACTCTTAAAAATGACTTTTCTCAGCAATTGCAATGACTTTGCCAACCACTGTTAATCACATATCCGAATTCTAAAAATGACTTTGCCCAACAATTGTAATGACTTTGCCAAACACTTTTAATAACATATCTTAACTCTAAAAATGACTTTTCCCAACAATTGTAATGACTTTGCCAACCAATGTTAATCACATATCCGAATTCTAAAAATGACTTTGCCCAACAATTGTAATGACTTTGCCAACCACTTTTAATAACATATCTGACCTCTAAAAATGACTTTTCCCAACAATTGTAATGACTTTGCCAACCAATGTTAATCACTTAACCGATCTCTAAAAATGACTCTTCCCAACAATTGTAATGACTTTCCCAACCACTGGTAATGACTTATCCGGCCTCTAAAAATGACTTTTCCCAACAATTGCGATGACTTTGCCAACCACTGTTAATCACTTATCCAACCTCTAAAAATGACTTTAACCAACAACTGTAATGACTTTGCCCAACAATTGTAATGACTTTGCCAACCACTGGTAATCACTTATCCGATCTCTAAAAATGACTTAGCCCAACAATTGTAATGACTTTGCCAACCACTGGTAATCACTTATCCAATCTCTAAAAATGACTTTGCCCAACTATGTAATGACTTTGCCAACCACTGTTAATCACATATCCGACTCTTAAAAATGACTTCTCTCAGCAATTGCAATGACTTTGCCAACCACTGTTAATCACATATCCGAATTCTAAAAATGACTTTGCCCAACAATTGTAATGACTTTGCCAACCACTTTTAATAACATATCTGAACTCTAAAAATGACTTTGCCCAACAATTGTAATGACTTTGCCAACCACTGTTAATCACATATCCGAATTCTAAAAATGACTTTGCCCAACAATTGTAATGACTTTGCCAACCACTTTTAATAACATATCTGACCTCTAAAAATGACTTTTCCCAACAATTGTAATGACTTTGCCAACCAATGTTAATCACTTAACCGATCTCTAAAAATGACTCTTCCCAACAATTGTAATGACTTTGCCAACCACTGGTAATGACTTATCCGACCTCTAAAAATGACTTTTCCCAACAATTGCGATGACTTTGCCAACCACTGTTAATCACTTATCCAACCTCTAAAAATGACTTTAACCAACAACTGTAATGACTTTGCCCAACAATTGTAATGACTTTGCCAACCACTGGTAATCACTTATCCAATCTCTAAAAATGACTTAGCCCAACAATTTTAATGACTTTGCCCAACCACTGTTAATAACTTATCCGACCTCTAAAAATGACTTTGCCCAACTATGTAATTACTTTGCCAACCACTGTTAATCACATATCCGACTCTTAAAAATGACTTTGCTCATCAATTGTAATGACTTTGCCAACCACTGGTAATAACGAATCCGAGCTCTAAATATGACTTTTCCCAACAATTGTAATGACTTTGCCAACCACTGTTAATCAATTATCCGACCTCTAAAAATGACTTTTCCCAACAATTGCGATGACTTTGCCAACCACTGTTAATCACTTATCCAACCTCTAAAAATGACTTTACCCAACAACTGTAATGACTTTGCCCAACAATTGTAATGACTTTGCCAACCACTGGTAATCACTTATCCAATCTCTAAAATGACTTAGCCCAACAATTGTAATGACTTTGCCAACCACTGGTAATCACTTATCCAATCTCTAAAAATGACTTTGCCCAACTATGTAATGACTTTGCCAACCACTGTTAATCACATATCCGACTCTTAAAAATGACTTTTCTCAGCAATTGCAATGACTTTGCCAACCACTGTTAATCACATATCCGAATTCTAAAAATGACTCTGCCCAACAATTGTAATGACTTTGCCAACCACTTTTAATAACATATCTGAACTCTAAAAATGACTTTTCCCAACAATTGTAATGACTTTGCCAACCAATGTTAATCACTTAACCGATCTCTAAAAATGACTCTTCCCAACAATTGTAATGACTTTGCCAACCACTGTTAATCACTTATCCGACCTCTAAAAATGACTTTGCCCAAAAATTGTAATGACTTTGCCAACCACTGGGAATGACTTATCCGACCTCTAAAAATGACTTTTCCCATCAATTGCGATGACTTTGCCAACCACTATTAATCACATATCCGACTTCTAAAAATGACTTTGACGAACAATTGTAATGACTTTGCCAACCACTGTTAATCACATATCTGACCTCTAAAAATGACTTTGCCCAACAATTGTAATGACATTGCCAACAAGTGTTAATCACTTATCTGACCTCTAAAAATGACTTTGCCCAACAATTGTAATGACCTTGCCAACCACTGTTAATCACATATCCGAACTCTAAATATGACTTTTCCCAACAATTGTAATGACTTTGCCAACCACTGTTAATCAATTATCCGACCTCTAAAAATGACTTTTCCCAACAATTGCGATGACTTTGCCAACCACTGTTAATCACTTATCCAACCTCTAAAAATGACTTTAACCAACAACTGTAATGACTTTGCCCAACAATTGTAATGACTTTGCCAACCACTGGTAATCACTTATCCAATCTCTAAAAATGACTTAGCCCAACAATTGTAATGACTTTGCCAACCACTGGTAATCACTTATCCAATCTCTAAAAATGACTTTGCCCAACTATGTAATGACTTTGCCAACCACTGTTAATCACATATCCGACTCTTAAAAATGACTTTTCTCAGCAATTGCAATGACTTTGCCAACCACTGTTAATCACATATCCGAATTCTAAAAATGACTTTGCCCAACAATTGTAATGACTTTGCCAACCACTTTTAATCACATATCCGAACTCTAAATATGACTTTTCCCAACAATTGTAATGACTTTGCCAACCACTGTTAATCAATTATCCGACCTCTAAAAATGACTTTTCCCAACAATTGCGATGACTTTGCCAACCACTGTAAATCACTTATCCAACCTCTAAAAATGACTTTAACCAACAACTGTAATGACTTTGCCCAACAATTGTAATGACTTTGCCAACCACTGGTAATCACTTATCCAATCTCTAAAAATGACTTAGCCCAACAATTGTAATGACTTTGCCAACCACTGGTAATCACTTATCCAATCTCTAAAAATGACTTTGCCCAACTATGTAATGACTTTGCCAACCACTGTTAATCACATATCCGACTCTTAAAAATGACTTTTCTCAGCAATTGCAATGACTTTGCCAACCACTGTTAATCACATATCCGAATTCTAAAAATGACTTTGCCCAACAATTGTAATGACTTTGCCAACCACTTTTAATAACATATCTGAACTCTAAAAATGACTTTTCCCAACAATTGTAATGACTTTGCCAACCAATGTTAATCACTTAACCGATCTCTAAAAATGACTCTTCCCAACAATTGTAATGACTTTGCCAACCACTGTTAATCACTTATCCGACCTCTAAAAATGACTTTGCCCAAAAATTGTAATGACTTTGCCAACCACTGGTAATGACTTATCCGACCTCTAAAAATGACTTTTCCCATCAATTGCGATGACTTTGCCAACCACTATTAATCACATATCCGACTTCTAAAAATGACTTTGACGAACAATTGTAATGACTTTGCCAACCACTGTTAATCACATATCTGACCTCTAAAAATGACTTTGCCCAACAATTGTAATGACATTGCCAACAAGTGTTAATCACTTATCTGACCTCTAAAAATGACTTTGCCCAACAATTGTAATGACCTTGCCAACCACTGTTAATCACATATCCGAACTCTAAAAATGACTATGCCCAACAATTGAAATGACTATGCCAACCACTGTTAATCACATGTCCGAACTCTAAAAATGACTTTTCCCAGCAATTGTAATGACTTTGCCAACAAATGTTAATCACTAATCCGACCTATAAAAATGACTTTGCCCAACAATTGTAATGACTATGCCAACCACTGTTAATCACTTATCTGAACTCTAAAAATGACTTTGCCCAACAATTGAAATGACTTTGCCAACCACTGTTAATCACATATCCGAATTCTAAAAATGACTTTGCCCAACAATTGTAATGACTTTGCCAACCACTTTTAATAACATATCTGACCTCTAAAAATGACTTTTCCCAACAATTGTAATGACTTTGCCAACCAATGTTAATCACTTAACCGATCTCTAAAAATGACTCTTCCCAACAATTGTAATGACTTTGCCAACCACTGTTAATCACTTATCCGACCTCTAAAAATGACTTTGCCCGACAATTGTGATGACTTTGCCATCCACTGTTAATCACTTATCCGACCTCTAAAAATGACTTTCCCCAACAATTGTAATGACTTTGCCAACCACTGTTAATCACTTATCCGTTCTCTAATAATGACTTTTCCCAAAAATTAAAATGACTTTGCCAACCACTGTTAATCACATATCCGACCCCTAAAAATGACTTTGCCAACCAATGTTAATCACTTATCCGACCTATAAAAAGACTTTGCCCAACAATTGTAATGACTATGCCAACCACTGTTAATCACTTATCCGACCTCTAAAAATGACTTTGCCCAACAATTGTAATGACTTTGCCAACCACTGGTAATCACTTATCCGACCTCTAAAAATAACTTTTCCCAACAATTGTAATGACTTTGCCATCCACTGTTAATCACTTATCCAACCTCTAAAAATGACTTTAACCAACAACTGTAATGACTTTTACCAACAATTGTAATGACTTTGCCAACCAATGTTAATCACTTATCCAATCTCTAAAAATGACTTTGCCCAACAATTGTAATGACCTTGCCAACCACTGTTAATCACATATCCGAACTCTAAAAATGACTATGCCCAACAATTGTAATGACTTTGCCAACCACTGTTAATCACAAATCTGACCTCTAAAAATGACTTTGCCCAACAATTGTAATGACATTGCCAACAAGTGTTAATCACTAATCTGACCTCTAAAAATGACTTTGCCCAACAATTGTAATGACCTTGCCAACCACTGTTAATCACATATCCGAACTCTAAAAATGACTATGCCCAACAATTGAAATGACTATGCCAACCACTGTTAATCACATGTCCGAACTCTAAAAATGACTTTTCCCAGCAATTGTAATGACTTTGCCAACCAATGTTAATCACTTATCCGACCTATAAAAATGACTTTGCCCAACAATTGTAATGACTATGCCAACCACTATTAATCACTTATCTGAACTCTAAAAATGACTTTGCCCAACAATTGTAATGACTTTGCCAACCACTTTTAATAACATATCTGACCTCTAAAAATGACTTTTCCCAACAATTGTAATGACTTTGCCAACCAATGTTAATCACTTAACCTATCTCTAAAAATGACTCTTCCCAACAATTGTAATGACTTTGCCAACCACTGTTAATCACTTATCCGACCTCTAAAAATGACTTTGCCCGACAATTGTGATGACTTTGCCATCCACTGTTAATCACTTATCCGACCTCTAAAAATGACTTTTCCCAACAATTGTAATGACTTTGCCAACCACTGTTAATCACTTATCCGTTCTCTAATAATGACTTTTCCCAACAATTATGATGACTTTGCCAACCACTGTTAATCACATATCCGACCCCTAAAAATGACTTTGCCAACCAATGTTAATCACTTATCCGACCTATAAAAAGACTTTGCCCAACAATTGTAATGACTATGCCAACCAATGTTAATCACTTATCCGACCTCTAAAAATGACTTTGCCCAACAATTGTAATGACTTTGCCAACCACTGGTAATCACTTATCCGACCTCTAAAAATAACTTTTCCCAACAATTGTAATGACTTTGCCATCCACTGTTAATCACTTATCCAATCTCTAAAAATGACTTTGCCCAACAATTGTAATGACCTTGCCAACCACTGTTAATCACTTATCCGACCTCTAAAAATGACTTTGCCCAACAATTGTAATGACTTTGCCAACCACTGGTAATCACTTATCCGACCTCTAAAAATAACTTTTCCCAACAATTGTAATGACTTTGCCATCCACTGTTAATCACTTATCCAACCTCTAAAAATGACTTTAACCAACAACTGTAATGACTTTTACCAACAATTGAAATGACTTTGCCAACCAATGTTAATCACTTATCCAATCTCTAAAAATGACTTTGCCCAACAATTGTAATGACCTTGCCAACCACTGTTAATCACATATCCGAACTCTAAAAATGACTATGCCCAACAATTGTAATGACTTTGCCAACCACTGTTAATCACATATCTGACCTCTAAAAATGACTTTGCCCAACAATTGTAATGACATTGCCAACAAGTGTTAATCACTAATCTGACCTCTAAAAATGACTTTGCCCAACAATTGTAATGACCTTGCCAACCACTGTTAATCACATATCCGAACTCTAAAAATGACTATGCCCAACAATTGAAATGACTATGCCAACCACTGTTAATCACATGTCCGAACTCTAAAAATGACTTTTCCCAGCAATTGTAATGACTTTGCCAACCAATGTTAATCACTTATCCGACCTATAAAAATGACTTTGCCCAACAATTGTAATGACTATGCCAACCACTATTAATCACTTATCTGAACTCTAAAAATGACTTTTCCCAACAATTGTAATGACTTTGCCAACCACTTTTAATAACATATCTGACCTCTAAAAATGACTTTTCCCAACAATTGTAATGACTTTGCCAACCAATGTTAATCACTTAACCGATCTCTAAAAATGACTCTTCCCAACAATTGTAATGACTTTGCCAACCACTGTTAATCACTTATCCGACCTCTAAAAATGACTTTGCCCGACAATTGTGATGACTTTGCCATCCACTGTTAATCACTTATCCGACCTCTAAAAATGACTTTTCCCAACAATTGTAATGACTTTGCCAACCACTGTTAATCACTTATCCGTTCTCTAATAATGACTTTTCCCAACAATTATGATGACTTTGCCAACCACTGTTAATCACATATCCGACCCCTAAAAATGACTTTGCCAACCAATGTTAATCACTTATCCGACCTATAAAAAGACTTTGCCCAACAATTGTAATGACTATGCCAACCAATGTTAATCACTTATCCGACCTCTAAAAATGACTTTGCCCAACAATTGTAATGACTTTGCCAACCACTGGTAATCACTTATCCGACCTCTAAAAATAACTTTTCCCAACAATTGTAATGACTTTGCCATCCACTGTTAATCACTTATCCAATCTCTAAAAATGACTTTGCCCAACAATTGTAATGACCTTGCCAACCACTGTTAATCACTTATCCGACCTCTAAAAATGACTTTGCCCGACAATTGTGATGACTATGCCAACCACTGTTAATCACATATCCTAACACTAAAAATGACTTTTCCCAGCAATTGTAATGACTTTGCCAACCAATGTTTATCACTTATCCGACCTATAAAAATGACTTTGCCCAACAATTGTAATGACTTTGCCAACCACTGTTAATCACTAATCTGAACTCTAAAAATGACTTTGCCCAACAATTGAAATGACTTTGCCAACCACTGTTAATCACTTATCCGATCTCTAAAATTGACTTTGCCCAACAATTGTAATGACTTTGCCAACCACTGTTAATCACTTATCCGACCTCTAAAAATGACTTTGCCCAATAATTGAAATGACTTTGCTAACCAATGTTAATCACTTATCCGACCAATAAAAATGACTTTGCCCAACAATTGTAATGACTATGCCAACCACTGTTAATCACTTATCCGACCTCTAAAAATGACTTTGCCCGACAATTGTGATGACTTTGCCAACCACTATTAATCACTTATCCGACCTCTCAAAATGACTTTTCCCAACAATTGTAATGACTTTGCCAACCACTGTTAATCACTTATCCGTTCTCTAATAATGACTTTTCCCAACAATTATAATGACTTTGCCAACCACTGTTAATCACATATCCGACCCCTAAAAATGACTTTGCCAACCAATGTAAATCACTTATCCGACCTATAAAAAGACTTTGCCCAACAATTGTAATGACTATGCCAACCACTGTTAATCACTTATCCGACCTCTAAAAATGACTTTGCCCAACAATTGTAATGACTTTGCCAACCACTGTTAATCACATATCCGAATTCTAAAAATGACTTTGCCCAACAATTGTAATGACTTTGCCAACCACTTTTAATAACATATCTGACCTCTAAAAATGACTTTAACCAACAACTGTAATGACTTTGCCAACCAATGTTAATCACTTATCCAATCTCTAAAAATGACTTAGCCCAACAATTTTAATGACTTTGCCCAACCACTGTTAATAACTTATCCGACCTCTAAAAATGACTTTGCCCAACTATGTAATGACTTTGCCAACCAATGTTAATCACTTATCCAATCTCTAAAAATGACTTAGCCCAACAATTTTAATGACTTTGCCCAACCACTGTTAATAACTTATCCGACCTCTAAAAATGACTTTGCCCAACTATGAAATGACTTTGCCAACCACTGTTAATCACATATCCGACTCTTAAAAATGACTTTGCCCAACAATTGTAACGACTTTGCCAACCACTGGTAATAACGAATCCGACCTCTAAAAATGACTTTGCCCAAAAATTGTAATGACTTTGCCAGCCACTGTTAATCACTAATCCGATCTCTAAAAATGACTTTGCCCAACAATTGTAATGAATTTGCCAACCACTGGTAATGACTTATCCGACCTCTAAAAATGACTTTTCCCAACAATTGTAATGACTTTGCCAACCACTGTTAATCACATTTCCGACCTCTAAAAATGACTCTACCCAACAATTGTAATGACTTTGCCAACCACTGTTAATCACTTATCCGACCTCTAAAAATGACTTTGCCCAAAAATTGTAATGACTTTGCCAACCACTGTTAATCACATTTCCGACCTCTAAAAATGACTCTACCCAACAATTGTAATGACTTTGCCAACCACTGTTAATCACTTATCCGTCCTCTAAAAATGACTTTGCCCAACAATTGTAATGACTTTGCCCAACCACTGTTAATAACTTATCCGACCTCTAAAAATGACTTTGCCCAACTATGTAATGACTTTGCCAACCAATGTTAATCACTTATCCAATCTCTAAAAATGACTTAGCCCAACAATTTTAATGACTTTGCCCAACCACTGTTAATAACTTATCCGACCTCTAAAAATGACTTTGCCCAACTATGAAATGACTTTGCCAACCACTGTTAATCACATATCCGACTCTTAAAAATGACTTTGCCCAACAATTGTAACGACTTTGCCAACCACTGGTAATAACGAATCCGACCTCTAAAAATGACTTTGCCCAAAAATTGTAATGACTTTGCCAGCCACTGTTAATCACTAATCCGATCTCTAAAAATGACTTTGCCCAACAATTGTAATGAATTTGCCAACCACTGGTAATGACTTATCCGACCTCTAAAAATGACTTTTCCCAACAATTGTAATGACTTTGCCAACCACTGTTAATCACATTTCCGACCTCTAAAAATGACTCTACCCAACAATTGTAATGACTTTGCCAACCACTGTTAATCACTAATCCGATCTCTAAAAATGACTTTGCCCAACAATTGTAATGACTTTGCCAACCACTGTTAATCACATTTCCGACCTCTAAAAATGACTCTACCCAACAATTGTAATGACTTTGCCAACCACTGTTAATCACTTATCCGTCCTCTAAAAATGACTTTGCCCAACAATTGTAATGACTTTGCCATCCACTGTTAATCACTTATCCAATCTCTAAAAATGACTTTGCCCAACAATTGTAATGACCTTGCCAACCACTGTTAATCACTTATCCGACCTCTAAAAATGACTTTGCCCGACCATTGTGATGACCATGCCAACCACTGGTAATGACTTATCCGACCTCTAAAAATGACTTTGCCCAACAATTGTAATGACTTTGCCATCCACTGTTAATCACTTATCCAATCTCTAAAAATGACTTTGCCCAACAATTGTAATGACCTTGCCAACCACTGTTAATCACTTATCCGACCTCTAAAAATGACTTTGCCCGACAATTGTGATGACCATGCCAACCACTGGTAATGACTTATCCGACCTCTAAAAATGACTTTTCCCAACAATTGTAATGACTTTGCCAACCACTGTTAATCACATTTCCGACCTCTAAAAATGACTCTACCCAACAATTGTAATGACTTTGCCAACCACTGTTAATCACTTATCCGACCTCTAAAAATGACTTTGCCCAAAAATTGTAATGACTTTGCCAACAACTGTTAATCACTAATCCGATCTCTAAAAATGACTTTGCCCAACAATTGTAATGACTTTGCCAACCCCTGTTAATCACATTTCCGACCTCTAAAAATGACTTTGCCAAACAATTGAAATGACTTTGCCAACCACTGTTAATCACTTATCCGATCTCTAAAAATGACTTTGCCCAACAATTGTAATGACTTTGCCAACCACTGTTAATCACTTATCCGTTCTCTAATAATGACTTTTCCCAACAATTATAATGACTTTGCCAACCACTGTTAATCACATATCCGACCCCTAAAAATGACTTTGCCAACCAATGTTAATCACTTATCCGACCTATAAAAAGACTTTGCCCAACAATTGTAATGACTATGCCAACCACTGTTAATCACTAATCCGACCTCTAAAAATGACTTTGCCCAACAATTGTAATGACTTTGCCAGCCACTGTTAATCACTAATCCGATCTCTAAAAATGACTTTGCCCAACAATTGTAATGACTTTGCCAACCACTGGTAATGACTTATCCGACCTCTAAAAATGACTTTTCCCAACAATTGTAATGACTTTGCCAACCACTGTTAATCACATTTCCGACCTCTAAAAATGACTCTACCCAACAATTGTAATGACTTTGCCAACCACTGTTAATCACTTATCCGACCTCTAAAAATGACTTTGCCCAAAAATTGTAATGACTTTGCCAACAACTGTTAATCACTAATCCGATCTCTAAAAATGACTTTGCCCAACAATTGTAATGACTTTGCCAACCACTGTTAATCACATTTCCGACCTCTAAAAATGACTCTACCCAACAATTGTAATGACTTTGCCAACCACTGTTAATCACTTATCCGACCTCTAAAAATGACTTTGCCCAACAATTGTAATGACTTTGCCATCCACTGTTAATCACTTATCCAATCTCTAAAAATGACTTTGCCCAACAATTGTAATGACCTTGCCAACCACTGTTAATCACTTATCCGACCTCTAAAAATGACTTTGCCCGACAATTGTGATGACCATGCCAACAACTGGTAATGACTTATCCGACCTCTAAAAATGACTTTTCCCAACAATTGTAAAGACTTTGCCAACCACTGTTAATCACATTTCCGACCTCTAAAAATGACTCTACCCAACAATTGTAATGACTTTGCCAACCACTGTTAATCACTTATCCGACCTCTAAAAATGACTTTGCCCAAAAATTGTAATGACTTTGCCAACAACTGTTAATCACTAATCCGATCTCTAAAAATGACTTTGCCCAACAATTGTAATGACTTTGCCAACCACTGTTAATTACATTTCCGACCTCTAAAAATGACTTTGCCAAACAATTGAAATGACTTTGCCAACCACTGTTAATCACTTATCCGATCTCTAAAAATGACTTTGCCCAACAATTGTAATGACTTTGCCAACCACTGTTAATCACATATCCGACCCCTAAAAATGACTTTGCCAACCAATGTTAATCACTTATCCGACCTATAAAAAGACTTTGCCCAACAATTGTAATGACTATGCCAACCACTGTTAATCACTAATCCGACCTCTAAAAATGACTTTGCCCAACAATTGTAATGACTTTGCCAACCACTGTTAATCACTTATCCGACCTCTAAAAATGACTTTGCCCAAAAATTGTAATGACTTTGCCAACAACTGTTAATCACTAATCCGATCTCTAAAAATGACTTTGCCCAACAATTGTAATGACTTTGCCAACCACTGTTAATCACATTTCCGACCTCTAAAAATGACTTTGCCCAACAATTGAAATGACTTTGCCAACCACTGTTAATCACTTATCCGATCTCTAAAAATGACTTTGCCCAACAATTGTAATGACTTTGCCAACCACTGTTAATCACATTTCCGACCTCTAAAATGACTTTGCCCAACAATTGAAATGACTTTGCCAACCACTGTTAATCACTTATCCGATCTCTAAAAATGACTTTGCCCAACAATTGTAATGACTTTGCCAACCACTGGTAATGACTTATCCGACCTCTAAAAATGACTTTTCCCAACAATTGTAATGACTTTGCCAACCACTGTTAATCACATTTCCGACCTCTAAAAATGACTCTACCCAACAATTGTAATGACTTTGCCAACCACTGTTAATCACTTATCCGACCTCTAAAAATGACTTTGCCCAAAAATTGTAATGACTTTGCCAACAACTGTTAATCACTAATCCGATCTCTAAAAATGACTTTGCCCAACAATTGTAATGACTTTGCCAACCACTGTTAATCACTTATCCGTTCTCTAATAATGACTTTTCCCAACAATTATAATGACTTTGCCAACCACTGTTAATCACATATCCGACCCCTAAAAATGACTTTGCCAACCAATGTTAATCACTTATCCGACCTATAAAAAGACTTTGCCCAACAATTGTAATGACTATGCCAACCACTGTTAATCACTTATCCGACCTCTAAAAATGACTTTGCCCAACAATTGTAATTACTTTGCCAACCACTGGTAATAACTTATCCGACCTCTAAAAATGACTTTTCCCAACAATTGTAATGACTTTGCCAACCACTGTTTATCACTTATCCAACCTCTAAAAATGACTTTAACCAACAACTGTAATGACTTTTCCCAACAATTGTAATGACTTTGCCAACCACTGTTAATCACTTATCCGACCTCTAAAAATGACTTTGCCCAACAATTTTAATGACTTTGCCCAACCACTGTTAATAACTTATCCGACCTCTAAAAATGACTTTGCCCAACTATGTAATGACTTTGCCAACCACTGTTAATCACATATCCGACTCTTAAAAATGACTTTGCCCAACAATTGTAACGACTTTGCCAACCACTGGTAATAACGAATCCGACCTCTAAAAATGACTTAGCCCAACAATTGTAATGACTTTGCCAGCCACTGTTAATCACTAATCTGATCTCTAAAAATGACTTTGCCCAACAATTGTAATGACTTTGCCAACCACTGTTAATCACTTATCCGACCTCTAAAATGACTTTGCCCAAAAATTGTAATGACTTTGCCAACAACTGTTAATCACTAATCCGATCTCTAAAAATGACTTTGCCCAACAATTGTAATGACTTTGCCAACCACTGTTAATCACTTATCCGACCTCTAAAAATGACTTTGCCCAAAAATTGTAATGACTTTGCCAACAACTGTTAATCACTAATCCGATCTCTAAAAATGACTTTGCCCAACAATTGTAATGACTTTGCCAACCACTGTTAATCACTAATCTGAACTCTAAAAATGACTTTGCCCAACAATTGAAATGACTTTGCCAACCACTGTTAATCACTTATCCGATCTCTAAAAATGACTTTGCCCAACAATTGTAATGAATTTGCAAACCAATGTTAATCACTTAACCGATCTCTAAAAATGACTCTTCCTTACAATTGTAATGACTTTGCCAACCACTGTTAATCACTTATCCGACCTCTAAAAATGACTTTGCCCAAAAATTGTAATGACTTTGCCAACAACTGTTAATCACTAATCCGATCTCTAAAAATGACTTTGCCCAACAATTGTAATGACTTTGCCAACCACTGTTAATCACTAATCCGACCTCTAAAAATGACTTTTCCCAACAATTGCGATGACTTTGCCAACCACTGTTAATCACTTATCCGATCTCTAAAAATGACTTAGCCCAACAATTGTAATGACTTTGCCAACCACTGTTAATCACTTATCCGACCTCTAAAAAATGATTTTTCCCAACAATTGTAATGACTTTGCCAACCACTGTTAATCACTTATCCGACCTCTAAAAATGACTTTGCCCAAAAATTGTAACGACTTTGCCAACCACTGGTAATCACTTATCCGACCTCTAAAAATGATTTTTCCCAACAATTGAAATGACTTTGCCAACCACTGTTAATCACTTATCCGACCTCTAAAAAGGACTAAGCCCAACAATTGTAATGACTTTACCAACCAATATTAATCACTTATCCGACTTCTAAAAATGACTTTGCCCAACAATTGTAATGACTTTGCGAACCAATGTTAATCACTTATTTGACCTATAAAAATGACTTCGCCCAACGATTGTAATGACTTTGCCAACAACTGTTAATCACATATCCGACTCTTAAAAATGACTTTGCCCAACAATTGTAACGACTTTGCCAACCACTGGTAATAACGAATCCGACCTCTAAAAATGACTTTGCCCAAAAATTGTAATGACTTTGCCAGCCACTGTTAATCACTAATCTGATCTCTAAAAATGACTTTGCCCAACAATTGTAATGACTTTGCCAACCACTGTTAATCACTTATCCGACCTCTAAAAATGACTTTGCCCAAAAATTGTAATGACTTTGCCAACAACTGTTAATCACTAATCCGATCTCTAAAAATGACTTTGCCCAACAATTGTAATGACTTTGCCAACCACTGTTAATCACTTATCCGACCTCTAAAAATGACTTTGCCCAAAAATTGTAATGACTTTGCCAACAACTGTTAATCACTAATCCGATCTCTAAAAATGACTTTGCCCAACAATTGTAATGACTTTGCCAACCACTGTTAATCACTAATCTGAACTCTAAAAATGACTTTGCCCAACAATTGAAATGACTTTGCCAACCACTGTTAATCACTTATCCGATCTCTAAAAATGACTTTGCCCAACAATTGTAATGAATTTGCAAACCAATGTTAATCACTTAACCGATCTCTAAAAATGACTCTTCCTTACAATTGTAATGACTTTGCCAACCACTGTTAATCACTTATCCGACCTCTAAAAATGACTTTGCCCAAAAATTGTAATGACTTTGCCAACAACTGTTAATCACTAATCCGATCTCTAAAAATGACTTTGCCCAACAATTGTAATGACTTTGCCAACCACTGTTAATCACTAATCCGACCTCTAAAAATGACTTTTCCCAACAATTGCGATGACTTTGCCAACCACTGTTAATCACTTATCCGATCTCTAAAAATGACTTAGCCCAACAATTGTAATGACTTTGCCAACCACTGTTAATCACTTATCCGACCTCTAAAAAATGATTTTTCCCAACAATTGTAATGACTTTGCCAACCACTGTTAATCACTTATCCGACCTCTAAAAATGACTTTGCCCAAAAATTGTAACGACTTTGCCAACCACTGGTAATCACTTATCCGACCTCTAAAAATGATTTTTCCCAACAATTGAAATGACTTTGCCAACCACTGTTAATCACTTATCCGACCTCTAAAAAGGACTAAGCCCAACAATTGTAATGACTTTACCAACCAATATTAATCACTTATCCGACTTCTAAAAATGACTTTGCCCAACAATTGTAATGACTTTGCGAACCAATGTTAATCACTTATTTGACCTATAAAAATGACTTCGCCCAACGATTGTAATGACTTTGCCAACAACTGGAAATCACTTATCCGACCTCTAAAAATGACTTTGCCAAACAATTGTAATGACTTTGCCAACATCTGTTAATCACTTATCCGTTCTCTAATAATGACTTTTTCCGACAATTGAGATGACTTTGCCAACCACTGTTAATCACTTATCCGATCTCTAAAAATGACTTTTCCCAACAATTGTAATGACTTTGCCAACCACTGTTAATCACATATCCGACCCCTAAAAATGACTTAGCCCAACAATTGTATTGACTTTGCCAACCACTGTTAATCACTTATCCGACCTCTAAAAATGATTTTTCCCAACAATTGTAATGACTTTGCCAACCACTGTTAATCACTTATCCGACCTCTAAAAATGACTTTGCCCAACAATTGTAATGACATTGCGAACCAATGTTAATCACTTATCCGACCTCTAAAAATGACTTTGCCAAACAATTGAAATGACTTTGCGAACAACTGGTAATCACTTATCCGAACTCTTAAAATGACTTTGCCCAACAATTGAAATTACTTTGCCAACCACTGTTAATCACTTATCCGTCCTCTAAAAATGTCTTAGCCCAACTATTGTAATGACTTTGTCAACCACTGTTAATCACTTATCCGACCTCTAAAAAGGACTAAGCCCAACAATTGTAAAGACTTTGCCAACCAATATTAATCCATTATCCGACTTCTAAAAATGACTTTGCCCAACAATTGTAATGACTTTGCGAACCAATGTTAATCACTTATTTGACCTATAAAAATGACTTCGCCCAACGATTGTAATGACTTTGCCAACAACTGGAAATCACTTATCCGACCTCTAAAAATGACTTTGCCAAACAATTGTAATGACTTTGCCAACATCTGTTAATCACTTATCCGACCTCTAAAAATGACTTTTCCCAACAATTGTAATGACTTTGCCAACCACTGTTAATCACATATCCGACCCCTAAAAATGACTTTGCCCAACAATTGTAATGACTTTGCCAACCACTTTTAATCACTTATCCGACTGCTAAAAATGACTTTGCCAACCACTTTTAATCACTTATCCGACTGCTAAAAATGACTTTGCCAACCACTGTTAATCACTTATCCGACCTATAAAAAGACTTTGCCCCATAATTGTAATGACTTTGCCAACCACTGGTAATCACATATCCAATCTCTAAAAATGTCTTTGCCTTACAATTTTAATGACTTTGCCCAACCACTGTTAATAACTTATCCGACCTCTAAAAATGACTTTGCCCAACTATGGAATGACTTTGCCAACCACTGTTAATCACATATCCGACTCTTAAAAATGACTTTGCCCAACAATTGTAATGACTTTGCCAACCAATGGTAATAACGAATCCGACCTCTAAATATGACTTTTCCCAAAAATTGTAACGACTTTGCCAACTACTGTTAATCACTTATCCGATCTCTAAAAATGACTTTGCCCAACAATTGTAATGTCTTTGCCAACCACTGTTAATCAATTATCCGACCTCTAAAAACGACTTTGCCCATCCATTGTAATGACTTTGCTAACCACTGGTAATCACTTATCAGACCTCTAAAAATGACTTTTCCCAACAATTGTAATGACTTTGCCAACCAATGTTAATCACTTATCCGTTCTCTAAAAATGACTTTTCCCAACAATTATAATGACTTTGCCAACCACTGTTAATCACATATCCGACCCCTAAAAATGACTTTGCCCAACAATTATAATGACTTTGCCAACCACTGTTAATCACTTATCCGACTTCTAAAAATGACTTTGCCCAACAATTGTAATGACTTTGCCAACAACTGCTAATCACACATCTGACCTCTAAAAATGACTTTGCCCATCCATTGTAATGACTTTGCCAACCAATGGTAATGACTTATCCGACCTCTAAACATGACTTTTCCCAACAATTGTAATGACTTTGCCAAACACTGTTAATCACATATCCGACCTCTAAAAATGACTTTGCCTAACAATTGTATTGATTATGCCAACCACTGTTAATCACTAATCCGACCTCTAAAAATGACTTTGCCCAACTATGGAATGACTTTGCCAACCACTGTTAATCACATATCCGACTCTTAAAAATGACTTTGCCCAACAATTGTAATGACTTTGCCAACCAATGGTAATAACGAATCCGACCTCTAAATATGACTTTTCCCAAAAATTGTAACGACTTTGCCAACCACTGTTAATCACTTATCCGACCTCTAAAAATGACTTTGCCCAACAATTGTAATGTCTTTGCCAACCACTGTTAATCAATTATCCGACCTCTAAAAACGACTTTGCCCATCCATTGTAATGACTTTGCTAACCACTGGTAATCACTTATCAGACCTCTAAAAATGACTTTTCCCAACAATTGTAATGACTTTGCCAACCAATGTTAATCACTTATCCGTTCTCTAAAAATGACTTTTCCCAACAATTATAATGACTTTGCCAACCACTGTTAATCACATATCCGACCCCTAAAAATGACTTTGCCCAACAATTATAATGACTTTGCCAACCACTGTTAATCACTTATCCGACTTCTAAAAATGACTTTGCCCAACAATTGTAATGACTTTGCCAACAACTGCTAATCACACATCTGACCTCTAAAAATGACTTTGCCCATCCATTGTAATGACTTTGCCAACCAATGGTAATGACTTATCCGACCTCTAAACATGACTTTTCCCAACAATCGTAATGACTTTGCCAAACACTGTTAATCACATATCCGACCTCTAAAAATGACTTTGCCTAACAATTGTATTGATTATGCCAACCACTGTTAATCACTAATCCGACCTCTAAAAATGGCTTTGCCAAACAATTGTGATGACTTTGCCAACCAATGTTAATCACTTAACCGATCTGTAAAAACGACTTTGCCCAACAATTATAAT
Source organism: Brachionus asplanchnoidis (assembly GCA_025491095.1). Lineage (NCBI taxonomy): Eukaryota > Metazoa > Rotifera > Eurotatoria > Ploima > Brachionidae > Brachionus > Brachionus asplanchnoidis. The sequence continues at coordinate 53,658 of JAILYF010000069.1, forward strand.
GACTTTGCCAAACACTGTTAATCACTTAACCGAACTCTAAAAATGACTTTGCCCAACAATTATAATGACTTTGCCAAACACTGTTAATCACATATCCGACCTCTAAAAATGACTTTGCCCAACAATTGTAATGACTATGCCAACCACTGTTAATCACATATCCGAATTCTAAAAATGACTTTGCCCAACAATTGTAATGACTTTGCCAACCACTGTTAATCACTTATCCGACTTCTAAAAATGACTTTGCCCAACAATTGTAATGACTTTGCCAACCACTGTTAATCACATATCTGACCTCTAAAAATGACTTTGCCCAACAATTGTTATGACTTTGCCAACCACTGGTAATCACTTATCAGACCTCTAAAAATGACTTTTCCCAACAATTGTAATGACTTTGCCAACCAATGTTAATCACTTAACCGATCTTTAAAAATGACTTTGCCCAACAATTATAATGACTTTGCAAAACACTGTTAATCACATATCCGACCTCTAAAAATGACTTTGCCTAACAATTGTAATGATTATGCCAACCACTGTTAATCACTAATCCGATCTCTAAAAATGGCTTTGCCAAACAATTGTGATGACTTTGCCAACCAATGTTAATCACTTAACCGATCTCTAAAAACGACTTTGCCCAACAATTATAATGACTTTGCCAAACACTTTAAATCACTTAACCGAACTCTAAAAATGACTTTGCCCAACAATTATAATGACTTTGCCGAACACTGTTAATCACATATCCGACCTCTAAAAATGACTTTGCCTAACAATTGTAATGACTATGCCAACCACTGTTAATCACTAATCCGACCTCTAAAAATGGCTTTGCCAAACAATTGTGATGACTTTGCCAACCACTGGTAATCACTTATCCGACCTCCAAAAATGACTTTGCCCAACAAAGGAGTGACTTTGCCAACCACTGGTAATGACTAATCCAACCTCTAAAAATGACTTTTCCCAACAATTGTAATGACTTTGCCAACCAATAATAATCACTTAACCGATCTCTAAAAATGACTTTGCCCAACAATTATAATGACCTAACAAACACTGTTAATCACATATCCGACCTATAAAAATGACTTTGCCTAACAATTGTAATGACTTTTTCAACCACTGTTAATCACTAATCCGACCTCTAAAAATGGCTTTGCCAAACAATTGTGATGACTTTGCCAACCACTGGTAATAACTTATCCGACCTCTAAAAATGATTTTTCCCAACAATTGTAATGACTTTGCCAACCACTGTTAATCACTTATCCGACCTCTAAAAATGACTTTGCCCAACAATTGTAATGGCTTTGCCAACCACTATTAATCACATATCTGACCTCTAAAAATGACTTTTCCCAACAATTGTAATGACTTTGCCAACCACTGTTAATCACATTTCCGACCTCTAAAAATGACTTTGCCCAACAATTGTAATGACTTTGCCAACCACTGGTAATCACTTACAGACCTCTAAAAATGACTTTTCCCAACAATTGTAATGACTTTGCCAACCAATGTAAATCACTAAACCGATCTCTAAAAATGACTTTGCCCAACAATTATAATGACTTTGCCAAACACTGTAAATCACCTATCCGACCTCTAAAAATGACTTTGCCTAACAATTGTAATGACTATGCCAACCACTGTTAATCACTAATCCGACCTCTAAAAATGGCTTTGCCAAACAATTGTGATGAATTTGCAAACCACTGGTAATCACTTATCCGACCTCTAAAAATGACTTTGCCCAACAAAGGAGTCACTTTGCCAACCACTGGTAATCACTAATCCGACCTCTAAAAATGGCTTTGCCAAACAATTGTAATGACTTTGCCAACAAATGTTAATCACTAAACCGATCTCTAAAAATGACTTTGCCCAACAATTATAATGACTTTGCCAAACACTGTTAATCACCTATCCGACCTCTAAAAATGACTTTGCCTAACAATTGTAATGACTATGCCAACCACTGTTAATCACTAATCCGACCCCTAAAAATGGCTTTGCCAAACAATTGTGATGAATTTGCCAACCACTGGTAATCACATATCCGACCTCTAAAAATGACTTTGCCCAACAAAGGAGTGACTTTGCCAACCACTGGTAATGACTAATCCAACCTCTAAAAATGACTTTGCCCAACAATTGTAATGAATTTGCCAACCACTGTTAATCAATTATCCGACCTCTAAAAATGTTTTTTCCCAACAATTGTGATGACTTTGCCAACCACTGTTAATCACTTATCCGACCTCTAAAAATGACTTTGCCCAACAATTATAATGACTTTGCCAAACACTGTAAATCACCTATCCGACCTCTAAAAATGACTTTGCCTAACAATTGTAATGACTATGCCAACCACTGTTAATCACTAATCCGACCTCTAAAAATGGCTTTGCCAAACAATTGTGATGAATTTGCAAACCACTGGTAATCACTTATCCGACCTCTAAAAATGACTTTGCCCAACAAAGGAGTCACTTTGCCAACCACTGGTAATCACTAATCCGACCTCTAAAAATGGCTTTGCCAAACAATTGTAATGACTTTGCCAACAAATGTTAATCACTAAACCGATCTCTAAAAATGACTTTGCCCAACAATTATAATGACTTTGCCAAACACTGTTAATCACCTATCCGACCTCTAAAAATGACTTTGCCTAACAATTGTAATGACTATGCCAACCACTGTTAATCACTAATCCGACCCCTAAAAATGGCTTTGCCAAACAATTGTGATGAATTTGCCAACCACTGGTAATCACATATCCGACCTCTAAAAATGACTTTGCCCAACAAAGGAGTGACTTTGCCAACCACTGGTAATGACTAATCCAACCTCTAAAAATGACTTTGCCCAACAATTGTAATGAATTTGCCAACCACTGTTAATCAATTATCCGACCTCTAAAAATGTTTTTTCCCAACAATTGTGATGACTTTGCCAACCACTGTTAATCACTTATCCGACCTCTAAAAATGACTTTGCCCAACAATTATAATGACTTTGCCAAATACTGTTAATCACCTATCCGACCTCTAAAAATGACTTTGCCTAACAATTGTAATGACTATGCCAACCACTGTTAATCACTAATCCGACCTCTAAAAATGGCTTTGCCAAACAATTGTGATGAATTTGCCAACCACTGGTAATCACTTATCCGACCTCTAAAAATGACTTTGCCCAACAAAGGAGTGACTTTGCCAACCACTGGTAATGACTAATCCAACCTCTAAAAATGACTTTCCCCAACAATTGTATGACTTTGCCAACCACTGTTAATCAATTATCCGAACTCTAAAAATGTTTTTTCCCAACAATTGTGATGACTTTTCCAACCACTGTTAATCACTTATCAGACCTCTAAAAATGACTTAGCCCAACAATTATAATGACTTTGCCAACCACTGGTAATAAAGAATCCGACCTCTAAATGTGACTTTTCCCAACAATTGTAACGACTTTCCCAACCACTGTTAATCACTTATACGAACTCTAAAAACGACTTTGCCCATCCATTGTAATGACTTTGCCAACCACTGGTAATGACTTATCCGACCTCTAAAAATGACTTCGCCCAACAATTGTAATGACTTTGCCAACCACTGGTAATCACTTATCAGACCTCTAAAAATGACTTTTCCCAACAATTGTAATGACTTTGCCAACCAATGTTAATCACTTATCCGTTCTCTAAAAATGACTTTTCCCAACAATTATAATGACTTTGCCAACCACTGTTAATCACATATCCGACCCCTAAAAATGACTTTGCCCAACAATTGTAATGACTTTGCCAACCACTGGTAATCACTTACAGACCTCTAAAAATGACTTTTCCCAACAATTGTAATGACTTTGCCAACCAATGTTAATCACTAAACCGATCTCTAAAAATGACTTTGCCCAACAATTATAATGACTTTGCCAAACACTGTAAATCACCTATCCGACCTCTAAAAATGACTTTGCCTAACAATTGTAATGACTATGCCAACCACTGTTAATCACTAATCCGACCTCTAAAAATGGCTTTGCCAAACAATTGTGATGAATTTGCCAACCACTGGTAATCACTTATCCGACCTCTAAAAATGACTTTGCCCAACAAAGGAGTGACTTTGCCAACCACTGGTAATCACTAATCCGACCTCTAAAAATGGCTTTGCCAAACAATTGTAATGACTTTGCCAACAAATGTTAATCACTAAACCGATCTCTAAAAATGACTTTGCCCAACAATTATAATGACTTTGCCAAACACTGTTAATCACATATCCGACCTCTAAAAATGACTTTGCCTAACAATTGTAATGACTATGCCAACCACTGTTAATCAATTATCCGAACTCTAAAAATGTTTTTTCCCAACAATTGTGATGACTTTTCCAACCACTGTTAATCACTTATCCGACCTCTAAAAATGACTTAGCCCAACAATTATAATGACTTTGCCAACCACTGGTAATAAAGAATCCGACCTCTAAATGTGACTTTTCCCAACAATTGTAACGACTTTCCCAACCACTGTTAATCACTTATACGAACTCTAAAAACGACTTTGCCCATCCATTGTAATGACTTTGCCAACCACTGGTAATGACTTATCCGACCTCTAAAAATGACTTCGCCCAACAATTGTAATGACTTTGCCAACCACTGGTAATCACTTATCAGACCTCTAGAAATGACTTTTCCCAACAATTGTAATGACTTTGCCAACCAATGTTAATCACATTTCCGACCTCTAAAAATGACTTTGCCCAACAATTGTAATGACTTTGCCAACCACTGGTAATCACTTACAGACCTCTAAAAATGACTTTTCCCAACAATTGTAATGACTTTGCCAACCAATGTAAATCACTAAACCGATCTCTAAAAATGACTTTGCCCAACAATTATAATGACTTTGCCAAACACTGTAAATCACCTATCCGACCTCAAAAAATGACTTTGCCTAACAATTGTAATGACTATGCCAACCACTGTTAATCACTAATCCGACCTCTAAAAATGGCTTTGCCAAACAATTGTGATGAATTTGCAAACCACTGGTAATCACTTATCCGACCTCTAAAAATGACTTTGCCCAACAAAGGAGTCACTTTGCCAACCACTGGTAATCACTAATCCGACCTCTAAAAATGGCTTTGCCAAACAATTGTAATGACTTTGCCAACAAATGTTAATCACTAAACCGATCTCTAAAAATGACTTTGCCCAACAATTATAATGACTTTGCCAAACACTGTTAATCACCTATCCGACCTCTAAAAATGACTTTGCCTAACAATTGTAATGACTATGCCAACCACTGTTAATCACTAATCCGACCCCTAAAAATGGCTTTGCCAAACAATTGTGATGAATTTGCCAACCACTGGTAATCACATATCCGACCTCTAAAAATGACTTTGCCCAACAAAGGAGTGACTTTGCCAACCACTGGTAATGACTAATCCAACCTCTAAAAATGACTTTCCCCAACAATTGTATGACTTTGCCAACCACTGTTAATCAATTATCCGAACTCTAAAAATGTTTTTTCCCAACAATTGTGATGACTTTTCCAACCACTGTTAATCACTTATCCGACCTCTAAAAATGACTTAGCCCAACAATTATAATGACTTTGCCAACCACTGGTAATAAAGAATCCGACCTCTAAATGTGACTTTTCCCAACAATTGTAACGACTTTCCCAACCACTGTTAATCACTTATACGAACTCTAAAAACGACTTTGCCCATCCATTGTAATGACTTTGCCAACCACTGGTAATGACTTATCCGACCTCTAAAAATGACTTCGCCCAACAATTGTAATGACTTTGCCAACCACTGGTAATCACTTATCAGACCTCTAAAAATGACTTTTCCCAACAATTGTAATGACTTTGCCAACCACTGTTAATCACATATCCGACCCCTAAAAATGACTTTGCCCAACAATTGTAATGACTTTGCCAACCACTGGTAATCACTTACAGACCTCTAAAAATGACTTTTCCCAACAATTGTAATGACTTTGCCAACCAATGTTAATCACTAAACCGATCTCTAAAAATGACTTTGCCCAACAATTATAATGACTTTGCCAAACACTGTAAATCACCTATCCGACCTCTAAAAATGACTTTGCCTAACAATTGTAATTACTATGCCAACCACTGTTAATCACTAATCCGACCTCTAAAAATGGCTTTGCCAAACAAAGGAGTGACTTTGCCAACCACTGGTAATCACTAATCCGACCTCTAAAAATGGCTTTGCCAAACAATTGTAATGACTTTGCCAACAAATGTTAATCACTAAACCGATCTCTAAAAATGACTTTGCCCAACAATTATAATGACTTTGCCAAACACTGTTAATCACATATCCGACCTCTAAAAATGACTTTGCCTAACAATTATAATGACTATGCCAACCACTGTTAATCACTAATCCGACCCCTAAAAATGGCTATGTCAAACAATTGTGATGAATTTGCCAACCACTGGTAATCACTTATCCGACCTCTAAAAATGACTTTGCCCAACAAAGGAGTGACTTTGCCAACCACTGGTAATGACTAATCCAACCTCTAAAAATGACTTTCCCCAACAATTGTAATGACTTTGCCAACCACTGTTAATCAATTATCCGACCTCTAAAAATGTTTTTTCCCAACAATTGTGATGACTTTTCCAACCACTGTTAATCACTTATCCGACCTCTAAAAATGACTTAGCCCAACAATTATAATGACTTTGCCAACCACTGGTAATAAAGAATCCGACCTCTAAATGTGACTTTTCCCAACAATTGTAACGACTTTCCCAACCACTGTTAATCACTTATACGAACTCTAAAAACGACTTTGCCCATCCATTGTAATGACTTTGCCAACCACTGGTAATGACTTATCCGACCTCTAAAAATGACTTCGCCCAACAATTGTAATGACTTTGCCAACCACTGGTAATCACTTATCAGACCTCTAGAAATGACTTTTCCCAACAATTGTAATGACTTTGCCAACCAATGTTAATCACTTATCCGTTCTCTAAAAATGACTTTTCCCAACAATTATAATGACTTTGCCAACCACTGTTAATCACATATCCGACCCCTAAAAATGACTTTGCCCAACAATTGTAATGACTTTGCCAACCACTGGTAATCACTTACAGACCTCTAAAAATGACTTTTCCCAACAATTGTAATGACTTTGCCAACCAATGTTAATCACTAAACCGATCTCTAAAAATTACTTTGCCCAACAATTATAATGACTTTGCCAAACACTGTAAATCACCTATCCGACCTCTAAAAATGACTTTGCCTAACAATTGTAATGACTATGCCAACCACTGTTAATCACTAATCCGACCTCTAAAAATGGCTTTGCCAAACAATTGTGATGAATTTGCCAACCACTGGTAATCACTTATCCGACCTCTAAAAATGACTTTGCCCAACAAAGGAGTGACTTTGCCAACCACTGGTTATCACTAATCCGACCTCTAAAAATGGCTTTGCCAAACAATTGTAATGACTTTGCCAACAAATGTTAATCACTAAACCGATCTCTAAAAATGACTTTGCCCAACAATTATAATGACTTTGCCAAACACTGTTAATCACATATCCGACCTCTAAAAATGACTTTGCCTAACAATTGTAATGACTATGCCAACCACTGTTAATCACTAATCCGACCCCTAAAAATGGCTATGCCAAACAATTGTGATGAATTTGCCAACCACTGGTAATCACTTATCCGACCTCTAAAAATGACTTTGCCCAACAAAGGAGTGACTTTGCCAACCACTGGTAATGACTAATCCAACCTCTAAAAATGACTATGCCCAACAATTGTAATGACTTTGCCAACCACTGTTAATCAATTATCCGACCTCTAAAAATGTTTTTTCCCAACAATTGTGATGACTTTGCCAACCACTGTTAATCACTTATCCGACCTCTAAAAATGACTTTGCCCAACAATTATAATGACTTTACCAAACACTGTTAATCACCTATCCGACCTCTAAAAATGACTTTGCCTAACAATTGTAATGACTATGCCAACCACTGTTAATCACTAATCCGACCTCTAAAAATGGCTTTGCCAAACAATTGTGATGAATTTGCCAACCACTGGTAATCACTTATCCGACCTCTAAAAATGACTTTGCCCAACAAAGGAGTGACTTTGCCAACCACTGGTAATGACCAATCCAACCTCTAAAAATGACTTTCCCCAACAATTGTAATGACTTTGCCAACCACTGTTAATCAATTATCCGACCTCTAAAAATGTTTTTTCCCAACAATTGTGATGACTTTCCAACCACTGTTAATCACTTATCCGACCTCTAAAAATGACTTAGCCCAACAATTATAATGACTTTGCCAACCACTGGTAATAAAGAATCCGACCTCTAAATGTGACTTTTCCCAACAATTGTAACGACTTTCCCAACCACTGTTAATCACTTATACGAACTCTAAAAACGACTTTGCCCATCCATTGTAATGACTTTGCCAACCACTGGTAATGACTTATCCGACCCCTAAAAATGGCTATGCCAAACAATTGTGATGAATTTGCCAACCACTGGTAATCACTTATCCGACCTCTAAAAATGACTTTGCCCAACAAAGGAGTGACTTTGCCAACCACTGGTAATGACTAATCCAACCTCTAAAAATGACTATGCCCAACAATTGTAATGACTTTGCCAACCACTGTTAATCAATTATCCGACCTCTAAAAATGTTTTTTCCCAACAATTGTGATGACTTTGCCAACCACTGTTAATCACTTATCCGACCTCTAAAAATGACTTTGCCCAACAATTATAATGACTTTACCAAACACTGTTAATCACCTATCCGACCTCTAAAAATGACTTTGCCTAACAATTGTAATGACTATGCCAACCACTGTTAATCACTAATCCGACCTCTAAAAATGGCTTTGCCAAACAATTGTGATGAATTTGCCAACCACTGGTAATCACTTATCCGACCTCTAAAAATGACTTTGCCCAACAAAGGAGTGACTTTGCCAACCACTGGTAATGACCAATCCAACCTCTAAAAATGACTTTCCCCAACAATTGTAATGACTTTGCCAACCACTGTTAATCAATTATCCGACCTCTAAAAATGTTTTTTTCCCAACAATTGTGATGACTTTTCCAACCACTGTTAATCACTTATCCGACCTCTAAAAATGACTTAGCCCAACAATTATAATGACTTTGCCAACCACTGGTAATAAAGAATCCGACCTCTAAATGTGACTTTTCCCAACAATTGTAACGACTTTCCCAACCACTGTTAATCACTTATACGAACTCTAAAAACGACTTTGCCCATCCATTGTAATGACTTTGCCAACCACTGGTAATGACTTATCCGACCTCTAAAAATGACTTCGCCCAACAATTGTAATGACTTTGCCAACCACTGGTAATCACTTATCAGACCTCTAAAAATGACTTTTCCCAACAATTGTAATGACTTTGCCAACCACTGTTAATCAATTATCCGACCTCTAAAAATGTTTTTTCCCAACAATTGTGATGACTTTGCCAACCACTGTTAATCACTTATCCGACTTCTAAAAATGACTTTGCTCAACAATTGTAATGACTTTGCCAACCACTGGTAAAAAAGAATCCGACCTCTAAATATGACTTTTCCCAACAATTGTAACGACTTTCCCAACCACTGTTAATCACTTATACGAACTCTAAAAACGACTTTGCCCATCCATTGTAATGACTTTGCCAACCACTGGTAATGACTTATCCGACCTCTAAAAATGACTTCGCCCAACAATTGTAATGACTTTGCCAACCACTGGTAATCACCTATCAGACCTCTAAAAATGACTTTTCCCAACAATTGTAAAGACTTTGCCAACCAATGTTAATCACTTATCCGTTCTCTAAAAATGACTTTTCCCAACAATTATAATGACTTTGCCAACCACTGTTAATCACATATCCGACCCCTAAAAATGACTTTGCCCAACAATTATAATGACTTTGCCAACCACTGTTAATCACTTATCCGACTTCTAAAAATGACTTTGCCCAACAATTGTAATGACTTTGCCAACCACTGCTAATCACATATCTGACCTCTAAAAATGACTTTGCCCATCCATTGTAATGACTTTGCCAACCACTGGTAATGACTTATCCGACCTCTAAACATGACTTTTCCCAACAATTGTAATGACTTTGCCAACCACTGTTAATCACATTTCCGACCTCTAAAAATGACTTTGCCCAACAATTGTAATGACTTTGCCAACCACTGGTAATCACTTATCAGAACTCTAAAAATGACTTTTCCCAACAATTGTAATGACTTTGCCAACCAATGTTAATCACTTAACCGATCTCTAAAAATGACTTTGCCCAACAATTATAATGACTTTGCCAAACACTGTTAATCACATATCCGACCTCTAAAAATGACTTTGCTAAACAATTGTGATGACTTTGCCAACCAATGTTAATCACTTAACCGAACTCTAAAAATGACTTTGCCCAACAATTAAAATGACTTTGCCAAACACTGTTAATCACATATTCGACCTCTAAAAATGACTTTGCCTAACAATTGTAATGACTATGCCAACCACTGTTAATCACTAATCCGACCTCTAAAAATGGCTTTGCCAAACAATTGTGATGAATTTGCAAACCACTGTTAATCACATATCCGACCTCTAAAAATGACTTTGCTAAACAATTGTGATGACTTTGCCAACCAATGTTAATCACTTAACCGTTCTCTAAAAATGACTTTGCCCAACAATTAAAATGACTTTGCCAAACACTATTAATCACTTAACCTAACTCTAAAAATGACTTTGCCCAACAATTAAAATGACTTTGCCAAACACTGTTAATCACATATTCGACCTCTAAAAATGACTTTGCCTAACAATTGTAATGACTATGCCAACCACTGTTAATCACTAATCCGACCTCTAAAAATGGCTTTGCCAATAATTGTGATGACTTTGCCAACCACTGGTAATGACTTATCCGACCTCTAAAAATGACTTCGCCCAACAATTGTAATGACTTTGCCAACCACTGGTAATCACTTATCAGACCTCTAAAAATGACTTTTCCCAACAATTGTAATGACTTTGCCAACCAATGTTAATCATTTTTCCGACCCCTAAAAATGACTTTTCCCAACAATTGTAATGACTTTGCCAACCAATGTTAATCACTAAACCGATCTCTAAAAATGACTTTGCCCAACAATTATAATGACTTTGCCAAACACTGTAAATCACCTATCCGACCTCTAAAAATGACTTTGCCTAACAATTGTAATGACTATGCCAACCACTGTTAATCACTAATCCGACCTCTAAAAATGGCTTTGCCAAACAATTGTGATGAATTTGCCAACCACTGGTAATCACTTATCCGACCTCTAAAAATGACTTTGCTCAACAAAGGAGTGACTTTGCCAACCACTGGTAATCACTAATCCGACCTCTAAAAATGGCTTTGCCAAACAATTGTAATGACTTTGCCAACCACTGTTAATCAATTATCCGACCTCTAAAAATGACTTTGCTAAACAATTGTGATGACTTTGCCAACCAATGTTAATCACTTAACCGAACTCTAAAAATGACTTTGCCCAACAATTAAAATGACTTTGCCAAACACTGTTAATCACATATTCGACCTCTAAAAATGACTTTGCCTAACAATTGTAATGACTATGCCAACCACTGTTAATCACTAATCCGACCTCTAAAAATGGCTTTGCCAAACAATTGTGATGAATTTGCAAACCACTGTTAATCACATATCCGACCTCTAAAAATGACTTTGCTAAACAATTGTGATGACTTTGCCAACCAATGTTAATCACTTAACCGTTCTCTAAAAATGACTTTGCCCAACAATTAAAATGACTTTGCCAAACACTATTAATCACTTAACCTAACTCTAAAAATGACTTTGCCCAACAATTAAAATGACTTTGCCAAACACTGTTAATCACATATTCGACCTCTAAAAATGACTTTGCCTAACAATTGTAATGACTATGCCAACCACTGTTAATCACTAATCCGACCTCTAAAAATGGCTTTGCCAATAATTGTGATGACTTTGCCAACCACTGGTAATGACTTATCCGACCTCTAAAAATGACTTCGCCCAACAATTGTAATGACTTTGCCAACCACTGGTAATCACTTATCAGACCTCTAAAAATGACTTTTCCCAACAATTGTAATGACTTTGCCAACCAATGTTAATCATTTTTCCGACCCCTAAAAATGACTTTTCCCAACAATTGTAATGACTTTGCCAACCAATGTTAATCACTAAACCGATCTCTAAAAATGACTTTGCCCAACAATTATAATGACTTTGCCAAACACTGTAAATCACCTATCCGACCTCTAAAAATGACTTTGCCTAACAATTGTAATGACTATGCCAACCACTGTTAATCACTAATCCGACCTCTAAAAATGGCTTTGCCAAACAATTGTGATGAATTTGCAAACCACTGTTAATCACATATCCGACCTCTAAAAATGACTTTGCTAAACAATTGTGATGACTTTGCCAACCAATGTTAATCACTTAACCGTTCTCTAAAAATGACTTTGCCCAACAATTAAAATGACTTTGCCAAACACTATTAATCACTTAACCTAACTCTAAAAATGACTTTGCCCAACAATTAAAATGACTTTGCCAAACACTGTTAATCACATATTCGACCTCTAAAAATGACTTTGCCTAACAATTGTAATGACTATGCCAACCACTGTTAATCACTAATCCGACCTCTAAAAATGGCTTTGCCAATAATTGTGATGACTTTGCCAACCACTGGTAATGACTTATCCGACCTCTAAAAATGACTTCGCCCAACAATTGTAATGACTTTGCCAACCACTGGTAATCACTTATCAGACCTCTAAAAATGACTTTTCCCAACAATTGTAATGACTTTGCCAACCAATGTTAATCATTTTTCCGACCCCTAAAAATGACTTTTCCCAACAATTGTAATGACTTTGCCAACCAATGTTAATCACTAAACCGATCTCTAAAAATGACTTTGCCCAACAATTATAATGACTTTGCCAAACACTGTAAATCACCTATCCGACCTCTAAAAATGACTTTGCCTAACAATTGTAATGACTATGCCAACCACTGTAAATCACTAATCCGACCTCTAAAAATGGCTTTGCCAAACAATTGTGATGAATTTGCCAACCACTGGTAATCACTTATCCGACCTCTAAAAATGACTTTGCTCAACAAAGGAGTGACTTTGCCAACCACTGGTAATCACTAATCCGACCTCTAAAAATGGCTTTGCCAAACAATTGTAATGACTTTGCCAACCACTGTTAATCAATTATCCGACCTCTAAAAATGTTTTTTCCCAACAATTGTGATGACTTTTCCAACCACTGTTAATCACTTATCCGACCTCTAAAAATGACTTAGCCCAACAATTATAATGACTATGCCAACCACTGTTAATCACTAATCCGACCCCTAAAAATGGCAATGCAAAACAATTGTGATGAATTTGCCAACCACTGGTAATCACTTATCCGACCTCTAAAAATGACTTTGCCCAACAAAGGAGTGACTTTGCCAACCACTGGTAATGACTAATCCAACCTCTAAAAATGACTATGCCCAACAATTGTAATGACTTTGCCAACCACTGTTAATCAATTATCCGACCTCTAAAAATGTTTTTTCCCAACAATTGTGATGACTTTGCCAACCACTGTTAATCACTTATCCGACCTCTAAAAATGACTTTGCCCAACAATTATAATGACTTTGCCAAACACTGTTAATCACCTATCCGACCTCTAAAAATGACTTTGCCTAACAATTGTAATGACTATGCCAACCACTGTTAATCACTAATCCGACCTCTAAAAATGGCTTTGCCAAACAATTGTGATGAATTTGCCAACCACTGGTAATCACTTATCCGACCTCTAAAAATGACTTTGCCCAACAAAGGAGTGACTTTGCCAACCACTGGTAATGACCAATCCAACCTCTAAAAATGACTTTCCCCAACAATTGTAATGACTTTGCCAACCACTGTTAATCAATTATCCGACCTCTAAAAATGTTTTTTCCCAACAATTGTGATGACTTTTCCAACCACTGTTAATCACTTATCCGACCTCTAAAAATGACTTTGCCCAACAATTATAATGACTTTGCCAACCACTGGTAATAAAGAATCCGACCTCTAAATGTGACTTTTCCCAACAATTGTAACGACTTTCCCAACCACTGTTAATCACTTATACGAACTCTAAAAACGACTTTGCCCATCCATTGTAATGACTTTGCCAACCACTGGTAATGACTTATCCGACCTCTAAAAATGACTTCGCCCAACAATTGTAATGACTTTGCCAACCACTGGTAATCACTTATCAGACCTCTAGAAATGACTTTTCCCAACAATTGTAATGACTTTGCCAACCAATGTTAATCACTTATCCGTTCTCTAAAAATGACTTTTCCCAACAATTATAATGACTTTGCCAACCACTGTTAATCACTTATCCGACTTCTAAAAATGACTTTGCTCAGCAATTGTAATGACTTTGCCAACCACTGTTAATCACATATCTGACCTCTAAAAATGACTTTGCCCATCCATTGTAATGACTTTGCCAACCACTGTTAATCACTTATCCGACCTCTAAAAATGACTGAGCCCAACAATTATAATGACTTTGCCAACCACTGGTAAAAAAGAATCCGACCTCTAAATATGACTTTTCCCAACAATTGTAACGACTTTCCCAACCACTGTTAATCACTTATACGAACTCTAAAAACGACTTTGCCCATCCATTGTAATGACTTTGCCAACCACTGGTAATGACTTATCCGACCTCTAAAAATGACTTCGCCCAACAATTGTAATGACTTTGCCAACCACTGGTAATCACTTATCAGACCTCTAAAAATGACTTTTCCCAACAATTGTAAAGACTTTGCCAACCAATGTTAATCACTTATCCGTTCTCTAAAAATGACTTTTCCCAACAATTATAATGACTTTGCCAACCACTGTTAATCACATATCCGACCCCTAAAAATGACTTTGCCCAACAATTATAATGACTTTGCAAACCACTGTTAATCACTTATCCGACTTCTAAAAATGAATTTGCCCAACAATTGTAATGACTTTGCCAACCACTGCTAATCACATATCTGACCTCTAAAAATGACTTTGCCCATCCATTGTAATGACTTTGCCAACCACTGGAAATGACTTATCCGACCTCTAAACATGACTTTTCCCAACAATTGTAATGACTTTGCCAACCACTGTTAATCACATTTCCGACCTCTAAAAATGACTTTGCCCAACAATTGTAATGACTTTGCCAACCACTGGTAATCACTTATCAGAACTCTAAAAATGACTTTTCCCAACAATTGTAATGACTTTGCCAACCAATGTTAATCACTTAACCGATCTCTAAAAATGACTTTGCCCAACAATTATAATGACTTTGCCAAACACTGTTAATCACATATCCGACCTCTTAAAATGACTTTGCTAAACAATTGTGATGACTTTGCCAACCAATGTTAATCACTTAACCGTTCTCTAAAAATGACTTTGCCCAACAATTAAAATGACTTTGCCAAACACTGTTAATCACTTAACCGAACTCTAAAAATGACTTTGCCCAACAATTAAAATGACTTTGCCAAACACTGTTAATCACATATTCGACCTCTAAAAATGACTTTGCCTAACAATTGTAATGACTATGCCAACCACTGTTAATCACTTATACGAACTCTAAAAACGACTTTGCCAATCCATTGTAATGACTTTGCCAACCACTGGTAATGACTTATCCGACCTCTAAAAATGACATCGCCCAACAATTGTAATGACTTTGCCAAACACTGGTAATCACTTATCAGACCTCTAAAAATGACTTTTCCCAACAATTGTAATGACTTTGCCAACCACTGTTAATCACATATCTGACCTCTAAAAATGACTTTGCCCAACAATTGTTATGACTTTGCCAACCACTGGTAATCACTTATCAGACCTCTAAAAATGACTTTTCCCAACAATTGTAATGACTTTGCCAACCAATGTTAATCACTTATCCGACTTCTAAAAATGACTTTGCCCAACAATTGTAATGACTTTGCCAAACACTGTTAATCACCTATCTGACCTCTAAAAATGGCTTTGCCAAACAATTGTGATGACTCTGCCAACCACTGGTAATCACTTATCCGACCTCTAAAAATGACTTTGCCCAACAAAGGAGTGACTTTGCCAACCACTGGTAATGACTAATCTAACCTCTAAAAATGACTTTGCCCAACAATTGTAATGACTTTGCCAACCACTGTTAATCACTTATCCGACCTCTAAAAATGACTTTGCCCAACAATTGTAATGACTTTGCCAAACACTGTTAATCACCTATCCGACCTCTAAAAATGACTTTGCCCAACAATTGTAATGACTTTGCCAACCACTGTTAATCACTTATCCGACTTCTAAAAATGACTTTGCCCAACAATTGTAATGACTTTGCCAACCACTGTTAATCACATATCTGACCTCTAAAAATGACTTTGCCCAACAATTGTTATGACTTTGCCAACCACTGGTAATCACTTATCAGACCTCTAAAAATGACTTTTCCCAACAATTGTAATGACTTTGCCAACCAATGTTAATCACTTAACCGATCTTTAAAAATGACTTTGCCCAACAATTATAATGACTTTGCCAAACACTGTTAATCACATATCCGACCTCTAAAAATGACTTTGCCTAACAATTGTAATGATTATGCCAACCACTGTTAATCACTAATCCGACCTCTAAAAATGGCTTTGCCAAACAATTGTGATGACTTTGCCAACCAATGTTAATCACTTAACCGATCTCTAAAAACGACTTTGCCCAACAATTATAATGACTTTGCCAAACACTGTAAATCACTTAACCGAACTCTAAAAATGACTTTGCCCAACAATTATAATGACTTTGCCAAACACTGTTAATCACATATCCGACCTCCAAAAATGACTTTGCCCAACAAAGGAGTGACTTTGCCAACCACTGGTAATGACTAATCCAACCTCTAAAAATGACTTTTCCCAACAATTGTAATGACTTTGCCAACCAATGTTAATCAAAAAACCGATCTCTAAAAATGACTTTGCCCAACAATTATAATGACTTTGCCAAACACTGTTAATCACCTATCCGACCTCTAAAAATGACTTTGCCTAACAATTGTAATGACTATGCCAACCACTGTTAATCACTAATCCGACCTCTAAAAATGGCTTTGCCAAACAATTGTGATGACTTTGCCAACCACTGGTAATCACTTATCCGACCTCTAAAAATGGCTTTGCCAAACAATTGTGATGACTTTGCCAACCAATGTTAATCACTTAACCGATCTCTAAAAACGACTTTGCCCAACAATTATAATGACTTTGCCAAACACTGTAAATCACTTAACCGAACTCTAAAAATGACTTTGCCCAACAAATATAATGACTTTGCCAAACACTGTTAATCACATATCCGACCTCTAAAAATGACTTTGCCTATCAATTGTAATGACTATGCCAACCACTGTTAATCACTAATCCGACCTCTAAAAATGGCTTTGCCAAACAATTGTGATGACTTTGCCAACCACTGGTAATCACTTATCCGACCTCCAAAAATGACTTTGCCCAACAAAGGAGTGACTTTGCCAACCACTGGTAATGACTAATCCAACCTCTAAAAATGACTTTTCCCAACAATTGTAATGACTTTGCCAACCAATAATAATCACTTAACCGATCTCTAAAAATGACTTTGCCCAACAATTATAATGACCTAACAAACACTGTTAATCACATATCCGACCTCTAAAAATGACTTTGCCTAACAATTGTAATGACTTTTTCAACCACTGTTAATCACTAATCCGACCTCTAAAAATGGCTTTGCCAAACAATTGTGATGACTTTGCCAACCACTGGTAATCACTTATCCGAACTCTAAAAATGATTTTTCCCAACAATTGTAATGACTTTGCCAACCACTGTTAATCACTTATCCGACCTCTAAAAATGACTTTGCCCAACAATTGTAATGACTTTGCGAACCAATGTTAATCACTTATCCGACCTATAAAAATGGCTTTGCCAAACAATTGTGATGACTTTGCCAACCAATGTTAATCACTTATCCGACCTCCAAAAATGACTTTGCCCAACAAAGGAGTGACTTTGCCAACCACTGGTAATGACTAATCCAACCTCTAAAAATGACTTTTCCCAACAATTGTAATGACTTTGCCAACCAATAATAATCACTTAACCGATCTCTAAAAATGACTTTGCCCAACAATTATAATGACCTAACAAACACTGTTAATCACATATCCGACCTCTAAAAATGACTTTGCCTAACAATTGTAATGACTTTTTCAACCACTGTTAATCACTAATCCGACCTCTAAAAATGGCTTTGCCAAACAATTGTGATGACTTTGCCAACCACTGGTAATCACTTATCCGACCTCTAAAAATGATTTTTCCCAACAATTGTAATGACTTTGCCAACCACTGTTAATCACTTATCCGACCTCTAAAAATGACTTTGCCCAACAATTGTAATGACTTTGCGAACCAATGTTAATCACTAATCCGACCTCTAAAAATGGCTTTGCCAAACAATTGTGATGACTTTGCCAACCAATGTTAATCACTTAACCGATCTCTAAAAACGACTTTGCCCAACAATTATAATGACTTTGCCAAACACTGTAAATCACTTAACCGAACTCTAAAAATGACTTTGCCCAACAAATATAATGACTTTGCCAAACACTGTTAATCACATATCCGACCTCTAAAAATGACTTTGCCTATCAATTGTAATGACTATGCCAACCACTGTTAATCACTAATCCGACCTCTAAAAATGGCTTTGCCAAACAATTGTGATGACTTTGCCAACCACTGGTAATCACTTATCCGACCTCCAAAAATGACTTTGCCCAACAAAGGAGTGACTTTGCCAACCACTGGTAATGACTAATCCAACCTCTAAAAATGACTTTTCCCAACAATTGTAATGACTTTGCCAACCAATAATAATCACTTAACCGATCTCTAAAAATGACTTTGCCCAACAATTATAATGACCTAACAAACACTGTTAAGCACATATCCGACCTCTAAAAATGACTTTGCCTAACAATTGTAATGACTTTTTCAACCACTGTTAATCACTAATCCGACCTCTAAAAATGGCTTTGCCAAACAATTGTGATGACTTTGCCAACCACTGGTAATCACTTATCCGACCTCTAAAAATGATTTTTCCCAACAATTGTAATGACTTTGCCAACCACTGTTAATCACTTATCCGACCTCTAAAAATGACTTTGCCCAACAATTGTAATGACTTTGCGAACCAATGTTAATCACTTATCCGACCTATAAAAATGACTTTGCCCAACAATTGTAATAACTATGCCAACCACTGTTAATCACATATCCGAATTCTAAAAATGACTTTGCCCAACAATTGTAATGACTTTGCCAACCACTGTTAATCACATTTCCGACCTCTAAAAATGACTTTGCCCAACAATTGTAATGACTTTGCCAACCACTGGTAATCACTTATCAGACCTCTAAAAATGACTTTGCCTAACAATTGTAATGACTATGCCAACCACTGTTAATCACTGATCCGACCTCTAAAAATGGCTTTGCCAAACAATTGTAATGACTTTGCCAACCACTGGTAATCACTAATCCGACCTCTAAAAATGGCTTTGCCAAACAATTGTGATGACTTTGCCAACCACTGGTAATCACTTATCCGACCTCTAAAAATGATTTTTCCCAACAATTGTAATGACTTTGCCAACCACTGTTAATCACTTATCCGACCTCTAAAAATGAGTTTGCCCAACAATTGTAATGACTATGCCAACCACTGTTAATCACATATCCGAATTCTAAAAATGACTTTGCCCAACAATTGTAATGACTTTGCCAACCACTGTTAATCACATTTCCGACCTATAAAAATGACTTTGCCCAACAATTGTAATAACTATGCCAACCACTGTTAATCACATATCCGAATTCTAAAAATGACTTTGCCCAACAATTGTAATGACTTTGCCAACCACTGTTAATCACATTTCCGACCTCTAAAAATGACTTTGCCCAACAATTGTAATGACTTTGCCAACCACTGGTAATCACTTATCAGACCTCTAAAAATGACTTTGCCTAACAATTGTAATGACTATGCCAACCACTGTTAATCACTGATCCGACCTCTAAAAATGGCTTTGCCAAACAATTGTAATGACTTTGCCAACCACTGGTAATCACTAATCCGACCTCTAAAAATGGCTTTGCCAAACAATTGTGATGACTTTGCCAACCACTGGTAATCACTTATCCGACCTCTAAAAATGATTTTTCCCAACAATTGTAATGACTTTGCCAACCACTGTTAATCACTTATCCGACCTCTAAAAATGAGTTTGCCCAACAATTGTAATGACTATGCCAACCACTGTTAATCACATATCCGAATTCTAAAAATGACTTTGCCCAACAATTGTAATGACTTTGCCAACCACTGTAAATCACATTTCCGACCTCTAAAAATGACTTTGCCCAACAATTGTTATGACTTTGCCAACCACTGGTAATCACTTATCAGACCTCTAAAAATGACTTTTCCCAACAATTGTAATGACTTTGCCAACCAATGTTAATCACTTAACCGATCTTTAAAAATGACTTTGCCCAACAATTATAATGACTTTGCCAAACACTGTTAATCACATATCCGACCTCTAAAAATGACTTTGCCTAACAATTGTAATGATTATGCCAACCACTGTTAATCACTAATCCGACCTCTAAAAATGGCTTTGCCAAACACTTGTGATGACTTTGCCAACCAATGTTAATCACTTAACCGATCTCTAAAAACGACTTTGCCCAACAATTATAATGACTTTGCCAAACACTGTAAATCACTTAACCGAACTCTAAAAATGACTTTGCCCAACAATTATAATGAGTTTGCCAAACACTGTTAATCACATATCCGACCTCTAAAAATGACTTTGCCTAACAATTGTAATGACTATGCCAACCACTGTTAATCACTTATCCAACCTCTAAAAATGACTTTTCCCAACAATTGTAATGACTTTGCTAACCAATAATAATCACTTAACCGATC
Organism: Brachionus asplanchnoidis; assembly: GCA_025491095.1. Taxonomy (NCBI): domain Eukaryota; kingdom Metazoa; phylum Rotifera; class Eurotatoria; order Ploima; family Brachionidae; genus Brachionus; species Brachionus asplanchnoidis. The sequence goes on from JAILYF010000069.1 coordinate 75,038, forward strand.
TCTAAAAATGACTTTGCCCAACAATTATAATGACCTAACAAACACTGTTAATCACATATCCGACCTCTAAAAATGACTTTGCCTAACAATTGTAATGACTTTTTCAATCACTGTTAATCACTAATCCGACCTCTAAAAATGGCTTTGCCAAACAATTGTGATGACTTTGCCAACCACTGGTAATCACTTATCCGACCTCTAAAAATGATTTTTCCCAACAATTGTAATGACTTTGCCAACCACTGTTAATCACTTATCCGACCTCTAAAAATGACTTTGCCCAACAATTGTAATGACTTTGCGAACCAATGTTAATCACTTATCCGACCTATAAAAATGACTTTGCCCAACAATTGTAATAACTTTGCCAACCAATGTTAATCACTAAACCGATCTCTAAAAATGACTTTGCCTTACAATTATAATGACTTTGCCAAACACTGTTAATCACCTATCCGACCTCTAAAAATGACTTTGCCTAACAATTGTAATGACTATGCCAACCACTGTTAATCACTAATCCGACCTCTAAAAATGGCTTTGCCAAACAATTGTGATGACTTTGCCAACCAGTGTTAATCACTAAACCGATCTCTAAAAATGACTTTGCCTAACAATTATAATGACTTTGCCAAACACTGTTGATCACCTATCCGACCTCTAAAAATGACTTTGCCTAACAATTGTAATGACTATGCCAAACACTGTTAATCACTAATCCGACCTCTAAAAATGGCTTTGCCAAACAATTGTGATGACTTTGCCAACCACTGGTAATCACTTATCCGACCTCTAAAAATGATTTTTCCCAACAATTGTAATGACTTTGCCAACCACTGTTAATCACTTATCCGACCTCTAAAAATGACTTTGCCCAACAATTGTAATGACTATGCCAACCACTGTTAATCACATATCCGAATTCTAAAAATGACTTTGCCCAACAATTGTAATGACTTTGCCAACCACTGTTAATCACATTTCCGACCTCTAAAAATGACTTTGCCCAACAATTGTAATGACTTTGCCAACCACTGGTAATCACTTATCAGACCTCTAAAAATGACTTTTCCCAACAATTGTAATGACTTTGCCAACCAATGTTAATCACTAAACCGATCTCTAAAAATGACTTTGCCTTACAATTATAATGACTTTGCCAAACACTGTTAATCACCTATCCGACCTCTAAAAATGACTTTGCCTAACAATTGTAATGACTATGCCAACCACTGTTAATCACTAATCCGACCTCTAAAAATGGCTTTGCCAAACAATTGTGATGACTTTGCCAACCATTGTTAATCACTTAACCGATCTCTAAAAACGATTTTGCCCAACAATTATAATGACTTTGCCAAACACTGTAAATCACTTAACCGAACTCTAAAAATGACTTTGCCCAACAATTATAATGAGTTTGCCAAACACTGTTAATCACATATCCGACCTCTAAAAATGACTTTGCCTAACAATTGTAATGACTTTTTCAACCACTGTTAATCACTAATCCGACCTCTAAAAATGGCTTTGCCAAACAATTGTGATGACTTTGCCAACCACTGGTAATCACTTATCCGACCTCTAAAAATGATTTTTCCCAACAATTGTAATGACTTTGCCAACCACTGTTAATCACTTATCCGACCTCTAAAAATGACTTTGCCCAACAATTGTAATGACTTTGCGAACCAATGTTAATCACTTATCCGACCTATAAAAATGACTTTGCCCAACAATTGTAATAACTATGCCAACCACTGTTAATCACATATCCGAATTCTAAAAATGACTTTGCCCAACAATTGTAATGACTTTGCCAACCACTGTTAATCACATTTCCGACCTCTAAAAATGACTTTGCCCAACAATTGTAATGACTTTGCCAACCACTGGTAATCACTTATCAGACCTCTAAAAATGACTTTTCCCAACAATTGTAATGACTTTGCTAACCAATAATAATCACTTAACCGATCTCTAAAAATGACTTTGCCCAACAATTATAATGACCTAACAAACACTGTTAATCACATATCCGACCTCTAAAAATGACTTTGCCTAACAATTGTAATGACTTTTTCAACCACTGTTAATCACTAATCCGACCTCTAAAAATGGCTTTGCCAAACAATTGTGATGACTTTGCCAACCACTGGTAATCACTTATCCGACCTCTAAAAATGATTTTTCCCAACAATTGTAATGACTTTGCCAACCACTGTTAATCACTTATCCGACCTCTAAAAATGACTTTGCCCAACAATTGTAATGACTTTGCTAACCAATAATAATCACTTAACCGATCTCTAAAAATGACTTTGCCCAACAATTATAATGACCTAACAAACACTGTTAATCACATATCCGACCTCTAAAAATGACTTTGCCTAACAATTGTAATGACTTTTTCAACCACTGTTAATCACATTTCCGACCTCTAAAAATGACTTTGCCCAACAATTGTAATGACTTTGCCAACCACTGGTAATCACTTACAGACCTCTAAAAATGACTTTTCCCAACAATTGTAATGACTTTGCCAACCAATGTTAATCACTAAACCGATCTCTAAAAATGACTTTGCCCAACAATTGTAATGACTTTGCCAAACACTGTAAATCACCTATCCGACCTCTAAAAATGACTTTGCCTAACAATTGTAATGACTATGCCAACCACTGTTAATCACTAATCCGACCTCTAAAAATGGCTTTGCCAAACAATTGTGATGACTTTGCCAACCACTGGTAATCACTTATCCGACCTCTAAAAATGACTTTGCCCAACAAAGGAGTGACTTTGCCAACCAATGTTAATCACTTATCCGACCTATAAAAATGACTTTGCCCAACAATTGTAATAACTATGCCAACCACTGTTAATCACTAATCCGACCTCTAAAAATGGCTTTGCCAAACAATTGTGATGACTTTGCCAACCACTGGTAATCACTTATCCGACCTCTAAAAATGATTTTTCCCAACAATTGTAATGACTTTGCCAACCACTGTTAATCACTTATCCGACCTCTAAAAATGACTTTGCCCAACAATTGTAATGACTATGCCAACCAATGTTAATCACTAAACCGATCTCTAAAAATGACTTTGCCTAACAATTATAATGACTTTGCCAAACACTGTTAATCACTTATCCGACCTCTAAAAATGACTTTGCCCAACAATTGTAATGACTTTGCGAACCAATGTTAATCACTTATCCGACCTATAAAAATGACTTTGCCCAACAATTGTAATAACTATGCCAACCACTGTTAATCACATATCCGAATTCTAAAAATGACTTTGCCCAACAATTGTAATGACTTTAGCAACCACTGTTAATCACATTTCCGACCTCTAAAAATGACTTTGCCCAACAATTGTAATGACTTTGCCAACCACTGGAAATCACTTATCAGACCTCTAAAAATGACTTTTCCCAACAATTGTAATGACTTTGCCAACCAATGTTAATCACTAAACCGATCTCTAAAAATGACTTTGCCTAACAATTATAATGACTTTGCCAAACACTGTTGATCACCTATCCGACCTCTAAAAATGACTTTGCCTAACAATTGTAATGACTATGCCAAACACTGTTAATCACTAATCCGACCTCTAAAAATGGCTTTGCCAAACAATTGTGATGACTTTGCCAACCACTGGTAATCACTTATCCGACCTCTAAAAATGATTTTTCCCAACAATTGTAATGACTTTGCCAACCACTGTTAATCACTTATCCGACCTCTAAAAATGACTTTGCCCAACAATTGTAATGACTATGCCAACCACTGTTAATCACATATCCGAATTCTAAAAATGACTTTGCCCAACAATTGTAATGACTTTGCCAACCACTGTTAATCAGATTTCCGACCTCTAAAAATGACTTTGCCCAACAATTGTAATGACTTTGCCAACCACTGGTAATCACTTATCAGACCTCTAAAAATGACTTTTCCCAACAATTGTAATGACTTTGCCAACCAATGTTAATCACTAAACCGATCTCTAAAAATGACTTTGCCTAACAATTGTAATGACTATGCCAACCACTGTTAATCACTAATCCGACCTCTAAAAATGGCTTTGCCAAACAATTGTGATGACTTTGCCAACCAATGTTAATCACTTAACCGATCTCTAAAAACGACTTTGCCCAACAATTATAATGACTTTGCCAAACACTGTAAATCACTTAACCGAACTCTAAAAATGACTTTGCCCAACAATTATAATGAGTTTGCCAAACACTGTTAATCACATATCCGACCTCTAAAAATGACTTTGCCTAACAATTGTAATGACTATGCCAACCACTGTAAATCACTTATCCAACCTCTAAAAATGACTTTTCCCAACAATTGTAATGACTTTGCTAACCAATAATAATCACTTAACCGATCTCTAAAAATGACTTTGCCCAACAATTATAATGACCTAACAAACACTGTTAATCACATATCCGACCTCTAAAAATGACTTTGCCTAACAATTGTAATGACTTTTTCAACCACTGTTAATCACTAATCCGACCTCTAAAAATGGCTTTGCCAAACAATTGTGATGACTTTGCCAACCACTGGTAATCACTTATCCGACCTCTAAAAATGATTTTTCCCAACAATTGTAATGACTTTGCCAACCACTGTTAATCACTTATCCGACCTCTAAAAATGACTTTGCCCAACAATTGTAATGACTTTGCGAACCAATGTTAATCACTTATCCGACCTATAAAAATGACTTTGCCCAACAATTGTAATAACTATGCCAACCACTGTTAATCACATATCCGAATTCTAAAAATGACTTTGCCCAACAATTGTAATGACTTTGCCAACCACTGTTAATCACATTTCCGACCTCTAAAAATGACTTTGCCCAACAATTGTAATGACTTTGCCAACCACTGGTAATCACTTATCAGACCTCTAAAAATGACTTTTCCCAACAATTGTAATGACTTTGCTAACCAATAATAATCACTTAACCGATCTCTAAAAATGACTTTGCCCAACAATTATAATGACCTAACAAACACTGTTAATCACATATCCGACCTCTAAAAATGACTTTGCCTAACAATTGTAATGACTTTTTCAACCACTGTTAATCACTAATCCGACCTCTAAAAATGGCTTTGCCAAACAATTGTGATGACTTTGCCAACCACTGGTAATCACTTATCCGACCTCTAAAAATGATTTTTCCCAACAATTGTAATGACTTTGCCAACCACTGTTAATCACTTATCCGACCTCTAAAAATGACTTTGCCCAACAATTGTAATGACTTTGCGAACCAATGTTAATCACTTATCCGACCTATAAAAATGACTTTGCCCAACAATTGTAATAACTATGCCAACCACTGTTAATCACATATCTGACCTCTAAAAATGACTTTTCCCAACAATTGTAATGACTTTGCCAACCACTGTTAATCACATTTCCGACCTCTAAAAATGACTTTGCCCAACAATTGTAATGACTTTGCCAACCACTGGTAATCACTTACAGACCTCTAAAAATGACTTTTCCCAACAATTGTAATGACTTTGCCAACCAATGTTAATCACTAAACCGATCTCTAAAAATGACTTTGCCCAACAATTATAATGACTTTGCCAAACACTGTTAATCACCTATCCGACCTCTAAAAATGACTTTGCCTAACAATTGTAATGACTATGCCAACCACTGTTAATCACTAATCCGACCTCTAAAAATGGCTTTGCCAAACAATTGTGATGACTTTGCCAACCACTGGTAATCACTTATCCGACCTCTAAAAATGACTTTGCCCAACAAAGGAGTGACTTTGCCAACCAATGTTAATCACTTATCCGACCTATAAAAATGACTTTGCCCAACAATTGTAATAACTATGCCAACCACTGTTAATCACTAATCCGACCTCTAAAAATGGCTTTGCCAAACAATTGTGATGACTTTGCCAACCACTGGTAATCACTTATCCGACCTCTAAAAATGATTTTTCCCAACAATTGTAATGACTTTGCCAACCACTGTTAATCACTTATCCGACCTCTAAAAATGACTTTGCCCAACAATTGTAATGACTATGCCAACCAATGTTAATCACTAAACCGATCTCTAAAAATGACTTTGCCTAACAATTATAATGACTTTGCCAAACACTGTTAATCACCTATCCGACCTCTAAAAATGACTTTGCCTAACAATTGTAATGACTATGCCAACCACTGTTAATCACTAATCCGACCTCTAAAAATGGCTTTGCCAAACAATTGTGATGACTTTGCCAACCACTGGTAATCACTTATCCGACCTCTAAAAATGATTTTTCCCAACAATTGTAATGACTTTGCCAACCACTGTTAATCACTTATCCGACCTCTAAAAATGACTTTGCCCAACAATTGTAATGACTATGCCAACCACTGTTAATCACATTTCCGACCTCTAAAAATGACTTTGCCCAACAATTGTAATGACTTTGCCAACCACTGGTAATCACTTACAGACCTCTAAAAATGACTTTTCCCAACAATTGTAATGACTTTGCCAACCAATGTTAATCACTAAACCGATCTCTAAAAATGACTTTGCCCAACAATTATAATGACTTTGCCAAACACTGTAAATCACCTATCCGACCTCTAAAAATGACTTTGCCTAACAATTGTAATGACTATGCCAACCACTGTTAATCACTAATCCGACCTCTAAAAATGGCTTTGCCAAACAATTGTGATGAATTTGCCAACCACTGGTAATCACTTATCCGACCTCTAAAAATGACTTTGCCCAACAAAGGAGTGACTTTGCCAACCAATGTTAATCACTTATCCGACCTATAAAAATGACTTTGCCCAACAATTGTAATAACTATGCCAACCACTGTTAATCACTAATCCGACCTCTAAAAATGGCTTTGCCAAACAATTGTGATGACTTTGCCAACCACTGGTAATCACTTATCCGACCTCTAAAAATGATTTTTCCCAACAATTGTAATGACTTTGCCAACCACTGTTAATCACTTATCCGACCTCTAAAAATGACTTTGCCCAACAATTGTAATGACTATGCCAACCACTGTTAATCACATATCCGAATTCTAAAAATGACTTTGCCCAACAATTGTAATGACTTTGCCAACCACTGTTAATCACATATCTGACCTCTAAAAATGACTTTTCCCAACAATTGTAATGACTTTGCCAACCACTGTTAATCACATTTCCGACCTCTAAAAATGACTTTGCCCAACAATTGTAATGACTTTGCCAACCACTGGTAATCACTTACAGACCTCTAAAAATGACTTTTCCCAACAATTGTAATGACTTTGCCAACCAATGTTAATCACTAAACCGATCTCTAAAAATGACTTTGCCCAACAATTATAATGACTTTGCCATACACTGTAAATCACCTATCCGACCTCTAAAAATGACTTTGCCTAACAATTGTAATGACTATGCCAACCACTGTTAATCACTAATCCGACCTCTAAAAATGGCTTTGCCAAACAATTGTGATGAATTTGCCAACCACTGGTAATCACTTATCCGACCTCTAAAAATGACTTTGCCCAACAAAGGAGTGACTTTGCCAACCAATGTTAATCCCTAATCCGACCTATAAAAATGACTTTGCCCAACAATTGTAATAACTATGCCAACCACTGTTAATCACATATCCGAATTCTAAAAATGACTTTGCCCAACAATTGTAATGACTTTGCCAACCACTGTTAATCACATTTCCGACCTCTAAAAATGACTTTGCCCAACAATTGTAATGACTTTGCCAACCACTGGTAATCACTTAAAGGACCTCTAAAAATGACTTTTCCCAACAATTGTAATGACTTTGCCAACCAATGTTAATCACTAAACCGATCTCTAAAAATGACTTTGCCCAACAATTATAATGACTTTGCCAAACACTGTTAATCACCTATCCGACCTCTAAAAATGACTTTGCCTAACAATTGTAATGACTATGCCAACCACTGTTAATCACTAATCCGACCTCTAAAAATGGCTTTGCCGAACAATTGTGATGAATTTGCCAACCACTGGTAATCACTTATCCGACCTCTAAAAATGACTTTGCCCAACAAAGGAGTGACTTTGCCAACCACTGGTAATGACTAATCCAACCTCTAAAAATGACTTTGCCCAACAATTGTAATGACCTTGCCAACCACTGTTAATCACTTATCCGACCTCTAAAAATGACTTTGCCCAACAATTATAATGACTTTGCCAAACACTGTTAATCACCTATCCGAACTCTAAAAATGACTTTGCCTAACAATTGTAATGACTATGCCAACCACTGTTAATCAATAATCCGACCTCTAAAAATGGCTTTGCCAAACAATTGTGATGAATTTGCCAACCACTGGTAATCACTTATCCAACCTCTAAAAATGACTTTCCCCAACAATTGTAATGACTTTGCCAACCACTGTTAATCAATTATCCGACCTCTAAAAATGTTTTTTCCCAACAATTGTGATGACTTTTCCAACCACTGTTAATCACTTATCCGACCTCTAAAAATGACTTAGCCCAACAATTATAATGACATTGCCAACCACTGGTAATAAAGAATCCGACCTCTAAATGTGACTTTTCCCAACAATTGTAACGACTTTCCCAACCACTGTTAATCACTTATACGAACTCTAAAAACGACTTTGCCCATCCATTGTAATGACTTTGCCAACCACTGGTAATGACTTATCCGACCTCTAAAAATGACTTTTCCCAACAATTGTAATGACTTTGCCAACCAATGTTAATCACTTATCCGTTCTCTAAAAATGACTTTTCCCAACAATTATAATGACTTTGCCAACCACTGTTAATCACATATCCGACCCCTAAAAATGACTTTGCCCAACAATTATAATGACTTTGCCAACCACTGTTAATCACTTATCCGACTTCTAAAAATGACTTTGCCCAACAATTGTAATGACTTTGCCAACCACTGCTAATCACATATCTGACCTCTAAAAATGGGTTTGCCCATCCATTGTAATGACTTTGCCAACCACTGTTAATCACTTATCCGACCTCTAAAAATGACTTAGCCCAACAATTATAATGACTTTGCCAACCACTGGTAATAAAGAATCCGACCTCTAAATATGACTTTTCCCAACAATTGTAACGACTTTGCCAACCACTGGTAATGACTAATCCAACCTCTAAAAATGACTTTGCCCAACAATTGTAATGACTTTGCCAACCACTGTTAATCAATTATCCGACCTCTAAAAATGTTTTTTCCCAACAATTGTGATGACTTTGCCAACCAATGTTAATCACTTATCCGTTCTCTAAAAATGACTTTTCCCAACAATTATAATGACTTTGCCAACCACTGTTAATCACATATCCGACCCCTAAAAATGACTTTGCCCAACAATTATAATGACTTTGCCAACCACTGTTAATCACTTATCCGACTTCTAAAAATGACTTTGCCAACCACTGCTAATCACATATCTGACCTCTAAAAATGACTTTGCCCATCCAATGTAATGACTTTGCCAACCACTGGTAATGACTTATCCGACCTCTAAAAATGACTTCGCCCAACAATTGTAATGACTTTGCCAACCACTGTTAATCACATATCCGACCCCTAAAAATGACTTTGCCCAACAATTATAATGACTTTGCCAACCACTGTTAATCACTTATCCGACTTCTAAAAATGACTTTGCCCATCCATTGTAATGACTTTGCCAACCACTGGTAATGACTTATCCGACCTCTAAACATGACTTTTCCCAACAATTGTAATGACTATGCCAACCACTGTTAATCACTAATCCGACCTCTAAAAATGGCTTTGCCAAACAATTGTGATGAATTTGCCAACCAATGTTAATCACTTAACCGATCTCTAAAAACGACTTTGCCCAACAATTATAATGACTTTGCCAAACACTGTAAATCACTTAACCGAACTCTAAAAATGACTTTGCCCAACAATTATAATGAGTTTGCCAAACACTGTTAATCACATATCCGACCTCTAAAAATGACTTTGCCTAACAATTGTAATGACTATGCCAACCACTGTTAATCACTTATCCAACCTCTAAAAATGACTTTTCCCAACAATTGTAATGACTTTGCTAACCAATAATAATCACTTAACCGATCTCTAAAAATGACTTTGCCCAACAATTATAATGACCTAACAAACACTGTTAATCACATATCCGACCTCTAAAAATGACTTTGCCTAACAATTGTAATGACTTTTTCAACCACTGTTAATCACTAATCCGACAACTAAAAATGGCTTTGCCAAACAATTGTGATGACTTTGCCAACCACTGGTAATCACTTATCCGACCTCTAAAAATGATTTTTCCCAACAATTGTAATGACTTTGCCAACCACTGTTAATCACTTATCCGACCTCTAAAAATGACTTTGCCCAACAATTGTAATGACTTTGCGAACCAATGTTAATCACTTATCCGACCTATAAAAATGGCTTTGCCCAACAATTGTAATAACTATGCCAACCACTGTTAATCACATATCCGAATTCTAAAAATGACTATGCCCAACAATTGTAATGACTTTGCCAACCACTGTTAATCACATTTCCGACCTCTAAAAATGACTTTGCCCAACAATTGTAATGACTTTGCCAACCACTGGTAATCACTTATCAGACCTCTAAAAATGACTTTTCCCAACAATTGTAATGACTTTGCTAACCAATAATAATCACTTAACCGATCTCTAAAAATGACTTTGCCCAACAATTATAATGACCTAACAAACACTGTTAATCACATATCCGACCTCTAAAAATGACTTTGCCTAACAATTGTAATGACTTTTTCAACCACTGGTAATCACTTATCCGACCTCTAAAAATGATTTTTCCCAACAATTGTAATGACTTTGCCAACCACTGTTAATCACTTATCCGACCTCTAAAAATGACTTTGCCCAACAATTGTAATGACTTTGCGAACCAATGTTAATCACTTATCCGACCTATAAAAATGACTTTGCCCAACAATTGTAATAACTATGCCAACCACTGTTAATCACATATCTGACCTCTAAAAATGACTTTTCCCAACAATTGTAATGACTTTGCCAACCACTGTTAATCACATTTCTGACCTCTAAAAATGACTTTGCCCAACAATTGTAATGACTTTGCCAACCACTGGTAATCACTTACAGATCTCTAGAAATGACTTTTCCCAACAATTGTAATGACTTTGCCAACCAATGTTAATCACTAAACCGATCTCTAAAAATGACTTTGCCCAACAATTATAATGACTTTGCCAAACACTGTAAATCACCTATCCGACCTCTAAAAATGACTTTGCCTAACAATTGTAATGACTATGCCAACCACTGTTAATCACTAATCCGACCTCTAAAAATGGCTTTGCCAAACAATTGTGATGACTTTGCCAACCACTGGTAATCACTTATCCGACCTCTAAAAATGACTTTGCCCAACAAAGGAGTGACTTTGCCAACCAATGTTAATCACTTATCCGACCTATAAAAATGACTTTGCCCAACAATTGTAATAACTATGCCAACCACTGTTAATCACTAATCCGACCTCTAAAAATGGCTTTGCCAAACAATTGTGATGACTTTGCCAACCACTGGTAATCACTTATCCGACCTCTAAAAATGATTTTTCCCAACAATTGTAATGACTTTGCCAACCACTGTTAATCACTTATCCGACCTCTAAAAATGACTTTGCCCAACAATTGTAATGACTATGCCAACCAATGTTAATCACTAAACCGATCTCTAAAAATGACTTTGCCTAACAATTATAATGACTTTGCCAAACACTGTTAATCACCTATCCGACCTCTAAAAATGACTTTGCCTAACAATTGTAATGACTATGCCAACCACTGTTAATCACTAATCCGACCTCTAAAAATGGCTTTGCCAAACAATTGTGATGACTTTGCCAACCACTGGTAATCACTTATCCGACCTCTAAAAATGATTTTTCCCAACAATTGTAATGACTTTGCCAACCACTGTTAATCACTTATCCGACCTCTAAAAATGACTTTGCCCAACAATTGTAATGACTATGCCAACCACTGTTAATCACATTTCCGACCTCTAAAAATGACTTTGCCCAACAATTGTAATGACTTTGCCAACCACTGGTAATCACTTACAGACCTCTAAAAATGACTTTTCCCAACAATTGTAATGACTTTGCCAACCAATGTTAATCACTAAACCGATCTCTAAAAATGACTTTGCCCAACAATTATAATGACTTTGCCAAACACTGTAAATCACCTATCCGACCTCTAAAAATGACTTTGCCTAACAATTGTAATGACTATGCCAACCACTGTTAATCACTAATCCGACCTCTAAAAATGGCTTTGCCAAACAATTGTGATGAATTTGCCAACCACTGGTAATCACTTATCCGACCTCTAAAAATGACTTTGCCCAACAAAGGAGTGACTTTGCCAACCAATGTTAATCCCTAATCCGACCTATAAAAATGACTTTGCCCAACAATTGTAATAACTATGCCAACCACTGTTAATCACATATCCGAATTCTAAAAATGACTTTGCCCAACAATTGTAATGACTTTGCCAACCACTGTTAATCACATTTCCGACCTCTAAAAATGACTTTGCCCAACAATTGTAATGACTTTGCCAACCACTGGTAATCACTTATCAGACCTTTAAAAATGACTTTTCCCAACAATTGTAATGACTTTGCCAACCAATGTTAATCACTAAACCGATCTCTAAAAATGACTTTGCCCAACAATTATAATGACTTTGCCAAACACTGTTAATCACCTATCCGACCTCTAAAAATGACTTTGCCTAACAATTGTAATGACTATGCCAACCACTGTTAATCACTAATCCGACCTCTAAAAATGGCTTTGCCGAACAATTGTGATGAATTTGCCAACCACTGGTAATCACTTATCCGACCTCTAAAAATGACTTTGCCCAACAAAGGAGTGACTTTGCCAACCACTGGTAATGACTAATCCAACCTCTAAAAATGACTTTGCCCAACAATTGTAATGACCTTGCCAACCACTGTTAATCACTAATCCGACCTCTAAAAATGGCTTTGCCAAACAATTGTGATGAATTTGCCAACCACTGGTAATCACTTATCCGACCTCTAAAAATGACTTTGCCCAACAAAGGAGTGACTTTGCCAACCAATGTTAATCCCTAATCCGACCTATAAAAATGACTTTGCCCAACAATTGTAATAACTATGCCAACCACTGTTAATCACATATCCGAATTCTAAAAATGACTTTGCCCAACAATTGTAATGACTTTGCCAACCACTGTTAATCACATTTCCGACCTCTAAAAATGACTTTGCCCAACAATTGTAATGACTTTGCCAACCACTGGTAATCACTTATCAGACCTCTAAAAATGACTTTTCCCAACAATTGTAATGACTTTGCCAACCAACGTTAATCACTAAACCGATCTCTAAAAATGACTTTGCCCAACAATTATAATGACTTTGCCAAACACTGTTAATCACCTATCCGACCTCTAAAAATGACTTTGCCTAACAATTGTAATGACTATGCCAACCACTGTTAATCACTAATCCGACCTCTAAAAATGGCTTTGCCGAACAATTGTGATGAATTTGCCAACCACTGGTAATCACTTATCCGACCTCTAAAAATGACTTTGCCCAACAAAGGAGTGACTTTGCCAACCACTGGTAATGACTAATCCAACCTCTAAAAATGACTTTGCCCAACAATTGTAATGACCTTGCCAACCACTGTTAATCACTTATCCGACCTCTAAAAATGACTTTGCCCAACAATTATAATGACTTTGCCAAACACTGTTAATCACCTATCCGAACTCTAAAAATGACTTTGCCTAACAATTGTAATGACTATGCCAACCACTGTTAATCAATAATCCGACCTCTAAAAATGGCTTTGCCAAACAATTGTGATGAATTTGCCAACCACTGGTAATCACTTATCCAACCTCTAAAAATGACTTTCCCCAACAATTGTAATGACTTTGCCAACCACTGTTAATCAATTATCCGACCTCTAAAAATGTTTTTTCCCAACAATTGTGATGACTTTTCCAACCACTGTTAATCACTTATCCGACCTCTAAAAATGACTTAGCCCAACAATTATAATGACATTGCCAACCACTGGTAATAAAGAATCCGACCTCTAAATGTGACTTTTCCCAACAATTGTAACGACTTTCCCAACCACTGTTAATCACTTATACGAACTCTAAAAACGACTTTGCCCATCCATTGTAATGACTTTGCCAACCACTGGTAATGACTTATCCGACCTCTAAAAATGACTTTTCCCAACAATTGTAATGACTTTGCCAACCAATGTTAATCACTTATCCGTTCTCTAAAAATGACTTTTCCCAACAATTATAATGACTTTGCCAACCACTGTTAATCACATATCTGACCCCTAAAAATGACTTTGCCCAACAATTATAATGACTTTGCCAACCACTGTTAATCACTTATCCGACTTCTAAAAATGACTTTGCCCAACAATTGTAATGACTTTGCCAACCACTGCTAATCACATATCTGACCTCTAAAAATGGGTTTGCCCATCCATTGTAATGACTTTGCCAACCACTGTTAATCACTTATCCGACCTCTAAAAATGACTTAGCCCAACAATTATAATGACTTTGCCAACCACTGGTAATAAAGAATCCGACCTCTAAATATGACTTTTCCCAACAATTGTAACGACTTTGCCAACCACTGGTAATGACTAATCCAACCTCTAAAAATGACTTTGCCCAACAATTGTAATGACTTTGCCAACCACTGTTAATCAATTATCCGACCTCTAAAAATGTTTTTTCCCAACAATTGTGATGACTTTGCCAACCAATGTTAATCACTTATCCGTTCTCTAAAAATGACTTTTCCCAACAATTATAATGACTTTGCCAACCACTGTTAATCACATATCCGACCCCTAAAAATGACTTTGCCCAACAATTATAATGACTTTGCCAACCACTGTTAATCACTTATCCGACTTCTAAAAATGACTTTGCCAACCACTGCTAATCACATATCTGACCTCTAAAAATGACTTTGCCCATCCATTGTAATGACTTTGCCAACCACTGGTAATGACTTATCCGACCTCTAAAAATGACTTCGCCCAACAATTGTAATGACTTTGCCAACCACTGGTAATCACTTATCAGACCTCTAAAAATGACTTTTCCCACCAATTGTAAAGACTTTGCCAACCAATGTTAATCACTTATCCGTTCTCTAAAAATGACTTTTCCCAACAATTATAATGACTTTGCCAACCACTGTTAATCACATATCCGACCCCTAAAAATGACTTTGCCCAACAATTATAATGACTTTGCCAACCACTGCTAATCACATATCTGACCTCTAAAAATGACTTTGCCCATCCATTGTAATGACTTTGCCAACCACTGGTAATGACTTATCCGACCTCTAAACATGACTTTTCCCAACAATTGTAATGACTATGCCAACCACTGTTAATCACTAATCCGACCTCTAAAAATGGCTTTGCCAAACAATTGTGATGAATTTGCCAACCACTGGTAATCACTTATCCGACCTCTAAAAATGACTTTGCCCAACAAAGGAGTGACTTTGCCAACCACTGGTAATCACTAATCCGACCTCTAAAAATGGCTTTGCCAAACAATTGTAATGACTTTGCCAACAAATGTTAATCACTAAACCGATCTCTAAAAATGACTTTGCCCAACAATTATAATGACTTTGCCAAACACTGTTAATCACCTATCCGACCTCTAAAAATGACTTTGCCTAACAATTGTAATGACTATGCCAACCACTGTTAATCACTAATCCGACCTCTAAAAATGGCTTTGCCAAACAATTGTGATGAATTTGCCAACCACTGGTAATCACTTATCCGACCTCTAAAAATGACTTTGCCAACCACTGGTAATGACTAATCCAACCTCTAAAAATGACTTTGCCCAACAATTGTAATGACTTTGCCAACCACTGTTAATCAATTATCCGACCTCTAAAAATGTTTTTTCCCAACAATGTTGATGACTTTGCCAACCACTGTTAATCACTTATCCGACCTCTAAAAATGACTTTGCCCAACAATTATAATGACTTTGCCAACCACTGGTAATGACTTATCCGACCTCTAAAAATGACTTTTCCCAACAATTGTAATGACTTTGCCAACCAATGTTAATCACTTATCCGTTCTCTAAAAATGACTTTTCCCAACAATTATAATGACTTTGCCAACCACTGTTAATCACATATCCGACCCCTAAAAATGACTTTGCCCAACAATTATAATGACTTTGCCAACCACTGTTAATCACTTATCCGACTTCTAAAAATGACTTTGCCCAACAATTGTAATGACTTTGCCAACCACTGCTAATCACATATCTGACCTCTAAAAATGACTTTGCCCATCCATTGTAATGACTTTGCCAACCACTGTTAATCACTTATCCGACCTCTAAAAATGACTTAGCCCAACAATTATAATGACTTTGCCAACCACTGGTAATAAAGAATCCGACCTCTAAATATGACTTTTCCCAACAATTGTAACGACTTTGCCAACCACTGGTAATGACTAATCCAACCTCTAAAAATGACTTTGCCCAACAATTGTAATGACTTTGCCAACCACTGTTAATCAATTATCCGACCTCTAAAAATGTTTTTTCCCAACAATTGTGATGACTTTGCCAACCACTGGTAATCACTTATCAGACCTCTAAAAATGACTTTTCCCAACAATTGTAAAGACTTTGCCAACCAATGTTAATCACTTATCCGTTCTCTAAAAATGACTTTTCCCAACAATTATAATGACTTTGCCAACCACTGGTAATGACTAATCCAACCTCTAAAAATGACTTTGCCCAACAATTGTAATGACTTTGCCAACCACTGTTAATCAATTATCCGACCTCTAAAAATGTTTTTTCCCAACAATTGTGATGACTTTGCCAACCACTGTTAATCACTTATCCGACCTCTAAAAATGACTTTGCCCAACAATTATAATGACTTTGCCAACCACTGGTAATGACTTATCCGACCTCTAAAAATGACTTTTCCCAACAATTGTAATGACTTTGCCAACCAATGTTAATCACTTATCCGTTCTCTAAAAATGACTTTTCCCAACAATTATAATGACTTTGCCAACCACTGTTAATCACATATCCGACCCCTAAAAATGACTTTGCCCAACAATTATAATGACTTTGCCAACCACTGTTAATCACTTATCCGACTTCTAAAAATGACTTTGCCCAACAATTGTAATGACTTTGCCAACCACTGCTAATCACATATCTGACCTCTAAAAATGACTTTGCCCATCCATTGTAATGACTTTGCCAACCACTGTTAATCACTTATCCGACCTCTAAAAATGACTTAGCCCAACAATTATAATGACTTTGCCAACCACTGGTAATAAAGAATCCGACCTCTAAATATGACTTTTCCCAACAATTGTAACGACTTTGCCAACCACTGGTAATGACTAATCCAACCTCTAAAAATGACTTTGCCCAACAATTGTAATGACTTTGCCAACCACTGTTAATCAATTATCCGACCTCTAAAAATGTTTTTTCCCAACAATTGTGATGACTTTGCCAACCACTGGTAATCACTTATCAGACCTCTAAAAATGACTTTTCCCAACAATTGTAAAGACTTTGCCAACCAATGTTAATCACTTATCCGTTCTCTAAAAATGACTTTTCCCAACAATTATAATGACTTTGCCAACCACTGTTAATCACATATCCGACCCCTAAAAATGACTTTGCCCAACAATTATAATGACTTTGCCAACCACTGTTAATCACTTATCCGACTTCTAAAAATGACTTTGCCCAACAATTGTAATGACTTTGCCAACCACTGCTAATCACATATCTGACCTCTAAAAATGACTTTGCCCATCCATTGTAATGACTTTGCCAACCACTGGTAATGACTTATCCGACCTCTAAACATGACTTTTCCCAACAATTGTAATGACTATGCCAACCACTGTTAATCACTAATCCGACCTCTAAAAATGGCTTTGCCAAACAATTGTGATGAATTTGCCAACCACTGGTAATCACTTATCCGACCTCTAAAAATGACTTTGCCCAACAAAGGAGTGACTTTGCCAACCACTGGTAATCACTAACCCGACCTCTAAAAATGGCTTTGCCAAACAATTGTAATGACTTTGCCAACAAATGTTAATCACTAAACCGATCTCTAAAAATGACTTTGCCCAACAATTATAATGACTTTGCCAAACACTGTTAATCACCTATCCGACCTCTAAAAATGACTTTGCCTAACAATTGTAATGACTATGCCAACCACTGTTAATCACTAATCCGACCTCTAAAAATGGCTTTGCCAAACAATTGTGATGAATTTGCCAACCACTGGTAATCACTTATCCGACCTCTAAAAATGACTTTGCCAACCACTGGTAATGACTAATCCAACCTCTAAAAATGACTTTGCCCAACAATTGTAATGACTTTGCCAACCACTGTTAATCAATTATCCGACCTCTAAAAATGTTTTTTCCCAACAATGTTGATGACTTTGCCAACCACTGTTAATCACTTATCCGACCTCTAAAAATGACTTTGCCCAACAATTATAATGACTTTGCCAACCACTGGTAATGACTTATCCGACCTCTAAAAATGACTTTTCCCAACAATTGTAATGACTTTGCCAACCAATGTTAATCACTTATCCGTTCTCTAAAAATGACTTTTCCCAACAATTATAATGACTTTGCCAACCACTGTTAATCACATATCCGACCCCTAAAAATGACTTTGCCCAACAATTATAATGACTTTGCCAACCACTGTTAATCACTTATCCGACTTCTAAAAATGACTTTGCCCAACAATTGTAATGACTTTGCCAACCACTGCTAATCACATATCTGACCTCTAAAAATGACTTTGCCCATCCATTGTAATGACTTTGCCAACCACTGTTAATCACTTATCCGACCTCTAAAAATGACTTAGCCCAACAATTATAATGACTTTGCCAACCACTGGTAATAAAGAATCCGACCTCTAAATATGACTTTTCCCAACAATTGTAACGACTTTGCCAACCACTGGTAATGACTAATCCAACCTCTAAAAATGACTTTGCCCAACAATTGTAATGACTTTGCCAACCACTGTTAATCAATTATCCGACCTCTAAAAATGTTTTTTCCCAACAATTGTGATGACTTTGCCAACCACTGGTAATCACTTATCAGACCTCTAAAAATGACTTTTCCCAACAATTGTAAAGACTTTGCCAACCAATGTTAATCACTTATCCGTTCTCTAAAAATGACTTTTCCCAACAATTATAATGACTTTGCCAACCACTGGTAATGACTAATCCAACCTCTAAAAATGACTTTGCCCAACAATTGTAATGACTTTGCCAACCACTGTTAATCAATTATCCGACCTCTAAAAATGTTTTTTCCCAACAATTGTGATGACTTTGCCAACCACTGTTAATCACTTATCCGACCTCTAAAAATGACTTTGCCCAACAATTATAATGACTTTGCCAACCACTGGTAATGACTTATCCGACCTCTAAAAATGACTTTTCCCAACAATTGTAATGACTTTGCCAACCAATGTTAATCACTTATCCGTTCTCTAAAAATGACTTTTCCCAACAATTATAATGACTTTGCCAACCACTGTTAATCACATATCCGACCCCTAAAAATGACTTTGCCCAACAATTATAATGACTTTGCCAACCACTGTTAATCACTTATCCGACTTCTAAAAATGACTTTGCCCAACAATTGTAATGACTTTGCCAACCACTGCTAATCACATATCTGACCTCTAAAAATGACTTTGCCCATCCATTGTAATGACTTTGCCAACCACTGTTAATCACTTATCCGACCTCTAAAAATGACTTAGCCCAACAATTATAATGACTTTGCCAACCACTGGTAATAAAGAATCCGACCTCTAAATATGACTTTTCCCAACAATTGTAACGACTTTGCCAACCACTGGTAATGACTAATCCAACCTCTAAAAATGACTTTGCCCAACAATTGTAATGACTTTGCCAACCACTGTTAATCAATTATCCGACCTCTAAAAATGTTTTTTCCCAACAATTGTGATGACTTTGCCAACCACTGGTAATCACTTATCAGACCTCTAAAAATGACTTTTCCCAACAATTGTAAAGACTTTGCCAACCAATGTTAATCACTTATCCGTTCTCTAAAAATGACTTTTCCCAACAATTATAATGACTTTGCCAACCACTGTTAATCACATATCCGACCCCTAAAAATGACTTTGCCCAACAATTATAATGACTTTGCCAACCACTGTTAATCACTTATCCGACTTCTAAAAATGACTTTGCCCAACAATTATAATGACTTTGCCAAACACTGTTAATCACATATCTGACCTCTAAAAATGACTTTGCCCATCCATTGTAATGACTTTGCCAACCACTGGGAATGACTTATCCGACCTCTAAAAATGACTTCGCCCAACAATTGTAATGACTTTGCCAACCACTGGTAATCACTTATCAGACCTCTAAAAATGACTTTTCCCAACAATTGTAAAGACTTTGCCAACCAATGTTAATCACTTATCCGTTCTCTAAAAATGACTTTTCCCAACAATTATAATGACTTTGCCAACCACTGTTAATCACATATCCGACCCCTAAAAATGACTTTGCCCAACAATTATAATGACTTTGCCAACCACTGTTAATCACTTATCCGACTTCTAAAAATGACTTTGCCCAACAATTGTAATGACTTTGCCAACCACTGCTAATCACATATCTGACCTCTAAAAATGACTTTGCCCATCCATTGTAATGACTTTGCCAACCACTGGTAATGACTGATCCGACCTCTAAACATGACTTTTCCCAACAATTGTAATGACTATGCCAACCACTGTTAATCACTAATCCGACCTCTAAAAATGGCTTTGCCAAACAATTGTGATGAATTTGCCAACCACTGGTAATCACTTATCCGACCTCTAAAAATGACTTTGCCCAACAAAGGAGTGACTTTGCCAACCACTGGTAATCACTAATCCGACCTCTAAAAATGGCTTTGCCAAACAATTGTAATGACTTTGCCAACAAATGTTAATCACTAAACCGATCTCTAAAAATGACTTTGCCCAACAATTATAATGACTTTGCCAAACACTGTTAATCACCTATCCGATCTCTAAAAATGACTTTGCCTAACAATTGTAATGACTATGCCAACCACTGTTAATCACTAATCCGACCTCTAAAAATGGCTTTGCCAAACAATTGTGATGAATTTGCCAACCACTGGAAATCACTTATCCGACCTCTAAAAATGACTTTGCCCAACAAAGGAGTGACTTTGCCAACCACTGGTAATGACTAATCCAACCTCTAAAAATGACTTTGCCCAACAATTGTAATGACTTTGCCAACCACTGCTAATCACATATCTGACCTCTAAAAATGACTTTGCCCATCCATTGTAATGACTTTGCCCACCACTGTTAATCACTTATCCGACCTCTAAAAATGACTTAGCCCAACAATTATAATGACTTTGCCAACCACTGGTAATAAAGAATCCGACCTCTAAATATGACTTTTCCCAACAATTGTAACGACTTTCCCAACCACTGTTAATCACTTATACGAACTCTAAAAACGACTTTGCCCATCCATTGTAATGACTTTGCCTACCACTGGTAATGACTTATCCGACCTCTAAAAATGACTTCGCCCAACAATTGTAATGACTTTGCCAACCACTGGTAATCACTTATCAGACCTCTAAAAATGACTTTTCCCAACAATTGTAAAGACTTTGCCAACCAATGTTAATCACTTATCCGTTCTCTAAAAATGACTTTTCCCAACAATTATAATGACTTTGCCAACCACTGTTAATCACATATCCGACCCCTAAAAATGACTTTGCCCAACAATTATAATGACTTTGCCAACCACTGTTAATCACTTATCCGACTTCTAAAAATGACTTTGCCCAACAATTGTAATGACTTTGCCAACCACTGCTAATCACATATCTGACCTCTAAAAATGACTTTGCCCATCCATTGTAATGACTTTGCCAACCACTGGTAATGACTTATCCGACCTCTAAAAATGACTTCGCCCAACAATTGTAATGACTTTGCCAACCACTGGTAATCACTTATAAGACCTCTAAAAATGACTTTTCCCAACAATTGTAAAGACTTTGCCAACCAATGTTAATCACTTATCCGTTCTCTAAAAATGACTTTTCCCAACAATTATAATGACTTTGCCAACCACTGTTAATCACATATCCGACCCCTAAAAATGACTTTGCCCAACAATTATAATGACTTTGCCAACCACTGTTAATCACTTATCCGACTTCTAAAAATGACTTTGCCCAACAATTGTAATGACTTTGCCAACCACTGCTAATCACATATCTGACCTCTAAAAATGACTTTCCCCATCCATTGTAATGACTTTGCCAACCACTGGTAATGACTTATCCGACCTCTAAACATGACTTTTCCCAACAATTGTAATGACTTTGCCAACCACTGTTAATCACTTAACCGATCTCTAAAAATGACTTTGCCCAACAATTATAATGACTTTGCCAAACACTGTAAATCACCTATCCGACCTCTAAATATGACTTTTCCCAACAATTGTAACGACTTTCCCAACCACTGTTAATCACTTATACGAACTCTAAAAATGACTTTGCCCAACAATTGTAATGACTTTGCCAACCACTGCTAATCACATATCTGACCTCTAAAAATGACTTTCCCCATCCATTGTAATGACTTTGCCAACCACTGGTAATGACTTATCCGACCTCTAAACATGACTTTTCCCAACAATTGTAATGACTTTGCCAACCACTGTTAATCACTTAACCGATCTCTAAAAATGACTTTGCCCAACAATTATAATGACTTTGCCAAACACTGTAAATCACCTATCCGACCTCTAAAAATGACTTTGCCTAACAATTGTAATGACTATGCCAACCACTGTTAATCACTAATCCGACCACTAAAAATGGCTTTGCCAAACAATTGTGATGAATTTGCCAACCACTGGTAATCACTTATCCGACCTCTAAAAATGACTTTGCCCAACAAAGGAGTGACTTTGCCAACCACTGGTAATCACTAATCCGACCTCTAAAAATGGCTTTGCCAAACAATTGTAATGACTTTGCCAACAAATGTTAATCACTAAACCGATCTCTAAAAATGACTTTGCCCAACAATTAAAATGACTTTGCCAAACACTGTTAATCACCTATCCTACCTCTAAAAATGACTTTGCCTAACAATTGTAATGACAATGCCAACCACTGTTAATCACTCATCCGACCTCTAAAAATGGCTTTGCCAAACAATTGTGATGAATTTGCCAACCACTGGTAATCACTTATCCGACCTCTAAAAATGACTTTGCCCACCAAAGGAGTGACTTTGCCAACCACTGGTAATGACTAATCCAACCTCTAAAAATGACTTTGCCCAACAATTGTAATGACTTTGCCAACAACTGTTAATCAATTATCCGACCTCTAAAAATGTTTTTTCCCAACAATTGTGATGACTTTGCCAACCACTGTTAATCACTTATCCGACCTCTAAAAAATGACTTTGCCCAACAATTATAATGACTTTGCCAAACACTGTAAATCACCTATCCGACCTCTAAAAATGACTTTGCCTAACAATTGTAATGACTATGCCAACCACTGTTAATCACTAATCCGACCTCTAAAAATGGCTTTGCCAAACAATTGTGATGAATTTGCCAACCACTGGTAATCACTTATCCGACCTCTAAAAATGACTTTGCCCAACAAAGGAGTGACTTTGCCAACCACTGGTAATGACTAATCCAACCTCTAAAAATGACTTTGCCCAACAATTGTAATGACTTTGCCAACCACTGCTAATCACATATCTGACCTCTAAAAATGACTTTGCCCATCCATTGTAATGACTTTGCCAACCACTGTTAATCACTTATCCGACCTCTAAAAATGACTTAGCCCAACAATTATAATGACTTTGCCAACCACTGGTAATAAAGAATCCGACCTCTAAATATGACTTTTCCCAACAATTGTAACGACTTTCCCAACCACTGTTAATCACTTATACGAACTCTAAAAACGACTTTGCCCAACAATTATAATGACTTTGCCAAACACTGTAAAACACCTATCCGACCTCTAAAAATGACTTTGCCTAACAATTGTAATGACTTTGCCAACCACTGTTAATCACTTATCCGACCTCTAAAAAATGACTTTGCCCAACAATTATAATGACTTTGCCAAACACTGTAAAACACCTATCCGACCTCTAAAAATGACTTTGCCTAACAATTGTAATGACTATGCCAACCACTGTTAATCACTAATCCGACCTCTAAAAATGGCTTTGCCAAACAATTGTGATGAATTTTCCAACCACTGTTAATGACTTATCCGACCTCTAAAAATGACTTCGCCCAACAATTGTAATGACTTTGCCAACCACTGGTAATCACTTATCAGACCTCTAAAAATGACTTTTCCCAACAATTGTAAAGACTTTGCCAACCAATGTTAATCACTTATCCGTTCTCTAAAAATGACTTTTCCCAACAATTATAATGACTTTGCCAACCACTGTTAATCACATATCCGACCCCTAAAAATGACTTTGCCCAACAATTATAATGACTTTGCCAACCACTGTTAATCACTTATCCGACTTGTAAAAATTACTTTGCCCAACAATTGTAATGACTTTGCCAACCACTGCTAATCACATATCTGACCTCTAAAAATGACTTTGCCCATCCGTTGTAATGACTTTGCCAACCACTGGTAATGACTTATCCGACCTCTAAACATGACTTTTCCCAACAATTGTAATGACTTTGCCAACCACTGTTAATCACATTTCCGACCTCTAAAAATGACTTTGCCCAACAATTGTAATGACTTTGCCAACCACTGGTAATCACTTATCAGACCTCTAAAAATGACTTTTCCCAACAATTGTAATGACTTTGCCAACCAATGTTAATCACTTGACCGATCTCTAAAAATGACTTTGCCCAACAATTATAATGACTTTGCCAAACACTGTTAATCACATATCCGACCTCTAAAAATGACTTTGCCTTACAATTGTAATGACTTTGCCAACCACTGTTAATCACTAATCCGACCTCTAAAAATGGCTTTGCCAAACAATTGTGATGACTTTGCCAACCAATGTAAATCACTAAACCGATCTCTAAAAATGACTTTGCCCAACAATTATAATGACTTTGCCAAACACTGTTAATCACATATCCGACCTCTAAAAATGACTTTGCCTAACAATTGTAATGACTATGCCAACCACTGTTAATCACTAATCCGACCTCTAAAAATGGCTTTGCCAATAATTGTAATGACTTTGCCAACCACTGGTAATAAAGAATCCGGCCTCTAAATATGACTTTTCCCAACAATTGTAACGACTTTCCCAACCACTGTTAATCACTTATACGAACTCTAAAAACGACTTTGCCCATCCATTGTAATGACTTTGCCAACCACTGGTAATCACTTATCAGACCTCTAAAAATGACTTTTCCCAACAATTGTAATGACTTTGCCAACCAATGTTAATCACTTAACCGATCTCTAAAAATGACTTTGCCCGACAATTATAATGACTTTGCCATACACTGTTAATCACATATCCGACCTCTAAAAATGACTTTGCCTTCTAATTGTAATGACTTTGCCAACCACTGTTAATCACTAATCCGACCTCTAAAAATGGCTTTGCCAAACAATTGTGATGACTTTGCCAACCAATGTAAATCACTTAACCGATCTCTAAAAATGACTTTGCCCAACAATTAAAATGACTTTGCCAAACACTGTTAATCACTTGACCGAACTCTAAAAATGACTTTGCCCAACAATTAAAATGACTTTGCCAAACACTGTTAATCACATATTCGACCTCTAAAAATGACTTTGCCTGACAATTGTAATGACTTTGCCAACCACTGTTAATCACTAATCCGACCTCTAAAAATGGCTTTGCCAATAATTGTAATGACTTTGCCAACCACTGGTAATAAAGAATCCGACCTCTAAACATGACTTTTCCCAACAATTGTAACGACTTTCCCAACCACTGTTAATCACTTATACGAACTCTAAAAACGACTTTGCCCATCCATTGTAATGACTTTGCCAACCACTGGTAATGACTTATCCGACCTCTAAAAATGACTTTGCCCAACAATTGTAATGACTTTGCCAACAACTGGTAATCACTTATCAGACCTCTAAAAATGACTTTTCCCAACAATTGTAATTACTTTGCCAACCAATGTTAATCACTTATCCATTCTCTAAAAATGACTTTTCCCAACAATTATAATGACTTTGCCAACAACTGTTAATCACATATCCGACCCCTAAAAATGACTTTGCCCAACAATTATAATGACTTTGCCAACCACTGTTAATCACTTATCCGACTTCTAAAAATGACTTTGCCCAACAATTGTAATGACTTTGTCAACCACTGCTAATCACATATCTGACCTCTAAAAATGACTTTGCCCATCCATTGTAATGACTTTGCCAACCACTGGTAATGACTTATCCGACCTCTAAAAATGACTTCGCCCAACAATTGTAATGACTTTGCCAACCACTGTTAATCACATTTCCGACCTCTAAAAATGACTTTGCCCAACAATTGTAATGACTTTGCCAAACACTGGTAATCACTTATCAGACCCCTAAAAATGACTTTTCCCAACAATTGTAATGACTTTGCCAACCACTGTTAATCACATTTCCGACCTCTAAAAATGACTTTGCCCAACAATTGTAATGACTTTGCCAACCACTGGTAATCACTTATCAGACCTCTAAAAATGACTTTTCCCAACAATTGTAATGACTTTGCCAACCAATGTTAATCACTTGACCGATCTCTAAAAATGACTTTGCCCAACAATTATAATGACTTTGCCAAACACTGTTAATCACATATCCGACCTCTAAAAATGACTTTGCCTTACAATTGTAATGACTTTGCCAACCACTGTTAATCACTAATCCGACCTCTAAAAATGGCTTTGCCAAACAATTGTGATGACTTTGCCAACCAATGTAAATCACTAAACCGATCTCTAAAAATGACTTTGCCCAACAATTATAATGACTTTGCCAAACACTGTTAATCACATATCCGACCTCTAAAAATGACTTTGCCTAACAATTGTAATGACTATGCCAACCACTGTTAATCACTAATCCGACCTCTAAAAATGGCTTTGCCAATAATTGTAATGACTTTGCCAACCACTGGTAATAAAGAATCCGACCTCTAAATATGACTTTTCCCAACAATTGTAACGACTTTCCCAACCACTGTTAATCACTTATACGAACTCTAAAAACGACTTTGCCCATCCATTGTAATGACTTTGCCAACCACTGGTAATCACTTATCAGACCTCTAAAAATGACTTTTCCCAACAATTGTAATGACTTTGCCAACCAATGTTAATCACTTAACCGATCTCTAAAAATGACTTTGCCCGACAATTATAATGACTTTGCCATACACTGTTAATCACATATCCGACCTCTAAAAATGACTTTGCCTTCTAATTGTAATGACTTTGCCAACCACTGTTAATCACTAATCCGACCTCTAAAAATGGCTTTGCCAAACAATTGTGATGACTTTGCCAACCAATGTAAATCACTTAACCGATCTCTAAAAATGACTTTGCCCAACAATTAAAATGACTTTGCCAAACACTGTTAATCACTTGACCGAACTCTAAAAATGACTTTGCCCAACAATTAAAATGACTTTGCCAAACACTGTTAATCACATATTCGACCTCTAAAAATGACTTTGCCTGACAATTGTAATGACTATGCCAACCACTGTTAATCACTAATCCGACCTCTAAAAATGGCTTTGCCAATAATTGTAATGACTTTGCCAACCACTGGTAATAAAGAATCCGACCTCTAAACATGACTTTTCCCAACAATTGTAACGACTTTGCCAACCACTGGTAATGACTTATCCGACCTCTAAAAATGACATTGCCCAACAATTGTAATGACTTTGCCAACCACTGTTAATCACATTTCCGACCTCTAAAAATGACTTTGCCCAACAATTGTAATGACTTTGCCAAACACTGGTAATCACTTATCAGACCTCTAAAAATGACTTTTCCCAACAATTGTAATGACTTTGCCAACCAATGTTAATCACTTAACCGATCTCTAAAAATGACTTTGCCCAACAATTATAATGACTTTGCCAACCACTGTTAATCACATATCCGACCCCTAAAAATGACTTTGCCCAACAATTATAATGACTTTGCCAACCACTGTTAATCACTTATCCGACTTCTAAAAATGACTTTGCCCAACAATTGTAATGACTTTGCCAACCACTGCTAATCACATATCTGACCTCTAAAAATGACTTTGCCCATCCATTGTAATGACTTTGCCAACCACTGGTAATGACTTATCCGACCTCTAAAAATGACATTGCCCAACAATTGTAATGACTTTGCCAACCACTGTTAATCACATTTCCGACCTCTAAAAATGACTTTGCCCAACAATTGTAATGACTTTGCCAAACACTGGTAATCACTTATCAGACCTCTAAAAATGACTTTTCCCAACAATTGTAATGACTTTGCCAACCAATGTTAATCACTTAACCGATCTCTAAAAATGACTTTGCCCAACAATTATAATGACTTTGCCAAACACTGTTAATCACATATCCGACCCCTAAAAATGACTTTGCCTTACAATTGTAATGACTTTGCCAACCACTGTTAATCACTAATCCGACCTCTAAAAATGGCTTTGCCAAACAATTGTGATGACTTTGCCAACCAATGTAAATCACTTAACCGATCTCTAAAAATGACTTTGCCTAACAATTAAAATGACTTTGCCAAACACTGTTAATCACTTATCCATTCTCTAAAATGACTTTTCCCAACAATTATAATGACTTTGCCAACCACTGTTAATCACATATCCGACCCCTAAAAATGACTTTGCCCAACAATTATAATGACTTTGCCAACCACTGTTAATCACTTATCCGACTTCTAAAAATGACTTTGCCCAACAATTGTAATGACTTTGCCAACCACTTCTAATCACATATCTGACCTCTAAAAATGACTTTGCCCATCCATTGTAATGACTTTGCCAACCACTGGTAATAAAGAATCCGACCTCTAAACATGACTTTTCCCAACAATTGTAACGACTTTCCCAACCACTGTTAATCACTTATACGAACTCTAAAAACGACTTTGCCCAACAATTATAATGACTTTGCCAAACACTGTTAATCACATATCCGACCCCTAAAAATGACTTTGCCTTACAATTGTAATGACTTTGCCAACCACTGTTAATCACTAATCCGACCTCTAAAAACGGCTTTGCCAAACAATTGTGATGAATTTGCCAACCAATGTAAATCACTTAACAGATCTCTAAAAATGACTTTGCCTAACAATTAAAATGACTTTGCCAAACACTGTTAATCACATATCCGACCCCTAAAAATGACTTTGCCCAACAATTATAATGACTTTGCCAACCACTGTTAATCACTTATCCGACTTGTAAAAATGACTTTGCCCAACAATTGTAATGACTTTGCCAACCACTGCTAATCACATATCTGACCTCTAAAAATGACTTTGCCCATCCATTGTAATGACTTTGCCAACCACTGGTAATGACTTATCCGACCTCTAAACATGACTTTTCCCAACAGTTGTAATGACTTTGCCAACCACTGTTAATCACATTTCCGACCTCTAAAAATGACTTTGCCCAACAATTGTAATGACTTTGCCAACCACTGGTAATCACTTATCAGACCTCTAAAAATGACTTTTCCCAACAATTGTAATGACTTTGCCAACCAATGTTAATCACTTAATCGATCTCTAAAAATGACTTTGCCCAACAATTATAATGACTTTGCCAAACACTGTTAATCACATATCCGACCTCTAAAAATGACTTTGCCTTACAATTGTAATGACTTTGCCAACCACTGTTAATCACTAATCCGACCTCTAAAAATGGCTTTGCCAAACAATTGTGATGACTTTGCCAACCAATGTAAATCACTAAACCGATCTCTAAAAATGACTTTGCCCAACAATTATAATGACTTTGCCAACCAATGTTAATCACTTAATCGATCTCTAAAAATGACTTTGCCCAACAATTATAATGACTTTGCCAAACACTGTTAATCACATATCCGACCTCTAAAAATGACTTTGCCTTACAATTGTAATGACTTTGCCAACCACTGTTAATCACTAATCCGACCTCTAAAAATGGCTTTGCCAAACAATTGTGATGACTTTGCCAACCAATGTAAATCACTAAACCGATCTCTAAAAATGACTTTGCCCAACAATTGTAATGACTTTGCCAACCACTGCTAATCACATATCTGACCTCTAAAAATGACTTTGCCCATCCATTGTAATGACTTTGCCAACCACTGGTAATGACTTATCCGACCTCTAAATATGACTTTTCCCAACAATTGTAATGACTTTGCCAACCACTGTTAATCACATTTCCGACCTCTAAAAATGACTTTGCCCAACAATTGTAATGACTTTGCCAAACACTGGTAATCACTTATCAGAACTCTAAAAATGACTTTTCCCAACAATTGTAATGACTTTGCCAACCAATGTTAATCACTTAACCGATCTCTAAAAATGACTTTGCCCAACAATTATAATGACTTTGCCAAACACTGTTAATCACATATCCGACCCCTAAAAATGACTTTGCCTTACAATTGTAATGACTTTGCCAACCACTGTTAATCACTAATCCGACCTCTAAAAATGGCTTTGCCAAACAATTGTGATGACTTTGCCAACCAATGTAAATCACTTAACCGCTCTCTAAAAATGACTTTGCCCAACAATTAAAATGACTTTGCCAAACACTGTTAATCACTTATCCATTCTCTAAAAATGACTTTTCCCAACAATTATAATGACTTTGCCAACCACTGTTAATCACATATCCGACCCCTAAAAATGACTTTGCCCAACAATTATAATGACTTTGCCAACCACTGTTAATCACTTATCCGACTTCTAAAAATGACTTTGCCCAACAATTGTAATGACTTTGCCAACCACTGCTAATCACATATCTGACCTCTAAAAATGACTTTGCCCATCCATTGTAATGACTTTGCCAACCACTGGTAATGACTTATCCGACCTCTAAATAATGACTTTTCCCAACAATTGTAATGACTTTGCCAACCAATGTTAATCACTTAACCGATCTCTAAAAATGACTTTGCCCAACAATTATAATGACTTTGCCAAACACTGTTAATCACATATCCGACCCCTAAAAATGACTTTGCCTTACAATTGTAATGACTTTGCCAACCACTGTTAATCACTAATCCGACCTCTAAAAACGGCTTTGCCAAACAATTGTGATGACTTTGCCAACCAATGTAAATCACTTAACCGATCTCTAAAAATGACTTTGCCTAACAATTAAAATGACTTTGCCAAACACTGTTAATCACATATCCGACCCCTAAAAATGACTTTGCCCAACAATTATAATGACTTTGCCAACCACTGTTAATCACTTATCCGACTTGTAAAAATGACTTTGCCCAACAATTGTAATGACTTTGCCAACCACTGCTAATCACATATCTGACCTCTAAAAATGACTTTGCCCATCCATTGTAATGACTTTGCCAACCACTGGTAATGACTTATCCGACCTCTAAACATGACTTTTCCCAACAGTTGTAATGACTTTGCCAACCACTGTTAATCACATTTCCGACCTCTAAAAATGACTTTGCCCAACAATTGTAATGACTTTGCCAACCACTGGTAATCACTTATCAGACCTCTAAAAATGACTTTTCCCAACAATTGTAATGACTTTGCCAACCAATGTTAATCACTTAATCGATCTCTAAAAATGACTTTGCCCAACAATTATAATGACTTTGCCAAACACTGTTAATCACATATCCGACCTCTAAAAATGACTTTGCCTTACAATTGTAATGACTTTGCCAACCACTGTTAATCACTAATCCGACCTCTAAAAATGGCTTTGCCAAACAATTGTGATGACTTTGCCAACCAATGTAAATCACTAAACCGATCTCTAAAAATGACTTTGCCCAACAATTATAATGACTTTGCCAAACACTGTTAATCACATATCCGACCTCTAAAAATGACTTTGCCTAACAATTGTAATGACTATGCCAACCACTGTTAATCACTAATCCGACCTCTAAAAATGGCTTTGCCAATAATTGTAATGACTTTGCCAACCACTGGTAATAAAGAATCCGACCTCTAAACATGACTTTTCCCAACAATTGTAACGACTTTCCCAACCACTGTTAATCACTTATACGAACTCTAAAAACGACTTTGCCCATCCATTGTAATGACTTTGCCAACCACTGGTAATGACTTATCCGACCTCTAAAAATGACTTTGCCCAACAATTGTAATGACTTTGCCAACCACTGGTAATCACTTATCAGACCTCTAAAAATGACTTTTCCCAACAATTGTAATTACTTTGCCAACCAATGTTAATCACTTATCCATTCTCTAAAAATGACTTTTCCCAACAATTATAATGACTTTGCCAACCACTATTAATCACATATCCGACCCCTAAAAATGACTTTGCCCAACAATTATAATGACTTTGCCAACCACTGTTAATCACTTATCCGACTTCTAAAAATGACTTTGCCCAACAATTGTAATGACTTTGCCAACCACTGCTAATCACATATCTGACCTCTAAAAATGACTTTGCCCATCCATTGTAATGACTTTGCCAACCACTGGTAATGACTTATCCGACCTCTAAATATGACTTTTCCCAACAATTGTAATGACTTTGCCAACCACTGTTAATCACATTTCCGACCTCTAAAAATGACTTTTCCCAACAATTATAATGACTTTGCCAACCACTATTAATCACATATCCGACCCCTAAAAATGACTTTGCCCAACAATTATAATGACTTTGCCAACCACTGTTAATCACTTATCCGACTTCTAAAAATGACTTTGCCCAACAATTGTAATGACTTTGCCAACCACTGCTAATCACATATCTGACCTCTAAAAATGACTTTGCCCATCCATTGTAATGACTTTGCCAACCACTGGTAATGACTTATCCGACCTCTAAATATGACTTTTCCCAACAATTGTGATGACTTTGCCAACCAATGTAAATCACTTAACCGATCTCTAAAAATGACTTTGCCCAACAATTAAAATGACTTTGTCAAACACTGTTAATCACTTAACCGAACTCTAAAAATGACTTTGCCCAACAATTAAAATGACTATGCCAACCACTGTTAATCACTAATCCGACCTCTAAAAATGGCTTTGCCAATAATTGTAATGACTTTGCCAACCACTGGTAATAAAGAATCCGACCTCTAAATATGACTTTTCCCAACAATTGTAACGACTTTCCCAACCACTGTTAATCACTTATACGAACTCTTAAAACGACTTTGCCCATCCATTGTAATGACATTGCCAACCACTGGTAATGACTTATCCGACCTCTAAAAATGACTTTGCCCAACAATTGTAATGACTTTGCCAACCACTGGTAATCACTTATCAGACCTCTAAAAATTACTTTTCCCAACAATTGTAATGACTTTGCCAACCAATGTTAATCACTTATCCATTCTTTAAAAATGACTTTTCCCAACAATTATAATGACTTTGCCAACCACTGTTAATCACATATCCGTACCCTAAAAATGACTTTGCCCAACAATTATAATGACTTTGCCAACCACTGTTAATCACTTAACCGATCTCTAAAAATGACTTTGCCCAACAATT
The DNA here is from genome assembly GCA_025491095.1 of Brachionus asplanchnoidis. Classification (NCBI taxonomy): domain Eukaryota; kingdom Metazoa; phylum Rotifera; class Eurotatoria; order Ploima; family Brachionidae; genus Brachionus; species Brachionus asplanchnoidis. The sequence goes on from JAILYF010000069.1 coordinate 109,262, forward strand.
AAAATGACTTTGCCAAACACTGTTAATCACTTAACCGAACTCTAAAAATGACTTTGCCCAACAATTAAAATGACTTTGCCAAACACTGTTAATCACATATTCGACCTCTAAAAATGACTTTGCCTAACAATTGTAATGACTATGCCAACCACTGTTAATCACTAATCCGACCTCTAAAAATGGCTTTGCCAATAATTGTAATGACTTTGGCAACCACTGGTAATGACTTATCCGACCTCTAAAAATGACTTTTCCCAACAATTGTAACGACTTTGCCAACCACTGGTAATCACTTATCAGACCTCTAAAAATGACTTTTCCCAACAATTGTAATGACTTTGCCAACCAATGTTAATCACTTATCCATTCTCTAAAAATGACTTTTCCCAACAATTATAATGACTTTGCCAACCACTATTAATCACATATCCGACCCCTAAAAATGACTTTGCCCAACAATTATAATGACTTTGCCAACCACTGTTAATCACTTATCCGACTTCTAAAAATGACTTTGCCCAACAATTGTAATGACTTTGCCAACCACTGCTAATCACATATCTGACCTCTAAAAATGACTTTGCCCATCCATTGTAATGACTTTGCCAACCACTGGTAATGACTTATCCGACCTCTAAATATGACTTTTCCCAACAATTGTGATGACTTTGCCAACCAATGTAAATCACTTAACCGATCTCTAAAAATGACTTTGCCCAACAATTAAAATGACTTTGCCAAACACTGTTAATCACATATTCGACCTCTAAAAATGACTTTGCCTGACAATTGTAATGACTATGCCAACCACTGTTAATCACTAATCCGACCTCTAAAAATGGCTTTGCCAATAATTGTAATGACTTTGCCAACCACTGGTAATAAAGAATCCGACCTCTAAACATGACTTTTCCCAACAATTGTAACGACTTTCCCAACCACTGTTAATCACTTATACGAACTCTAAAAACGACTTTGCCCATCCATTGTAATGACTTTGCCAACCACTGGTAATGACTTTTCCGACCTCTAAAAATGACTTTGACCAACAATTGTAATGACTTTGCCAACCACTGGTAATCACTTATCAGACCTCTAAAAATGACTTTTCCCAACAATTGTAATTACTTTGCCAACCAATGTTAATCACTTATCCATTCTCTAAAAATGACTTTTCCCAACAATTATAATGACTTTGCCAACCACTATTAATCACATATCCGACCCCTAAAAATGACTTTGCCCAACAATTATAATGACTTTGCCAACCACTGTTAATCACTTATCCGACTTCTAAAAATGACTTTGCCCAACAATTGTAATGACTTTGCCAACCACTGTTAATCACATTTCCGACCTCTAAATATGACTTTTCCCAACAATTGTAATGACTTTGCCAACCACTGTTAATCACATTTCCGACCTCTAAAAATGACTTTGCCCAACAATTGTAATGACTTTGCCAAACACTGGTAATCACTTATCAGACCTCTAAAAATGACTTTTCCCAACAATTGTAATGACTTTGCCAACCAATGTTAATCACTTAAACGATCTCTAAAAATGACTTTGCCCAACAATTATAATGACTTTGCCAAACACTGTTAATCACATATCCGACCCCTAAAAATGACTTTGCCTTACAATTATAATGACTTTGCCAAACACTGTTAATCACATATCCGACCCCTAAAAATGACTTTGCCTTACAATTGTAATGACTTTGCCAACCACTGTTAATCACTAATCCGACCTCTAAAAATGGCTTTGCCAAACAATTGTGATGACTTTGCCAACCAATGTAAATCACTTAACCGATCTCTAAAAATGACTTTGCCCAACAATTAAAATGACTTTGCCAAACACTGTTAATCACTTATCCATTCTCTAAAAATGACTTTTCCCAACAATTATAATGACTTTGCCAACCACTGTTAATCACATATCCGACCCCTAAAAATGACTTTGCCCAACAATTATAATGACTTTGCCAACCACTGTTAATCACTTATCCGACTTCTAAAAATGACTTTGCCCAACAATTGTAATGACTTTGCCAACCACTGCTAATCACATATCTGACCTCTAAAAATGACTTTGCCCATCCATTGTAATGACTTTGCCAACCACTGGTAATGACTTATCCGACTTCTAAACATGACTTTTCCCAACATTTGTAATGACTTTGCCAACCACTGTTAATCACATTTCCGACCTCTAAAAATGACTTTGCCCAACAATTGTAATGACTTTGCCAACCACTGGTAATCACTTATCAGACCTCTAAAAATGACTTTTCCCAACAATTGTAATGACTTTGCCAACCAATGTTAATCACTTAACCGATCTCTAAAAATGACTTTGCCCAACAATTATAATGACTTTGCCAAACACTGTTAATCACATATCCGACCCCTAAAAATGACTTTGCCCAACAATTGTAATGACTTTGCCAACCACTGTTAATCACTAATCCGACCTCTAAAAATGGCTTTGCCAAACAATTGTGATGACTTTGCCAACCAATGTAAATCACTTAACCGATCTCTAAAAATGACTTTGCCCAACAATTAAAATGACTTTGCCAAACACTGTTAATCACTTAACCGAACTCTAAAAATGACTTTGCCCAACAATTAAAATGACTTTGCCAAACACTGTTAATCACATATTCGACCTCTAAAAATGACTTTGCCTAACAATTGTAATGACTATGCCAACCACTTTTAATCACTCATCCGACCTCTAAAAATGGCTTTGCCAATAATTGTGATGACTTTGCCAACCACTGGTAATAAAGAATCCGACCTCTAAATATGACTTTTCCCAACAATTGTAACGACTTTCCCAACCACTGTTAATCACTTATACGAACTCTTAAAACGACTTTGCCCATCCATTGTAATGACTTTGCCAACCACTGGTAATAAAGAATCCGACCTCTAAATATGACTTTTCCCAACAATTGTAACGACTTTCCCAACCACTGTTAATCACTTATCCGACCTCTAAAAATGACTTTGCCCAACAATTGTAATGACTTTGCCAACCACTGGTAATCACTTATCAGACCTCTAAAAATGACTTTTCCCAACAATTGTAATGACTTTGCTAACCAATGTTAATCACTTATCCATTCTCTAAAAATGACTTTTCCCAACAATTATAATGACTTTGCCAACCACTGTTAATCACATATCCGACCCCTAAAAATGACTTTGCCCAACAATTATAATGACTTTGCCAACCACTGTTAATCACTTAACCGATCTCTAAAAATGACTTTGCCCAACAATTAAAATGACTTTGCCAAACACTGTTAATCACTTAACCGAACTCTAAAAATGACTTTGCCCAACAATTAAAATGACTTTGCCAAACACTGTTAATCACATATTCGACCTCTAAAAATGACTTTGCCTAACAATTGTAATGACTATGCCAACCACTTTTAATCACTAATCCGACCTCTAAAAATGGCTTTGCCAATTATTGTAATGACTTTGCCAACCACTGGTAATAAAGAATCCGACCTCTAAATATGACTTTTCCCAACAATTGTAACGACTTTCCCAACCACTGTTAATCACTTATACGAACTCTTAAAACGACTTTGCCCATCCATTGTAATGACTTTGCCAACCACTGGTAATAAAGAATCCGACCTCTAAATATGACTTTTCCCAACAATTGTAACGACTTTCCCAACCACTGTTAATCACTTATCCGACCTCTAAAAATGACTTTGCCCAACAATTGTAATGACTTTGCCAACCACTGGTAATCACTTATCAGACCTCTAAAAATGACTTTTCCCAACAATTGTAATGACTTTGCCAACCAATGTTAATCACTTATCCATTCTCTAAAAATGACTTTTCCCAACAATTATAATGACTTTGCCAACCACTGTTAATCACATATCCGACCCCTAAAAATGACTTTGCCCAACAATTATAATGACTTTGCCAACCACTGTTAATCACTTAACCGATCTCTAAAAATGACTTTGCCCAACAATTAAAATGACTTTGCCAAACACTGTTAATCACTTAACAGAACTCTAAAAATGACTTTGCCCAACAATTAAAATGACTTTGCCAAACACTGTTAATCACATATTCGACCTCTAAAAATGACTTTGCCTAACAATTGTAATGACTATGCCAACCACTGTTAATCACTAATCCGACCTCTAAAAATGGCTTTGCCAATAATTGTAATGACTTTGCCAACCACTGGTAATAAAGAATCCGACCTCTAAAAATGACTTTTCCCAACAATTGTAATTACTTTGCCAACCAATGTTAATCACTTATCCATTCTCTAAAAATGACTTTTCCCAACAATTATAATGACTTTGCCAACCACTATTAATCACATATCCGACCCCTAAAAATGACTTTGCCCAACAATTATAATGACTTTGCCAACCACTGTTAATCACTTATCCGACTTCTAAAAATGACTTTGCCCAACAATTGTAATGACTTTGCCAACCACTGGTAATGACTTATCCGACCTCTAAATATGACTTTTCCCAACAATTGTAATGACTTTGCCAACCACTGTTAATCACATTTCCGACCTCTAAAAATGACTTTGCCCAACAATTGTAATGACTTTGCCAAACACTGGTAATCACTTATCAGACCTCTAAAAATGACTTTTCCCAACAATTGTAATGACTTTGCCAACCAATGTTAATCACTTAACCGATCTCTAAAAATGACTTTGCCCAACAATTATAATGACTTTGCCAAACACTGTTAATCACATATCCGACCCCTAAAAATGACTTTGCCTTACAATTATAATGACTTTGCCAAACACTGTTAATCACATATCCGACCCCTAAAAATGACTTTGCCTTACAATTGTAATGACTTTGCCAACCACTGTTAATCACTAATCCGACCTCTAAAAATGGCTTTGCCAAACAATTGTGATGACTTTGCCAACCAATGTAAATCACTTAACCGATCTCTAAAAATGACTTTGCCCAAAAATTAAAATGACTTTGCCAAACACTGTTAATCACTTATCCATTCTCTAAAAATGACTTTTCCCAACAATTATAATGACTTTGCCAACCACTGTTAATCACATATCCGACCCCTAAAAATGACTTTGCCCAACAATTATAATGACTTTGCCAACCACTGTTAATCACTTATCCGACTTCTAAAAATGACTTTGCCCAACAATTGTAATGACTTTGCCAACCACTGCTAATCACATATCTGACCTCTAAAAATGACTTTGCCCATCCATTGTAATGACTTTGCCAACCACTGGTAATGACTTATCCGACTTCTAAACATGACTTTTCCCAACAATTGTAATGACTTTGCCAACCACTGTTAATCACATTTCCGACCTCTAAAAATGACTTTGCCCAACAATTGTAATGACTTTGCCAACCACTGGTAATCACTTATCAGACCTCTAAAAATGACTTTTCCCAACAATTGTAATGACTTTGCCAACCAATGTTAATCACTTAACCGATCTCTAAAAATGACTTTGCCCAACAATTATAATGACTTTGCCAAACACTGTTAATCACATATCCGACCCCTAAAAATGACTTTGCCCAACAATTGTAATGACTTTGCCAACCACTGTTAATCACTAATCCGACCTCTAAAAATGGCTTTGCCAAACAATTGTGATGACTTTGCCAACCAATGTAAATCACTTAACCGATCTCTAAAAATGACTTTGCCCAACAATTAAAATGACTTTGCCAAACACTGTTAATCACTTAACCGAACTCTAAAAATGACTTTGCCCAACAATTAAAATGACTTTGCCAAACACTGTTAATCACATATTCGACCTCTAAAAATGACTTTGCCTAACAATTGTAATGACTATGCCAACCACTTTTAATCACTAATCCGACCTCTAAAAATGGCTTTGCCAATAATTGTAATGACTTTGCCAACCACTGGTAATAAAGAATCCGACCTCTAAATATGACTTTTCCCAACAATTGTAACGACTTTCCCAACCACTGTTAATCACTTATACGAACTCTTAAAACGACTTTGCCCATCCATTGTAATGACTTTGCCAACCACTGGTAATAAAGAATCCGACCTCTAAATATGACTTTTCCCAACAATTGTAACGACTTTCCCAACCACTGTTAATCACTTATCCGACCTCTAAAAATGACTTTGCCCAACAATTGTAATTACTTTGCCAACCACTGGTAATCACTTATCTGACCTCTAAAAATGACTTTTCCCAACAATTGTAATGACTTTGCCAACCAATGTTAATCACTTATCCATTCTCTAAAAATGACTTTTCCCAACAATTATAATGACTTTGCCAACCACTGTTAATCACATATCCGACCCCTAAAAATGACTTTGCCCAACAATTATAATGACTTTGCCAACCACTGTTAATCACTTAACCGATCTCTAAAAATGACTTTGCCCAACAATTAAAATGACTTTGCCAAACACTGTTAATCACCTAACCGAACTCTAAAAATGACTTTGCCCAACAATTAAAATGACTTTGCCAAACACTGTTAATCACATATTCGACCTCTAAAAATGACTTTGCCTAACAATTGTAATGACTATGCCAACCACTGTTAATCACTAATCCGACCTCTAAAAATGGCTTTGCCAATAATTGTAATGACTTTGCCAACCACTGGTAATAAAGAATCCGACCTCTAAATATGACTTTTCCCAACAATTAAAATGACTTTGCCAAACACTGTTAATCACTTAACCGAACTCTAAAAATGACTTTGCCCAACAATTAAAATGACTTTGCCAAACACTGTTAATCTCTTATCCATTCTCTAAAAATGACTTTTCCCAACAATTATAATGACTTTGCCAACCACTGTTAATCACATATCCGACCCCTAAAAATGACTTTGCCCAACAATTATAATGACTTTGCCAACCACTGTTAATCACTTATCCGACTTCTAAAAATGACTTTGCCCAACAATTGTAATGACTTTGCCAACCACTGCTAATCACATATCTGACCTCTAAAAATGACTTTGCCCATCCATTGTAATGACTTTGCCAACCACTGGTAATGACTTATCCGACTTCTAAACATGACTTTTCCCAACAATTGTAATGACTTTGCCAACCACTGTTAATCACATTTCCGACCTCTAAAAATGACTTTGCCCAACAATTGTAATGACTTTGCCAACCACTGGTAATCACTTATCAGACCTCTAAAAATGACTTTTCCCAACAATTGTAATGACTTTGCCAACCAATGTTAATCACTTAACCGATCTCTAAAAATGACTTTGCCCAACAATTATAATGACTTTGCCAAACACTGTTAATCACATATCCGACCCCTAAAAATGACTTTGCCCAACAATTGTAATGACTTTGCCAACCACTGTTAATCACTAATCCGACCTCTAAAAATGGCTTTGCCAAACAATTGTGATGACTTTGCCAACCAATGTAAATCACTTAACCGATCTCTAAAAATGACTTTGCCCAACAATTAAAATGACTTTGCCAAACACTGTTAATCACTTAACCGAACTCTAAAAATGACTTTGCCCAACAATTAAAATGACTTTGCCAAACACTGTTAATCACATATTCGACCTCTAAAAATGACTTTGCCTAACAATTGTAATGACTATGCCAACCACTTTTAATCACTAATCCGACCTCTAAAAATGGCTTTGCCAATAATTGTAATGACTTTGCCAACCACTGGTAATAAAGAATCCGACCTCTAAATATGACTTTTCCCAACAATTGTAACGACTTTCCCAACCACTGTTAATCACTTATACGAACTCTTAAAACGACTTTGCCCATCCATTGTAATGACTTTGCCAACCACTGGTAATAAAGAATCCGACCTCTAAATATGACTTTTCCCAACAATTGTAACGACTTTCCCAACCACTGTTAATCACTTATCCGACCTCTAAAAATGACTTTGCCCAACAATTGTAATGACTTTGCCAACCACTGGTAATCACTTATCAGACCTCTAAAAATGACTTTTCCCAACAATTGTAATGACTTTGCTAACCAATGTTAATCACTTATCCATTCTCTAAAAATGACTTTTCCCAACAATTATAATGACTTTGCCAACCACTGTTAATCACATATCCGACCCCTAAAAATGACTTTGCCCAACAATTATAATGACTTTGCCAACCACTGTTAATCACTTAACCGATCTCTAAAAATGACTTTGCCCAACAATTAAAATGACTTTGCCAAACACTGTTAATCACTTAACCGAACTCTAAAAATGACTTTGCCCAACAATTAAAATGACTTTGCCAAACACTGTTAATCACATATTCGACCTCTAAAAATGACTTTGCCTAACAATTGTAATGACTATGCCAACCACTTTTAATCACTAATCCGACCTCTAAAAATGGCTTTGCCAATAATTGTAATGACTTTGCCAACCACTGGTAATAAAGAATCCGACCTCTAAATATGACTTTTCCCAACAATTGTAACGACTTTCCCAACCACTGTTAATCACTTATACGAACTCTTAAAACGACTTTGCCCATCCATTGTAATGACTTTGCCAACCACTGGTAATAAGAATCCGACCTCTAAATATGACTTTTCCCAACAATTGTAACGACTTTCCCAACCACTGTTAATCACTTATCCGACCTCTAAAAATGACTTTGCCCAACAATTGTAATGACTTTGCCAACCACTGGTAATCACTTATCAGACCTCTAAAAATGACTTTTCCCAACAATTGTAATGACTTTGCCAACCAATGTTAATCACTTATCCATTCTCTAAAAATGACTTTTCCCAACAATTATAATGACTTTGCCAACCACTGTTAATCACATATCCGACCCCTAAAAATGACTTTGCCCAACAATTATAATGACTTTGCCAACCACTGTTAATCACTTAACCGATCTCTAAAAATGACTTTGCCCAACAATTAAAATGACTTTGCCAAACACTGTTAATCACTTAACCGAACTCTAAAAATGACTTTGCCCAACAATTAAAATGACTTTGCCAAACACTGTTAATCACATATTCGACCTCTAAAAATGACTTTGCCTAACAATTGTAATGACTATGCCAACCACTGTTAATCACTAATCCGACCTCTAAAAATGGCTTTGCCAATAATTGTAATGACTTTGCCAACCACTGGTAATAAAGAATCCGACCTCTAAAAATGACTTTTCCCAACAATTATAATGACTTTGCCAACCACTATTAATCACATATCCGACCCCTAAAAATGACTTTGCCCAACAATTATAATGACTTTGCCAACCACTGTTAATCACTTATCCGACTTCTAAAAATGACTTTGCCCAACAATTGTAATGACTTTGCCAACCACTGGTAATGACTTATCCGACCTCTAAATATGACTTTTCCCAACAATTGTAATGACTTTGCCAACCACTGTTAATCACATTTCCGACCTCTAAAAATGACTTTGCCCAACAATTGTAATTACTTTGCCAAACACTGGTAATCACTTATCAGACCTCTAAAAATGACTTTTCCCAACAATTGTAATGACTTTGCCAACCAATGTTAATCACTTAACCGATCTCTAAAAATGACTTTGCCCAACAATTATAATGACTTCGCCAAACACTGTTAATCACATATCCGACCCCTAAAAATGACTTTGCCTTACAATTATAATGACTTTGCCAAACACTGTTAATCACATATCCGACCCCTAAAAATGACTTTGCCTTACAATTGTAATGACTTTGCCAACCACTGTTAATCACTAATCCGACCTCTAAAAATGGCTTTGCCAAACAATTGTGATGACTTTGCCAACCAATGTAAATCACTTAACCCATCTCTAAAAATGACTTTGCCCAACAATTAAAATGACTTTGCCAAACACTGTTAATCACTTATCCATTCTCTAAAAATGACTTTTCCCAACAATTATAATGACTTTGCCAACCACTGTTAATCACATATCCGACCCCTAAAAATGACTTTGCCCAACAATTATAATGACTTTGCCAACCACTGTTAATCACTTATCCGACTTCTAAAAATGACTTTGCCCAACAATTGTAATGACTTTGCCAACCACTGCTAATCACATATCTGACCTCTAAAAATGACTTTGCCCATCCATTGTAATGACTTTGCCAACCACTGGTAATGACTTATCCGACTTCTAAACATGACTTTTCCCAACAATTGTAATGACTTTGCCAACCACTGTTAATCACATTTCCGACCTCTAAAAATGACTTTGCCCAACAATTGTAATGACTTTGCCAACCACTGGTAATAAAGAATCCGACCTCTAAAAATGACTTTTCCCAACAATTGTAATTACTTTGCCAACCAATGTTAATCACTTATCCATTCTCTAAAAATGACTTTGCCCAACAATTGTAATGACTTTGCCAACCACTGGTAATCACTTATCAGACCTCTAAAAATGACTTTTCCCAACAATTGTAATGACTTTGCCAACCAATGTTAATCACTTAACCGATCTCTAAAAATGACTTTGCCCAACAATTATAATGACTTTGCCAAACACTGTTAATCACATATCCGACCCCTAAAAATGACTTTGCCCAACAATTGTAATGACTTTGCCAACCACTGTTAATCACTAATCCGACCTCTAAAAATGACTTTTCCCAACAATTATAATGACTTTGCCAACCACTGTTAATCACATATCCGACCCCTAAAAATGACTTTGCCCAACAATTATAATGACTTTGCCAACCACTGTTAATCACTTAACCGATCTCTAAAAATGACTTTGCCCAACAATTAAAATGACTTTGCCAAACACTGTTAATCACTTAACCGAACTCTAAAAATAACTTTGCCCAACAATTAAAATGACTTTGCCAAACACTGTTAATCACATATTCGACCTCTAAAAATGACTTTGCCTAACAATTGTAATGACTATGCCAACCACTGTTAATCACTAATCCGACCTCTAAAAATGGCTTTGCCAATAATTGTAATGACTTTGCCAACCACTGGTAATAAAGAATCCGACCTCTAAAAATGACTTTTCCCAACAATTGTAATTACTTTGCCAACCAATGTTAATCACTTATCCATTCTCTAAAAATGACTTTTCCCAACAATTATAATGACTTTGCCAACCACTATTAATCACATATCCGACCCCTAAAAATGACTTTGCCCAACAATTATAATGACTTTGCCAACCACTGTTAATGACTTATCCGACCTCTAAAAATGACTTTGACCAACAATTGTAATGACTTTGCCAACCACTGGTAATCACTTATCAGACCTCTAAAAATGACTTTTCCCAACAATTGTAATTACTTTGCCAACCAATGTTAATCACTTATCCATTCTCTAAAAATGACTTTTCCCAACAATTATAATGACTTTGCCAAACACTGTTAATCACATATCCGACCCCTAAAAATGACTTTGCCCAACAATTGTAATGACTTTGCCAACCAATGTTAATCACTTATCCATTCTCTAAAAATGACTTTTCCCAACAATTATAATGACTTTGCCAAACACTGTTAATCACATATTCGACCTCTAAAAATGACTTTGCCTAACAATTGTAATGACTATGCCAACCACTGTTAATCACTAATCCGACCTCTAAAAATGGCTTTGCCAATAATTGTAATGACTTTGCCAACCACTGGTAATAAAGAATCCGACCTCTAAAAATGACTTTTCCCAACAATTGTAATTACTTTGCCAACCAATGTTAATCACTTATCCATTCTCTAAAAATGACTTTTCCCAACAATTATAATGACTTTGCCAACCACTATTAATCACATATCCGACCCCTAAAAATGACTTTGCCCAACAATTATAATGACTTTGCCAACCACTGTTAATCACTTATCCGACTTCTAAAAATGACTTTGCCCAACAATTGTAATGACTTTGCCAACCACTGGTAATGACTTATCCGACCTCTAAATATGACTTTTCCCAACAATTGTAATGACTTTGCCAACCACTGTTAATCACATTTCCGACCTCTAAAAATGACTTTGCCCAACAATTGTAATGACTTTGCCAAACACTGGTAATCACTTATCAGACCTCTAAAAATGACTTTTCCCAACAATTGTAATGACTTTGCCAACCAATGTTAATCACTTAACCGATCTCTCAAAATGACTTTGCCCAACAATTATAATGACTTTGCCAAACACTGTTAATCACATATCCGACCCCTAAAAATGACTTTGCCTTACAATTATAATGACTTTGCCAAACACTGTTAATCACATATCCGACCCCTAAAAATGACTTTGCCTTACAATTGTAATGACTTTGCCAACCACTGTTAATCACTAATCCGACCTCTAAAAATGGCTTTGCCAAACAATTGTGATGACTTTGCCAACCAATGTAAATCACTTAACCCATCTCTAAAAATGACTTTGCCCAACAATTAAAATGACTTTGCCAAACACTGTTAATCACTTATCCATTCTCTAAAAATGACTTTTCCCAACAATTATAATGACTTTGCCAACCACTGTTAATCACATATCCGACCCCTAAAAATGACTTTGCCCAACAATTATAATGACTTTGCCAACCACTGTTAATCAAATATCCGACTTCTAAAAATGACTTTGCCCAACAATTGTAATGACTTTGCCAACCACTGCCAATCACATATCTGACCTCTAAAAATGACTTTGCCCATCCATTGTAATGACTTTGCCAACCACTGGTAATGACTTATCCGACTTCTAAACATGACTTTTCCCAACAATTGTAATGACTTTGCCAACCACTGTTAATCACATTTCCGACCTCTAAAAATGACTTTGCCCAACAATTGTAATGACTTTGCCAACCACTGGTAATCACTTATCAGACCTCTAAAAATGACTTTTCCCAACAATTGTAATGACTTTGCCAACCAATGTTAATCACTTAACCGATCTCTAAAAATGACTTTGCCCAACAATTATAATGACTTTGCCAAACACTGTTAATCACATATCCGACCCCTAAAAATGACTTTGCCCAACAATTGTAATGACTTTGCCAACCACTGTTAATCACTAATCCGACCTCTAAAAATGGCTTTGCCAAACAATTGTGATGACTTTGCCAACCAATGTAAATCACTTAACCGATCTCTAAAAATGACTTTGCCCAACAATTAAAATGACTTTGCCAAACACTGTTAATCACTTAACCGAACTCTAAAAATGACTTTGCCCAACAATTAAAATGACTTTGCCAAACACTGTTAATCACATATTCGACCTCTAAAAATGACTTTGCCTAACAATTGTAATGACTATGCCAACCACTTTTAATCACTAATCCGACCTCTAAAAATGGCTTTGCCAATAATTGTAATGACTTTGCCAACCACTGGTAATAAAGAATCCGACCTCTAAATATGACTTTTCCCAACAATTGTAACGACTTTCCCAACCACTGTTAATCACTTATACGAACTCTTAAAACGACTTTGCCCATCCATTGTAATGACTTTGCCAACCACTGGTAATAAAGAATCCGACCTCTAAATATGACTTTTCCCAACAATTGTAACGACTTTCCCAACCACTGTTAATCACTTATCCGACCTCTAAAAATGACTTTGCCCAACAATTGTAATGACTTTGCCAACCACTGGTAATCACTTATCTGACCTCTAAAAATGACTTTTCCCAACAATTGTAATGACTTTGCCAACCAATGTTAATCACTTATCCATTCTCTAAAAATGACTTTTCCCAACAATTATAATGACTTTGCCAACCACTGTTAATCACATATCCGACCCCTAAAAATGACTTTGCCCAACAATTATAATGACTTTGCCAACCACTGTTAATCACTTAACCGATCTCTAAAAATGACTTTGCCCAACAATTAAAATGACTTTGCCAAACACTGTTAATCACTTAACCGAACTCTAAAAATGACTTTGCCCAACAATTAAAATGACTTTGCCAAACACTGTTAATCACATATTCGACCTCTAAAAATGACTTTGCCTAACAATTGTAATGACTATGCCAACCACTGTTAATCACTAATCCGACCTCTAAAAATGGCTTTGCCAATAATTGTAATGACTTTGCCAACCACTGGTAATAAAGAATCCGACCTCTAAATATGACTTTTCCCAACAATTGTAAAGACTTTGCCAACCAATGTTAATCACTTATCCGTTCTCTAAAAACGACTTTGCCCATCCATTGTAATGACTTTGCCAACCACTGGTAATGACTTATCCGACCTCTAAAAATGACTTTGCCCAACAATTGTAATGACTTTGCCAACCACTGGTAATCACTTATCAGACCTCTAAAAATGACTTTTCCCAACAATTGTAATGACTTTGCCAACCAATGTTAATCACTTATCCATTCTCTAAAAATGACTTTTCCCAACAATTATAATGACTTTGCCAACCACTGTTAATCACATATCCGACCCCTAAAAATGACTTTGCCCAACAATTATAATGACTTTGCCAACCACTGCTAATCACATATCTGACCTCTAAAAATGACTTTGCCCATCCATTGTAATGACTTTGCCAACCACTGGTAATGACTTATCCGACCTCTAAACATGACTTTTCCCAACAATTGTAATGACTTTGCCAACCACTGTTAATCACATTTCCGACCTCTAAAAATGACTTTGCCTAACAATTGTAATGACTAATCCAACCTCTAAAAATGACTTTGCCCAACAATTGTAATGACTTTGCCAACCACTGTTAATCAATTATCCGACCTCTAAAAATGTTTTTTCCCAACAATTGTGATGACTTTGCCAACCACTGTTAATCACTTATCCGACCTCTAAAAATGACTTAGCCCAACAATTATAATGACTTAGCCAACCACTGGTAATAAAGAATCCGACCTCTAAATATGACTTTTCCCAACAATTGTAACGACTTTCCCAACCACTGTTAATCACTTATACGAACTCTAAAAACGACTTTGCCCATCCATTGTAATGACTTTGCCAACCACTGGTAATGACTTATCCGACCTCCAAAAATGACTTTGCCCAACAATTGTAATGACTTTGCCAACAACTGGTAATCACTTATCCGACCTCTAAAAATGACTTTGCCCGACAATTGGAATGACTTTGCCAACCACTGGTAATCACTTATCCGACCTCCAAAAATGACTTTGCCCAACAATTGTAATGACTTTGCCAACAACTGGTAATCACTTATCCGACCTCTAAAAATGACTTTGCCCAACAATTAAAATGACTTTGCCAAACACTGTTAATCACTAATCCGACCTCTAAAAATGGCTTTGCCAATAATTGTAATGACTTTGCCAACCACTGGTAATAAAGAATCCGACCTCTAAATATGACTTTGCCCATCCATTGTAATGACTTTGCCAACCACTGGTAATGACTTATCCGACCTCTAAAAATGACTTTGCCCAACAATTATAATGACTTTGCCAACCACTGCTAATCACATATCTGACCTCTAAAAATGACTTTGCCCATCCATTGTAATGACTTTGCCAACCACTGGTAATGACTTATCCGACCTCTAAACATGACTTTTCCCAACAATTGTAATGACTTTGCCAACCACTGTTAATCACATTTCCGACCTCTAAAAATGACTTTGCCTAACAATTGTAATGACTAATCCAACCTCTAAAAATGACTTTGCCCAACAATTGTAATGACTTTGCCAACCACTGTTAATCAATTATCCGACCTCTAAAAATGTTTTTTCCCAACAATTGTGATGACTTTGCCAACCACTGTTAATCACTTATCCGACCTCTAAAAATGACTTAGCCCAACAATTATAATGACTTAGCCAACCACTGGTAATAAAGAATCCGACCTCTAAATATGACTTTTCCCAACAATTGTAACGACTTTCCCAACCACTGTTAATCACTTATACGAACTCTAAAAACGACTTTGCCCATCCATTGTAATGACTTTGCCAACCACTGGTAATGACTTATCCGACCTCCAAAAATGACTTTGCCCAACAATTGTAATGACTTTGCCAACAACTGGTAATCACTTATCCGACCTCTAAAAATGACTTTGCCCGACAATTGGAATGACTTTGCCAACCACTGGTAATCACTTATCCGACCTCCAAAAATGACTTTGCCCAACAATTGTAATGACTTTGCCAACAACTGGTAATCACTTATCCGACCTCTAAAAATGACTTTGCCCAACAATTAAAATGACTTTGCCAAACACTGTTAATCACTAATCCGACCTCTAAAAATGGCTTTGCCAATAATTGTAATGACTTTGCCAACCACTGGTAATAAAGAATCCGACCTCTAAATATGACTTTGCCCATCCATTGTAATGACTTTGCCAACCACTGGTAATGACTTATCCGACCTCTAAAAATGACTTTGCCCAACAATTGTAATGACTTTGCCAACCACTGCTAATCACATATCTGACCTCTAAAAATGACTTTGCCCATCCATTGTAATGACTTTGCCAACCACTGGTAATGACTTATCCGACCTCTAAACATGACTTTTCCCAACAATTGTAATGACTTTGCCAACCACTGTTAATCACATTTCCGACCTCTAAAAATGACTTTGCCCAACAATTGTAATGACTTTGCCAACCACTGGTAATCACTTATAAGACCTCTAAAAATGACTTTTCCCAACAATTGTAATGACTTTGCCAACCAATGTTAATCACTTAACCGATCTCTAAAAATGACTTTGCCCAACAATTATAATGACTTTGCCAAACACTGTTAATCACATATCCGACCCCTAAAAATGACTTTGCCCATCCATTGTAATGACTTTGCCAACCACTGGTAATCACTTATCAGGCCTCTAAAAATGACTTTTCCCAACAATTGTAATGACTTTGCCAACCAATGTTAATCACTTATCCATTCTCTAAAAATGACTTTTCCCAACAATTATAATGACTTTGCCAACCACTGTTAATCACTTAACCGAACTCTAAAAATGACTTTGCCCAACAATTGTAATGACTTTGCCAACAACTGGTAATCACTTATCCGACCTCTAAAAATGACTTTGCCCAACAATTAAAATGACTTTGCCAAACACTGTTAATCACTAATCCGACCTCTAAAAATGGCTTTGCCAATAATTGTAATGACTTTGCCAACCACTGGTAATGACTTATCCGACCTCTAAAAATGACTTTGCCCAACAATTGTAATGACTTTGCCAACCACTGCTAATCACATATCTGACCTCTAAAAATGACTTTGCCCATCCATTGTAATGACTTTGCCAACCACTGGTAATGACTTATCCGACCTCTAAACATGACTTTTCCCAACAATTGTAATGACTTTGCCAACCACTGTTAATCACTTATCCGACCTCTAAAAATGACTTTGCCCGACAATTGGAATGACTTTGCCAACCACTGGTAATCACTTATCCGACCTCCAAAAATGACTTTGCCCAACAATTGTAATGACTTTGCCAACAACTGGTAATCACTTATCCGACCTCTAAAAATGACTTTGCCCAACAATTAAAATGACTTTGCCAAACACTGTTAATCACTAATCCGACCTCTAAAAATGGCTTTGCCAATAATTGTAATGACTTTGCCAACCACTGGTAATAAAGAATCCGACCTCTAAATATGACTTTGCCCATCCATTGTAATGACTTTGCCAACCACTGGTAATGACTTATCCGACCTCTAAAAATGACTTTGCCCAACAATTGTAATGACTTTGCCAACCACTGCTAATCACATATCTGACCTCTAAAAATGACTTTGCCCATCCATTGTAATGACTTTGCCAACCACTGGTAATGACTTATCCGACCTCTAAACATGACTTTTCCCAACAATTGTAATGACTTTGCCAACCACTGTTAATCACATTTCCGACCTCTAAAAATGACTTTGCCCAACAATTGTAATGACTTTGCCAACCACTGGTAATCACTTATAAGACCTCTAAAAATGACTTTTCCCAACAATTGTAATGACTTTGCCAACCAATGTTAATCACTTAACCGATCTCTAAAAATGACTTTGCCCAACAATTATAATGACTTTGCCAAACACTGTTAATCACATATCCGACCCCTAAAAATGACTTTGCCCATCCATTGTAATGACTTTGCCAACCACTGGTAATCACTTATCAGGCCTCTAAAAATGACTTTTCCCAACAATTGTAATGACTTTGCCAACCAATGTTAATCACTTATCCATTCTCTAAAAATGACTTTTCCCAACAATTATAATGACTTTGCCAACCACTGTTAATCACTTAACCGAACTCTAAAAATGACTTTGCCCAACAATTAAAATGACTTTGCCAAACACTGTTAATCACATATTCGACCACTAAAAATGACTTTGCATAACAATTGTAATGACTATGCCAACCACTGTTAATCACTAATCCGACCTCTAAAAATGGCTTTGCCAATAATTGTAATGACTTTGCCAACCACTGGTAATAAAGAATCCGACCTCTAAATATGACTTTTCCCAACAATTGTAACGACTTTCCCAACCACTGTTAATCACTTATACGAACTCTAAAAACGACTTTGCCCATCCATTGTAATGACTTTGCCAACCACTGGTAATGACTTATCCGACCTCTAAAAATGACTTTGCCCAACAATTGTAATGACTTTGCCAACCACTGGTAATCACTTATCAGACCTCTAAAAATGACTTTTCCCAACAATTGTAATGACTTTGCCAACCAATGTTAATCACTTATCCATTCTCTAAAAATGACTTTTCCCAACAATTATAATGACTTTGCCAACCACTGTTAATCACTTATCCGACTTCTAAAAATGACTTTGCCCAACAATTGTAATGACTTTGCCAACCACTGCTAATCACATATCCGACCCCTAAAAATGACTTTGCCCAACAATTATAATGACTTTGCCAACCACTGTTAATCACTTATCCGACTTCTAAAAATGACTTTGCCCAACAATTGTAATGACTTTGCCAACCACTGCTAATCACATATCTGACCTCTAAAAATGACTTTGCCCTTCCATTGTAATGACTTTGCCAACCACTGGTAATGACTTATCCGACCTCTAAACATGACTTTTCCCAACAATTGTAATGACTTTGCCAACCACTGGTAATCACTTATCAGACTTCTAAAAATGACTTTTCCCAACAATTGTAATGACTTTGCCAACCAATGTTAATCACTTAACCGATCTCTAAAAATGACTTTGCCCAACAATTATAATGACTTTGCCAAACACTGTTAATCACATATCCGACCCCTAAAAATGACTTTGCCCATCCATTGTAATGACTTTGCCAACCACTGGTAATCACTTATCAGACCTCTAAAAATGACTTTTCCCAACAATTGTAATGACTTTGCCAACCAATGTTAATCACTTATCCGACCTCTAAAAATGGCTTTGCCAAACAATTGTGATGACTTTGCCAACCAATGTAAATCACTTAACCGATCTCTAAAAATGACTTTGCCCAACAATTAAAATGACTTTGTCAAACACTGTTAATCACTTAACCGAACTCTAAAAATGACTTTGCCCAACAATTAAAATGACTTTGCCAAACACTGTTAATCACTAATCCGACCTCTAAAAATGGCTTTGCCAATAATTGTAATGATTTTGCCAACCACTGGTAATAAAGAATCCGATCTCTAAATATGACTTTTCCCAACAATTGTAACGACTTTCCCAACCACTGTTAATCACTTATACGAACTCTAAAAATGACTTTGCCCAACAATTAAAATGACTTTGCCAACCACTGGTAATCACTTATCAGACCTCTAAAAATGACTTTTCCCAACAATTGTAATGACTTTGCCAACCAATGTTAATCACTTATCCATTCTCTAAAAATGACTTTTCCCAACAATTATAATGACTTTGCCAACCACTGTTAATCACTTATCCGACTTCTAAAAATGACTTTGCCCAACAATTGTAATGACTATGCCAACCACTGTTAATCACTAATCCGACCTCTAAAAATGGCTTTGCCAATAATTGTAATGACTTTGTCCAACAATTGTAATGACTATGCCAACCACTGTTAATCACTAATCCGACCTCTAAAAATGGCTTTGCCAATAATTGTAATGAAGAATCCGACCTCTAAATATGACTTTGCCCAACAATTGTAATGACTTTGCCAACCACTGGTAATCACTTATCAGACCTCTAAAAATGACTTTTCCCAACAATTATAATGACTTTGCCAACCACTGTTAATCACATATACGACCCCTAAAAATGACTTTGCCCAACAATTATAATGACTTTGCCAACCACTGTTAATCACCTATCCGACTTCTAAAAATGACTTTGCCCAACAATTGTAATGACTTTGCCAACCACTGTTAATCACTAATCCGACCTCAAAAATGGCTTTGCCAATAATTGTAATGACTTTGCCAACCACTGGTAATAAAGAATCCGACCTCTAAATATGACTTTTCCCAACAATTGTAACGACTTTCCCAACCACTGTTAATCACTTATACGAACTCTAAAAACGACTTTGCCCGTCCATTGTAATGACTTTGCCAACCACTGGTAATGACTTATCCGACCTCTAAAAATGACTTTGCCCAACAATTGTAATGACTTTGCCAACCACTGGTAATCACTTATCAGACCTCTAAAAATGACTTTGCCCAACAATTGTAATGACTTTGCCAACCACTGTTAATCACTAATCCGACCTCTAAAAATGGCTTTGCCCAACAATTGTAATGACTTTGCCAACCACTGCTAATCACATATCTGACCTCTACAAATGACTTTGCCCATCCATTGTAATGACTTTGCCAACCACTGGTAATCACTTATCAGACCTCTAAAAATGACTTTTCCCAACAATTGTAATGACTTTGCCAACCAATGTTAATCACTTATCCATTCTCTAAAAATGACTTTTCCCAACAATTATAATGACTTTGCCAACCACTGTTAATCACATATCCGACCCCTAAAAATGACTTTGCCCAACAATTGTAATGACTTTGCCAACCACTGTTAATCACTAATCCGACCTCTAAAAATGGCTTTGCCAATAATTGTAATGACTTTGCCAACCACTGGTAATAAAGAATCCGACCTCTAAATATGACTTTTCCCAACAATTGTAACGACTTTCCCAACCACTGTTAATCACTTATACGAACTCTAAAACGACTTTGCCCATCCATTGTAATGACTTTGCCAACCACTGGTAATGACTTATCCGACCTCTAAAAATGACTTTGCCCAACAATTGTAATGACTTTGCCAACCACTGGTAATCACTTATCCGACTTCTAAAAATGACTTTGCCCAACAATTGTAATGACTTTGCCAACCACTGTTAATCACTAATCCGACCTCTAAAAATGGCTTTGCCAATAATTGTAATGACTTTGCCAACCACTGGTAATAAGGAATCCGACCTCTAAATATGACTTTTCTCAACAATTGTAACGACTTTCCCAACCACTGTTAATCACTTATCCGACTTCTAAAAATGACTTTGCCCAACAATTGTAATGACTTTGCCAACCACTGTTAATCACTAATCCGACCTCTAAAATTGACTTTGCCCAACAAATGTAATGACTTTGCCAACCACTGGTAATCACTTATCAGACCTCTAAAAATAACTTTTCCCTACAATTATAATGACTTTGCCAACCACTGTTAATCACATATCCGACCCCTAAAAATGACTTTGCCCAACAATTATAATGACTTTGCCAACCACTGGTAATCACTTATCAGACCTCTAAAAATGACTTTTCCCAACAATTGTAATGACTTTGCCAACCAATGTTAATCACTTATCCATTCTCTAAAAATGACTTTTCCCAACAATTATAATGACTTTGCCAACCACTGTTAATCACATATCCGACCCCTAAAAATGACTTTGCCCAACAATTATAATGACTTTGCCAACCACTGTTAATCACTTATCCGACTTCTAAAAATGACTTTGCCCAACAATTGTAATGACTTTGCCAACCACTGTTAATCACTAATCCGACCTCTAAAAATGGGTTTGCCAATAATTGTAATGACTTTGCCAACCACTGGTAATAAAGAATCCGACCTCTAAATATGACTTTTCCCAACAATTGTAACGACTTTCCCAACCACTGTTAATCACTTATACGAACTCTAAAAACGACTTTGCCCATCCATTGTAATGACTTTGCCAACCACTGGTAATGACTTATCCGACCTCTAAAAATGACTTTGCCCAACAATTGTAATGACTTTGCCAACCACTGGTAATCACTTATCCGACTTCTAAAAATGACTTTGCCCAACAATTGTAATGACTTTGCCAACCACTGTTAATCACTAATCCGACCTCTAAAAATGGCTTTGCCAATAATTGTAATGACTTTGCCAACCACTGGTAATAAGGAATCCGACCTCTAAATATGACTTTTCCCAACAATTGTAACGACTTTCCCAACCACTGTTAATCACTTATCCGACTTCTAAAAATGACTTTGCCCAACAATTGTAATGACTTTGCCAACCACTGTTAATCACTAATCCGACCTCTAAAATTGACTTTGCCCAACAAATGTAATGACTTTGCCAACCACTGGTAATCACTTATCAGACCTCTAAAAATGACTTTTCCCTACAATTATAATGACTTTGCCAACCACTGTTAATCACATATCCGACCCCTAAAAATGACTTTGCCCAACAATTATAATGACTTTGCCAAACACTGTTAATCACTTATCCGACTTCTAAAAATGACCTTGCCCAACAATTGTAATGACTTTGCCAACCACTGCTAATCACATATCTGACCTCTAAAAATGACTTTGCCCATCCATTGTAATGACTTTGCCAACCACTGGTAATGACTTATCCGACCTCTAAACATGACTTTGCCCAACGATTGTAATGACTTTGCCAACCACTGGTAATCACTTATCAGACCTCTAAAAATGAATTTTCCCAACAATTGTAATGACTTTGCCAACCACTGTTAATCACATTTCCGACCTCTAAAAATGACTTTGCCCAACGATTGTAATGACTTTGCCAACCACTGGTAATCACTTATCAGACCTCTAAAAATGAATTTTCCCAACAATTGTAATGACTTTGCCAACCAATGTTAATCACTTAACCGATCTCTAAAAATGACTTTGCCCAACAATTATAATGACTTTGCCAAACACTGTTAATCACATATCCGACCCCTAAAAATGACTTTGCCTTACAATTGTAATGACTTTGCCAACCACTGTTAATCACTAATCCGACCTCTAAAAATGGCTTTGCCAAACAATTGTGATGACTTTGCCAACCAATGTTAATCACTTAACCGATCTCTAAAAATGACTTTGCCCAACAATTAAAATGACTTTGCCAAACACTGTTAATCACTTAACCGAACTCTAAAAATGACTTTGCCCAACAATTAAAATGACTTTGCCAAACACTGTTAATCACATATTCGACCTCTAAAAAAGACTTTTCCTAACAATTGTAATGACTATGCCAACCACTGTTAATCACTAATCCGACCTCTAAAAATGGCTATGCCAATAATTGTGATGACTTTGCCAGCCACTGGTAATCACTTATCCGACCTCTAAAAATGACTTTGCCCAACAAAGAAGTGACTTTGCCAACAACTGGTAATGACTAATCCAACCTCGAAAAATGACTTTTCCCAACAATTGTAATTACTTTGCCAACCAATGTTAATCACTTAACCGATCTCTAAAAATGACTTTGACCAAAAATTATAATGACTTTGCCAACCACTGTTAATCACATATCCGACCCCTAAAAATGACTTTGCCCAACAATTGTAATGACTTTGCCAACCACTGTTAATCACTTATCCGACTTCTAAAAATGACTTTGCCCAACAATTGTAATGACTTTGCCAACCACTGTTAATCACATATCTGACCTCTAAAAATGACTTTGCCCAACAATTGTTATGACTTTGCCAACCACTGGTAATCACTTATCAGACCTCTAAAAATGACTTTTCCCAACAATCGTAATGACTTTGCCAAAATCTGTTAATCACTTAACCGAACTCTAAAAATGACTTTGCCCAACAATTATAATGACTTTGCAAAACACTGTTAATCACATATCCGACCCCTAAAAATGACTTTGCCAAACAATTGTAATGACTTTGCCAACCACTGCTAATCACATATCTGACCTCTAAAAATGACTTTGCCCATCCATTGTAATGACTTTGCCAACCACTGGTAATGACTTATCCGACCTCTAAACATGACTTTTCCCAACAATTGTAATGACTTTGCCAACCACTGTTAATCACTTAACCGAACTCTAAAAATGACTTTGCCCAACAATTATAATGACTTTGCAAAACACTGTTAATCACATATCCGACCCCTAAAAATGACTTTGCCAAACAATTGTAATGACTTTGCCAACCACTGCTAATCACATATCTGACCATTAAAAATGACTTTGCCCATCCATTGTAATGACTTTGCCAACCACTGGTAATGACTTATCCGACCTCTAAACATGACTTTGCCAAACAATTATAATGACTTTGCCAAACACTGTTAATCACATATCCGACCTCTAAAAATGACTTTGCCTTACAATTGTAATGACTTTGCCAACCACTGTTAATCACTAATCCAACCTCTAAAAATGACTTTTCCCAACAATTGTAATGACTTTGCCAACCAATAATAATCGCTTAACCGTTCTCTAAAAATAACTTTGCCTAATAATTGTAATGACTATGCCAACCACTGTTAATCACTAATCCGACCTCTAAAAATGGCTTTGCCAAACAATTGTGATGACTTTGCCAAACACTGTTAATCACTAATCAGACCTCTAAAAATGACTTTTCCCAACAATTGTAATGACTTTGCCAACCAATGTTAATCACTTAACCGATCTCTAAAAATGACTTTGCCCAACAATTATAATGACTTTGCCAAACACTGTTAATCACATATCCGACCTCTAAAAATGACTTTGCCTTACAATTGTAATGACTTTGCCAACCACTGTTAATCACTAATCCAACTTCTAAAAATGACTTTTCCCAACAATTGTAATGACTTTGCCAAAATCTGTTAATCACTTAACCGATCTCTAAAAATGACTTTGCCTTACAATTGTAATGACTTTGCCAACCACTGTTAATCACTAATCCAACCTCTAAAAATGACTTTTCCCAACAATTGTAATGACTTTGCCAACCAATAATAATCGCTTAACCGTTCTCTAAAAATGACTTTGCCCAACAATTATAATGACTTTGCAAAACACTGTTAATCACATATCCGACCCCTAAAAATGACTTTGCCAAACAATTGTAATGACTTTGCCAACCACTGCTAATCACATATCTGACCATTAAAAATGACTTTGCCCATCCATTGTAATGACTTTGCCAACCACTGGTAATGACTTATCCGACCTCTAAACATGACTTTGCCAAACAATTATAATGACTTTGCCAAACACTGTTAATCACATATCCGACCTCTAAAAATGACTTTGCCTTACAATTGTAATGACTTTGCCAACCACTGTTAATCACTAATCCAACCTCTAAAAATGACTTTTCCCAACAATTGTAATGACTTTGCCAACCAATAATAATCGCTTAACCGTTCTCTAAAAATAACTTTGCCTAATAATTGTAATGACTATGCCAACCACTGTTAATCACTAATCCGACCTCTAAAAATGGCTTTGCCAAACAATTGTGATGACTTTGCCAAACACTGTTAATCACTAATCAGACCTCTAAAAATGACTTTTCCCAACAATTGTAATGACTTTGCCAACCAATGTTAATCACTTAACCGATCTCTAAAAATGACTTTGCCCAACAATTATAATGACTTTGCCAAACACTGTTAATCACATATCCGACCTCTAAAAATGACTTTGCCTTACAATTGTAATGACTTTGCCAACCACTGTTAATCACTAATCCAACTTCTAAAAATGACTTTTCCCAACAATTGTAATGACTTTGCCAAAATCTGTTAATCACTTAACCGATCTCTAAAAATGACTTTGCCTTACAATTGTAATGACTTTGCCAACCACTGTTAATCACTAATCCAACCTCTAAAAATGACTTTTCCCAACAATTGTAATGACTTTGCCAACCAATAATAATCGCTTAACCGTTCTCTAAAAATAACTTTGCCTAATAATTGTAATGACTATGCCAACCACTGTTAATCACTAATCCGACCTCTAAAAATGGCTTTGCCAAACAATTGTGATGACTTTGCCAAACACTGTTAATCACTAATCAGACCTCTAAAAATGACTTTTCCCAACAATTGTAATGACTTTGCCAACCAATGTTAATCACTTAACCGATCTCTAAAAATGACTTTGCCCAACAATTATAATGACTTTGCCAAACACTGTTAATCACATATCCGACCTCTAAAAATGACTTTGCCTTACAATTGTAATGACTTTGCCAACCACTGTTAATCACTAATCCAACTTCTAAAAATGACTTTTCCCAACAATTGTAATGACTTTGCCAAAATCTGTTAATCACTTAACCGATCTCTAAAAATGACTTTGCCTAACAATTGTAATGACTATGCCAACCACTGTTAATCACTAATCCGACCTCTAAAAATGGCTTTGCCAAACAATTGTGATGACTTTGCCAAACACTGTTAATCACTAATCCGACCTCTAAAAATGGCTTTGCCAAACAATTGTGATGACTTTGCCAACCACTGGTAATCACTTATCCGAACTCTAAAAATGATTTTTCCCAACAATTGTAATGACTTTGCCAACCACTGTTAATCACTTATCCGACCTCTAAAAATGACTTTGCCCAACAATTGTAATGACTTTGCGAACCAATGTTAATCACATATCCGAATTCTAAAAATGACTTTGCCCAACAATTGTAATGACTTTGCCAACCACTGTTAATCACATATCTGACCTCTAAAAATGACTTTTCTCAACAATTGTAATGACTTTGCCAACCACTGTTAATCACATATCTGACCTCTAAAAATGACTTTTCCCAACAATTGTAATGACTTTGCCAACCACTGTTAATCACTTATTCGACCTCTAAAAATAACTTTGCCCAACAATTGTAATGACTATGCCAACCACTGTTAATCACATATCCAAATTCTAAAAATGACTTTGCCCAACAATTGTAATGACTTTGCCAACCACTGTTAATCACATATCTGACCTCTAAAAATGACTTTTCTCAACAATTGTAATGACTTTGCCAACCACTGTTAATCACATTTCCGACCTCTAAAAATGACTTTGCCCAACAATTGTAATGACTTTGCCAACCACTGGTAATCACTTATCAGACCTCTAAAAATGACTTTGCCCAACAAAGGAGTGACTTTGCCAACCACTGGTAATGACTAATCCAACCTCTAAAAATGACTTTTCCCAACAATTGTAATGACTATGCCAACCACTGTTAATCACTTATCCGACCTCTAAAAATGACTTTGCCCAACAATTGTAATGACATTGCCAACAACTGTTAATCACTTATCCGACTCTTAAAAATGACTTTGCCCAACAATTGTAATGACATTGCCAACAACTGTTAATCACTTATCTGACCTCTAAAAATGACTTTGCCCAACAATTGTGATGACTTTGCCAACAACTAGTAATCACTTATCCGACCTCTAAAAATGACTTTTCCCAACAATTGTGATGACTTTGCGAACCAATGTTAATCACTTATCCGACCTATAAAAATGACTTTGCCCAAAAATTGTAATGACTTTGCCAACAACTGGTAATCACTTATCCGACCTCTAAAAATGACTTTGCCCAACAAAGGAGTGACTTTGCCAACCACTGGTAATGACAAATCCAACCTCTAAAAATGACTTTTCCCAACAATTGTAATGACTATGCCAACCACTGTTAATCACTTATCCGACCTCTAAAAATGACTTTGCCCAACAATTGTAATGACATTGCCAACAACTGTTAATCACTTATCCGACTCTTAAAAATGACTTTGCCCAACAATTGTAATGACATTGCCAACAACTGTTAATCACTTATCTGACCTCTAAAAATGACTTTGCCCAACAATTGTGATGACTTTGCCAACAACTAGTAATCACTTATCCGAGCTCTAAAAATGACTTTTCCCAACAATTGTGATGACTTTGCGAACCAATGTTAATCACTTATCCGACCTATAAAAATGACTTTGCCCAAAAATTGTAATGCTTTTGCCAACAACTGGTAATCACTTATCCGACCTCTAAAAATGACTTTGCCAAACAATTTAGATGACTTTGCCAACCACTGTTAATCACTTATCCGACCTCTAAAAATGACTTTTCCCAACAATTGTAATGACTTTGCGAACCAATGTTAATCTGTTACTGGCAGACTAAATAACCTAATTATATCTTTGAATAGTCAAAATTTATCTATTTTTAAATGATTGATCGTTCTGGTTATTATTGTATTTTAATCTATTTATAATTATATTTTTATTGATGTGTGCTTTTGATTTTTGTAGTCTTATCGATTTAATTATTTTTTAATTAAGACTTAGCTTTTGTTGGACTATAAATATGAGTTTCGATATTCTAGAAATTCGATTTTATTCGAATATCTTCCAAAAAAGTTAAGTTAGGCCAAACTCAACTATTTCTCATTATTTCTAACACTGTTTTCTTATTTTAAATAAATATTCTAAATAATTATTTCAAACTAATTATTAAATTTCATCCTCATCCCCATAGACCTCTAGAGTCAAGTTACAGTATCGGGTAGATGCGGTAACAGATTTGGTAGCAGCGAATTAAGAATTAAGAAATAAGAAATTTTAAACGCGGTACATTTTAAACTTTAAGTGAAAGTTTAGGGGAAATTTAGATTAAATATATTTATTAAATAATAAAATATAGATAAGTATATAGATAAATATACACAAGGTTAATAGAAACATGCCAGTTAGAGCAATTTTCGAATTACCAGAGGGTTTCGATCAGCTAGGTCAAACCCAGTTAAATGATTTATGCATCAGACTCGAAGCCGGCATAAAAGAAATAAAAAAAGAAAGAGAAGAGGATGCTAAATCACTAATCGCAACTAAACAATGTTTAGGCGAATGCGAAAAACTTTTAGATAAAACAAAAGTTGAATTAAATTCGCATAAATTAGATGCAGAAAGGTTAGATTCGGAAAAAACTTCTACATTACGAAAGTACGAATTATTAAAAACCAGTTACAATGAGAAAGACCAGCTTTTAAAAGAAGCTGAAAAAACCATAGATAAATTTAGAGAGGATGCAAATACTCTAAATAAGAAGGTTGAAAACCTCGTAAGAGAAAAAGAGTCGACTCAGGATGAGGAGAATAAAAAATTAAGTAATGAAATAAAGAAATTTCAAAAAGTAATTGATGAGAAGGGTCTCGAAATTATTACTTCTAACAAGGAAAAAGAAGAAGTTGAGAAATTACTAAAACAATCCGAAGAAGAATGTAGCAATCTTAAAGGAAGTCTTGATAAAGTCAATAAAGAAAAAGAAGAAGCTTTAAAAAGCCAAAACTATTTTCAAAAAGAATTTAATACTAAAGAAAGCGAGCTAATCTCTCTCCAGATAAAATATAATCACTTAAACCTAGAATTAGAACAATTTAAAGTTAGCAGAAATGAATTATTAGATAAGAAACAAGACGCCGAATTCGAATTACAATTAGAAAAAGAGGCGTCGACTAGATTCGAAAACGAGAACAGGAGGCTAAAAAGTGAAAACGAAAGTCTTTTCGAAATGAAAAACGAACTTCTAACTCAAAGAAATTCCTTATCAGATAAGATTAAGCTCTTAGAAAAATCATCTAAATATCTAAATAGCCCCTACAAGGAAAATTTTTACAAATTCGATCCTCGATACGAAATGTCTTTTTCGAACACTAATACGAATTTGCTTGAATCCACAGTAAAAAATAAAGAGGATAATGTTCCATTTAATCAAGAAAGAATCTTAAATGAAACTAAAACGATGGAAAAAACACCAAAAATAACTAACTTTAAATTAGAAAGAGTAGAATATTCTGATAAGTCAAACTCAAGTGAGAATTCGGAAGTAAGTCAATCTGAATCCGAAACTTCCACAAGTCCGAGCAGTAGTGAGACAGAAAGCAGTTCATCATCTACTAGCAGTATCAGAGAAAGAACCCGCGATAGAAAATCAAAAAAAGAAAAGAAAAAAGATAAATATAGGAAATTAGAAAAGAGAAAATCCCGCTCTAAATACGTAGATAAAACAAAAACTTGTCATAAAGGGATTTCATCTTTAAAAATAAATACTACAATTAAGGAATTTCATGGCACAGATAAGGAACGAGTTGAAGATTGGCTTTATACTGTTGATAGAGTATTTAAGGGTTGTGGTATAATAAATGATGAACAAAAAGTTCTTCAGGCAAGCTCATTTTTAAGAGATGTCGCACTTCATAACTTTCAAGCCTTAGAAAAAACAAAAAAGGTCATTAGCTGGTCTGATTTTTGCGAACATATGACTAAAAAATACAAACCAACTGACCACGAATTTAAGTTAAGAGAAAAATTAAAGAATCTAAAAGCTAATAGAGATATTAGCAGCTATCTAAACGAATTTAGGATATTAATGAATCAAATAAGTAGTATGGATGAAACTGATAAAATTAGTTATTTTACAGATGGTCTTTCAGGTCTTACGTCAGGCTACGTGAAATTCTGTAAACCAAAGACTTTAGAAGAAGCAATAGAAGTAGCTGAGAATTACGAAGCATTTAAGATGTCGGAAAATCCAAAAACCTCAGATATCTTTTTCGCAAGCTCGAAATCAGGTTTTAAAGTTAAATTGAGAAATAAGCCATACCCTTATAAACATAAAAAAGACCAAAAATACAAATCCGATTATAAGTATAGTAAGAAACCTAGGGATAAAAAGAAAATAGTCTGTTATGGATGTGGCTCAGAAGGACACTATATAAACCAATGCCACAAAAATAATAATCGTCGTCGTAGCATTGACAAAAAAGAGAAATATAATAAAAGAAATAAATTAGAACGTAAGGATAAAAGTAATTATAGCAAAAACGCAATGACTGTCGAAGATTTGACAAAAACAAACGATCTGCTAAAACACACCGGCTTTATTCTAGACAAAGAAGTCGAAGTAGTATTTGATACTGGAGCTTCATCTTCTATTATAGGATTAAATACAGCTAAAAAATTAGGCTTAAATATTTTAGCTTCGGATAAATCAATAAACACAGCAGACGGTTCAACTAATAAAGTTATCGGTGTAACAGAAGAAATCGAATTAAAAGTGGAAGAAACGGTCGCTAACTTATCACTTATAATAACTAACGTCAGTCATATCGAAGTCTTACTAGGTTTAGACTGGTTCGACCAAACAAAAGTAGTTTTAGATCCAGCTAGAAGAATCCTAAAAATTCCAGGAAAAAATATTAAACTCGATTCAGAAGAAGAATCTGACGTCGAAACGGAAATAAACGCTTACCTAGCCGACCAAGAACCAGATGACATTTTTTCAGACGAAATTATAGACTGTGAAGCTAAATTCGAATTAAAACAGACAAACTTGAAAGTTCTAGATGACTTTTTAAAACAAAACGAAGATGTTTTCGCAAAAAGCCTAAATGATTTAAAAGAATGTAAAAATGTCAAGTTTGACATCGAAACGACAACAAAAACTCCAGTAATGTCAAATCCTTATAGACAAGCAAATTCAGTAAACGACGAATTAAGAGCGGAAGTAAAGAAAATGCTTGATGCCGGAATAATAAGACCAGGCAAAGCAGGTACATGGGCATCTCCAGCATTTCTAATCAAACAAAAAGGTGGCTCTCGATTTGTCGTAGATTACAGAAAACTCAACTCAATGACAAAGCCATTTCTACATCCTTTACCACGTATTGACGACATTTTGGACAAACTGTCAAAAGGTAAAATTTTCACTCATTTAGACTTACGGAAAGGTTATTTCCAGATAGGACTTAGCGAGGACAGTAAACATAAAACAGGATTTATTGTTCCCTTCGGAATATATGAGTTCAATAAAATGCCTTTCGGTCTACGTAATGCTCCTGCATTTTTCAGTATGCTAATGCGACAAATTTTAGGGAATTTCGAATTCTGTCAAGTTTACATTGATGACATAGTTATATTTTCGGACAACGTCGAAGATCATCTACATCAATTAAGACAAGTATTCGATAAGCTAAGAGAATATAATCTCAAATTAAATCCAGAAAAATGTAGCTGGATGAAAGAGTCGATAAAAATCTTAGGACACATAATCGATAAAGACGGGTTAAAAATGGATCCTGAAATAATTAAAGCTATTAAAAATTTTAAAGAGCCAAGAACTCTTAAGCAGCTACAATCATTTTTAGGTCTAACGAACTATTACAGAAGGTTCGTAGAAGGATACGCTAAAATTGCAGCGCCACTTCACGCGCTTCAATCACCAAAAATGCAATGGATTTGGTCTGATTGCTGTACGGTATCGTTTGAGAATCTAAAAAATAAACTTACAAGTTATCCGATTCTCAGACAACCAGATTTCAATAAGGAATTTAGACTATTTACAGACGCATCCACAATTGCACTTGGAGCGATTCTCACACAAACCGATGATAATGGAAACGAATATGTTTGTTTCTACGCGTCAAGATTATTAAAAGGTAGCGAACGACACTACTCAATTACAGAACTCGAATGCTTAGCTGTAGTTTGGGCGGTTAATTTCTTTAGAACTTACCTTTACGGTAAAAAGTTCAAGATAATCGTTGACCACTATGCACTAAAATGGCTATTAACTATAAATAACCCAAATGCTAGATTAACACGATGGTCAATACTTTTACAAACGTTTAATTTTGAAATAATACATCGAAAAGGAATACTACATTCAAACGTCGATGCACTCAGTCGTCCAGTCATGATCGCAGAATTAACCGATAACAACGACGAAGATTTATCAACAAAATATCTTGACCCGTACCAAGATTCGCATTTATTACACTTTCTCAAGTATAATAGACATCCCGAAGGATCGTCGAAAAAACAAGTTAAACGTGTAAGTAGACTTTCAAGACACTTTACGTTAAAAGAAGAAGACACACTTTATTTCAGAAAACTCTTAAACGAATCTTTTAAACTCTTAGTACCACAAATAGAGGACAGAAAAGATATAATAGCAAATTCACATAACCTAGGTCATTTTAAAACGGAGACTGTCTACACAAATCTATCAAAAGAATTTTATTGGAAAGCTATGAAAGATGAAATCGAAAATTTCATCAAAAAATGCAATGTTTGCATTCGTTTTGATAAATCAAAGGTAATAGACCACCCTGCATTGACCTTACCTATTAGATCGATTTTCGATAGGATAGGCATCGATTTAGTTTTCGGACTCCCAAAAACAGTCGATGGATATATAGGACTCTTAATCATAATTGAACACCTATCAAATTTTGTATTTGCCTACCCAATCAAATCAAAAACAGCAATTGAAATTGCCGAAAAGATTTTGGAATTTATCTCAACTTTCGGACCACCATCCGAATTTCTTTCTGACAAAGGACCAGAATTCGTTAACCAAATTCTTGACGAACTTTGCAAAAAGTTCGATATTAAAAGAAGAATTACTTCAGCATACAATCCGCGAACAAACGGAAAAACTGAGAGAGTCAACCAAACCATAGTCTCTGCACTTAGAAAACAATCGGCACAAGACCCAGAAAACTGGAATAAATACTTGCCATACGTTCTAATGGCATACAGAACAAGAAACCATTCATCAACAAAATTTAGCCCCTATGAAATGTTATTCGGAAGAAAAATGAATTCAATAAGATCATGGGAAATTAGAAATGGTGAAGATGATGAATCGGCACTTATAAGAAGGACAGCTGAAATCCAAAAACTTCAAGATGAAATCATACCTAATGCAGTCCAAAATCTTCATAAAGCACAAAATAAACAAACGACCACACAAAATAAACAAAAAAATGTAAGTTACAATTTTCTAAAACCTAACGACCAAGTATTCATCAAATCGGAAAAAATACAGGATAAGTTTAAACCTATCTTCGACGGTCCATACATTATTAAAAGCCAAACAAATTACGGAAATTATGTTTTAACAGACCTAAAAGGAGATGAACTAAAAGATAGTTACCCTAGATGGAGACTGAAACTTACCGAACAATTCGACAAAAATAAGGAAATAGATAATCTTCAGGATATTGATAAAATTGAAAAAATTTTAGATCATAAAAAGATTGGAAGAGGTTACAAATACCTCATTAAGTGGAAAGGTAAACCAATTTCAGATAATAGTTGGTTAAAAGGTTCACTAGTTGACAAATCGCTGAGAGACGATTACCTAAACACATTAAAAATTAATAAACGTAAAACGACAAAAACTAAACCGCAAGTGAATAGCAACCTACTTTTTACGATATTGATGTATTTCTTTATTTTTAATTCTGTTTTCTGTCAAAAAATTAAAGACGATTTTACATATTGTCAAATAAATGACAACAATCAAATTATTAACCAAAACTTTAATTGCATTAATCCCAAACTAAACCAAATGAATGTTAAAACTAGAAATCTAACCATTCGGATCTTATCAAAAATTGATTTCGTTATGAATGATTTTGGTTATCAATGTTACATGAAGAAAAATATTAGACATTTAAATCAATCGTTATTTTTTCAAACAAAAGAATCTTTTAAACAGGAAGCAATAGAACTAAGTAGAAATCAATGCTTAGATATGATAGAATTCAATAAATGTGACGGCAAAAGTATGAACTGTAACGATAACAGTTGTTCGTATAACGAAATTCCGCAAGGTGAATTTCAATGGAACAGAGACGTAACTTACGAAAATTTTGCTTGCAGATACCATAAAAAACATATAGTAAGCGATCATCTAAATGCAACACTATTTAATAACGGTCTAAATTCGTGCAAACCTAAAGATCTTTTTTGTAAATTGTCGGACTCCGTGATCGTCTGGAACAATTCCATAGTAAAGAAGAACCCACTTAAGACAATATTTTTTGGACACAATTTTATTAGGAAAAATAATCTAATTTACTCACTAGTTCACAAATATTTGTTTCAAATTTCTAACCCAATAGATGATTATGGTTTAGAACTTTACCCCACGACGGATGGACTTTTTCTAGTTTTCGAACCACCGGTATCTAGTAAAATAGCACAAATATTAGCATCTTTTCCTTTAGCAAGAGATGATAATAATATTATAACGCCTAGAGACATAAACGATCTAATGATTGCCGAAAACGACTATCTGAACTACAATGTAGAAGAACAAATAATGCACGAACATGAAAGAAATCTTCTAAAATTTTGCTCGTTATTCACAAATCAACTAAAAATTTTGGCGTCAATCGAAAATTCATTTCATACGATATATGACTTCATGGGAAACAAGTTAGTTGTTTACTCAAAAAATAACGTTTTGTTTATTCCTCCATGTTATAAAGTTCAAGAAATCGAAATTTTACAAACAAATTCTTGCTTTGTAGAAATACCTGTTCTAATTTCAGTAAATAACAAAACAATAAACGCCTTTCTAACAAACAATAACTTTATAAAAAGTTTTTCGAATACTATAAATTGTAGAAGAGTTAGCGATAGAATCATATTACCTTCAAACAAATGGGCCCTAGTTAGAGTCGGTAATAATATAAAAGAATTCAAACTAAATAACGTAATTGTTCAAGATATTAAACTTGATCATTTCAATTTCTCGAGTTTAAATTACTTTCACCATAAAGAAATTGTACAAGGGTATGACTTTGTCAAAGAATTTCATGACATAAATGGAGCTAACGATATCAACGGCAATTTTTACAATTTACCAACTGACGAAATCAATAGTGCATCAGTAACTGAAACCTCAGAATCTCATCATTATTTCGAATTTAAATTTTTAAATTTTAAAAAACAATTTAATTCATTTATAATATTTTTTGTTATTGTAACATTTATTCTAGCAGTCTTTAATATATTTGTAATTCTAAAACTTGTCAGAATATGTAATAGTAAATGCCTTATGAACAATCAACAGTCAAATGGCATACTCCCATTAGCAGAATTAGCCCAACTTTTACATGGAAGAGCGTCATAGGGACTATGACAATTTTAACGGGGGAGATCTGTTACTGGCAGACTAAATAACCTAATTATATCTTTGAATAGTCAAAATTTATCTATTTTTAAATGATTGATCGTTCTGGTTATTATTGTATTTTAATCTATTTATAATTATATTTTTATTGATGTGTGCTTTTGATTTTTGTAGTCTTATCGATTTAATTATTTTTTAATTAAGACTTAGCTTTTGTTGGACTATAAATATGAGTTTCGATATTCTAGAAATTCGATTTTATTCGAATATCTTCCAAAAAAGTTAAGTTAGGCCAAACTCAACTATTTCTCATTATTTCTAACACTGTTTTCTTATTTTAAATAAATATTCTAAATAATTATTTCAAACTAATTATTAAATTTCATCCTCATCCCCATAGACCTCTAGAGTCAAGTTACAGTATCGGGTAGATGCGGTAACAAATCACTTATCCGACCTCTAAAAATGACTTTACCAAACAATTTAGATGACTTTGCCAACCACTGTTAATCACATTTCCGACCTCTATAAATGACTTTGCCCAACAAGGTAATGACTTTGCCAACCACTGTTAATCACATATCCGACTCTTAAAAATGACTTTGCCCAACAATTGTAATGTCATTGCCAACAACTGTTAATCACTTATCTGACCTCTAAAAATGACTTTGCCCAACAATTGTGATGACTTTGCCAACCACTGTTAATCACATTTCCGACCTCTATAAATGACTTTGCCCAACAATTGTAATGACTTTGCCAACAACTGGTAATCACTCATCCGACCTCTAAAAATGACTTTTCCCAACAATTGTGATGACTTTGCCAACCAATGTTAATCACTTATCCGACCTCTAAAAATGACTTTGCCCAACAATTATAATGACTTTGCCAACCACTGTTAATCACTTATCTGACCTCTAAAAATGACTTTGCCCAACAATTGTAATGTCATTGCCAACAACTGTTAATCACTTATCTGACCTCTAAAAATGACTTTGCCCAACAATTGTGATGACTTTGCCAACCACTGTTAATCACATTTCCGATCTCTAAAAATTACTTTGCCCAAAAATTGTAATGACTTTGCCAACCACTGTTAATCACTTATCCGACCTCTAAAAATGACTTTGCCCAACAATTGTAATGACTTTGCGAACCAATGTTAATCACTTATCCGACCTATAAAAATGACTTTGCCCAACAATTGTAATGACTTTGCCAACAACTGGTAATCACTTATCCGACCTCTAAAAATTACTTTGCCAAACAATTTAGATGACTTTGCCAACCACTGTTAATCACTTATCCGACCTCTAAAAATGACTTTTCCCAACAATTGTAATGACTTTGCCAACCACTGTTAATCACTTATCCGATCTCTAAAAATGACTTTGCCCAACAATTGTAATGACTTTGCGAACCAATGTTAATCACTTATCCGACCTATAAAAATGACTTTGCCCAACAATTGTAATGACTTTGCCAACAACTGGTAATCACTTATCCGACCTCTAAAAATGACTTTGCCAAACAATTGTAATGACTTTGCCAACCACTGTTAATCACTTATCCGACCTCTAAAAATGACTTTGCCCAACAATTGTAATGACTTTGCACAACCACTGTTAATCACTTATCCGACCTCTAAAAATGACTTTGCCCAACAAGGTAAACACTTTGCCAACCACTGTTAATCACATATCCGAATCTTAAAAATTACTTTGCCCAACAATTGTAATGACATTGCCAACAAATGTTAATCACTTATCTGACCTCTAAAAATGACTTTGCCCAACAATTGTAATGACTTTGCGAACCAATGTTAATCACTTATCCGACCTATAAAAATGACTTTGCCCAACAATTGTAATGACTTTGCCAACAACTGGTAATCACTTATCCGACCTCTAAAAATTACTTTGCCAAACAATTTAGATGACTTTGCCAACCACTGTTAATCACTTATCCGACCTCTAAAAATGACTTTTCCCAACAATTGGAATGACTTTGCCAACCACTGTTAATCACTTATCCGATCTCTAAAAATGACTTTGCCCAACAATTGTAATGACTTTGCGAACCAATGTTAATCACTTATCCGACCTATAAAAATGACTTTGCCCAACAATTGTAATGACTTTGCCAACAACTGGTAATCACTTATCCGACCTCTAAAAATGACTTTGCCAAACAATTTAGATGACTTTGCCAACCACTGTTAATCACTTATCCGACCTCTAAAAATGACTTTTCCCAACAATTGTAATGACTTTGCCAACCACTGTTAATCACTTATCCGATCTCTAAAAATGACTTTGCCCAACAATTGTAATGACTTTGCACAACCACTGTTAATCACTTATCCGACCTCTAAAAATGACTTTGCCCAACAAGGTAAACACTTTGCCAACCACTGTTAATCACATATCCGAATCTTAAAAATTACTTTGCCCAACAATTGTAATGACATTGCCAACAACTGTTAATCACTTATCTGACCTCTAAAAATGACTTTGCCCAACAATTGTGATGACTTTACCAACCACTGTTAATCACATTTCCGACCTCTATAAATGACTTTGCCCAACAATTGTAATGACTTTGCCAACAACTGGTAATCACTCATCCGACCTCTAAAAATGACTTTGCCAAACAATTTAGATGACTTTGCCAACCACTGTTAATCACTTATCCGACCTCTAAAAATGACTTTTCCCAACAATTGTAATGACTTTGCCAACCACTGTTAATCACTTATCCGATCTCTAAAAATGACTTTGCCCAACAATTGTAATGACTTTGCACAACCACTGTTAATCACTTATCCGACCTCTAAAAATGACTATGCCCAACAAGGTAAACACTTTGCCAACCACTGTTAATCACATATCCGAATCTTAAAAATTACTTTGCCCAACAATTGTAATGACATTGCCAACAACTGTTAATCACTTATCTGACCTCTAAAAATGACTTTGCCCAACAATTGTGATGACTTTACCAACCACTGTTAATCACATTTCCGACCTCTATAAATGACTTTGCCCAACAATTGTAATGACTTTGCCAACAACTGGTAATCACTCATCCGACCTCTAAAAATGACTTAGCCCAACAATTATAATGACTTTGCCAACCACTGTTAATCACTTATCTGACCTCTAAAAATGACTTTGCCCAACAATTGTGATGACTTTGCCAACCACTGTTAATCACATTTCCGACCTCTATAAATGATCTTGCCCAACAATTGTAATGACTTTGCCAAACACTGTTAATCACATATTCGACCTCTAAACATGACTTTTCCTAACAATTGTAATGACTATGCCAACCATTGTAAATCACTAATCCGACCTCTAAAAATGGCTTTGCCAATAATTGTGATGACTTTGCCAGCCACTGGTAATCACCTATCCGACCCCTAAAAATGACTTTGACCAACAATTGTGATGACTTTGCCAACCACTGTTAATCACATTTCCGACCTCTAAAAATGACTTAGCCCAACAATTATAATGACTTTGCCAACCACTGTTAATCACTTATCTGACCTCTAAAAATGACTTTGCCCAACAATTGTGATGACTTTGCCAACCACTGTTAATCACATTTCCGACCTCTATAAATGATCTTGCCCAACAATTGTAATGACTTTGCCAAACACTGTTAATCACATATTCGACCTCTAAACATGACTTTTCCTAACAATTGTAATGACTATGCCAACCATTGTAAATCACTAATCCGACCTCTAAAAATGGCTTTGCCAATAATTGTGATGACTTTGCCAGCCACTGGTAATCACCTATCCGACCCCTAAAAATGACTTTGCCCAACAAAGGAGTGACTTTGCCAACAACTGGTAATGACTAATCCAACCTCTAAAAATGACTTTTCCCAACAATTGTAATGACTTTGCCAACCAATGTTAATCACTTAACCGATCTCTAAAAATGACTGTGCCCAACAATTAAAATGACTTTGCCAACCACTGTTAATCACATTTCCGACCTCTATAAATGACTTAGCCCAACAATTATAATGACTTTGCCAACCACTGTTAATCACTTATCTGATCTTTAAAAATGACTTTGCCCAACAATTAAAATGACTTTGCCAACCACTGTTAATCACATTTCCGACCTCTATAAATGACTTTGCCCAACAATTGTAATGACTTTGCCAAACACTGTTAATCACATATTCGACCTCTAAAAATGACTTTGCCCAACAAAGGAGTGACTTTGCCAACAACTGGTAATGACTAATCCAACCTCTAAAAATGACTTTTCCCAATAATTGTGATGACTTTGCCAGCCACTGGTAATCACTTATCCGACCTCTAAAAATGACTTTGCCCAACAAAGGAGTGACTTTGCCAACAACTGGTAATGACTAATCCAACCTCTAAAAATGACTTTTCCCAACAATTGTAATGACTTTGCCAACCAATGTTAATCACTTAACCGATCTCTAAAAATGACTTTGCCCAACAATTAAAATGACTTTGCCAACCACTGTTAATCACATTTCCGACCTCTATAAATGACTTAGCCCAACAATTATAATGACTTTGCCAACCACTGTTAATCACTTATCCGACCTCTAAAAATGACTTTGCCCAACAAAGGAGTGACTTTGCCAACAACTGGTAATGACTAATCCAACCTCTAAAAATGACTTTTCCCAACAATTGTAATGACTTTGCCAACCAATGTTAATCACTTAACCGATCTCTAAAAATGACTTTGCCCAACAATTAAAATGACTTTGCCAACCACTGTTAATCACATATCCGACCCCTAAAAATGACTTTGCCCAACAATTGTAATGACTTTGCCAACCACTGTTAATCACTTATCCGACTTCTAAAAATGACTTTGCCCAACAATTGTAATGACTTTGCCAACCACTGTTAATCACATATCTGACCTCTAAAAATGACTTTGCCCAACAATTGTTATGACTTTGCCAACAACTGGTAATCACTTATCAGACCTCTAAAAATGACTTTGCCCAACAATTATAATGACTTTGCAAAACACTGTTAATCACATATCCGACCTCTAAAAATGACTTTGCCAAACAATTGTAATAACTTTGCCAACCACTGCTAATCACATATCTGACCTCTAAAAATGACTTTGCCCCTCCATTGTAATGACTTTGCCAACCAATGTTAATCACTTATCCGACCTCTAAAAATGACTTTGCCCAACAATTATAATGACTTTGCCAACCACTGTTAATCACTTATCCGACCTCTAAAAATGATTTTACCCAACAATTGTAATGACTTTGCCAACCACTGTTAATCACTTATCCGACCTCTAAAAATGACTTTGCCCAACAATTGAAATGACTTTGCCAACCACTGTTAATCACATATCCGACTCTTAAAAATGACTTTGCCCCTCCATTGTAATGACTTTGCCAACCAATGTTAATCACTTATCCGACCTCTAAAAATGACTTTGCCGAACAATTATAATGACTTTGCCAACCACTGTTAATCACTTATCCGACCTCTAAAAATGATTTTACCCAACAATTGTAATGACTTTGCCAACCACTGTTAATCACTTATCCGACCTCTAAAAATGACTTTGCCCAACAATTGTGATGACTTTGCCAACCACTGTTAATCACATTTCCGACCTCTATAAATGATCTTGCCCAACAATTGTAATGACTTTGCCAAACACTGTTAATCACATATTCGACCTCTAAACATGACTTTTCCTAACAATTGTAATGACTATGCCAACCATTGTAAATCACTAATCCGACCTCTAAAAATGGCTTTGCCAATAATTGTGATGACTTTGCCAGCCACTGGTAATCACTTATCCGACCTCTGAAAATGACTTTTCCCAACAATTGTAATGACTTTGCCAACCAATGTTAATCACTTAACCGATCTCTAAAAATGACTTTGCCCAACAATTAAAATGACTTTGCCAACCACTGTTAATCACATTTCCGACCTCTATAAATGACTTAGCCCAACAATTATAATGACTTTGCCAACCACTGTTAATCACTTATCTGATCTTTAAAAATGACTTTGCCCAACAATTAAAATGACTTTGCCAACCACTGTTAATCACATTTCCGACCTCTATAAATGACTTTGCCCAACAATTGTAATGACTTTGCTAAACACTGTTAATCACATATTCGACCTCTAAAAATGACTTTGCCCAACAAAGGAGTGACTTTGCCAACAACTGGTAATGACTAATCCAACCTCTAAAAATGACTTTTCCCAATAATTGTGATGACTTTGCCAGCCACTGGTAATCACTTATCCGACCTCTAAAAATGACTTTGCCCAACAAAGGAGTGACTTTGCCAACAACTGGTAATGACTAATCCAACCTCTAAAAATGACTTTTCCCAACAATTGTAATGACTTTGCCAATCAATGTTAATCACTTAACCGATCTCTAAAAATGACTTTGCCCAACAATTAAAATGACTTTGCCAACCACTGTTAATCACATTTCCGACCTCTATAAATGACTTAGCCCAACAATTATAATGACTTTGCCAACCACTGTTAATCACTTATCCGACCTCTAAAAATGACTTTGCCCAACAAAGGAGTGACTTTG
Source organism: Brachionus asplanchnoidis (assembly GCA_025491095.1). Lineage (NCBI taxonomy): Eukaryota > Metazoa > Rotifera > Eurotatoria > Ploima > Brachionidae > Brachionus > Brachionus asplanchnoidis. The sequence continues at coordinate 152,167 of JAILYF010000069.1, forward strand.
CCAACAACTGGTAATGACTAATCCAACCTCTAAAATGACTTTTCCCAACAATTGTAATGACTTTGCCAACCAATGTTAATCACTTAACCGATCTCTAAAAATGACTTTGCCCAACAATTAAAATGACTTTGCCAACCACTGTTAATCACATATCCGACCCCTTAAAATGACTTTGCCCAACAATTGTAATGACTTTGCCAACCACTGTTAATCACTTATCCGACTTCTAAAAATGACTTTGCCCAACAATTGTAATGACTTTGCCAACCACTGTTAATCACATATCTGACCTCTAAAAATGACTTTGCCCAACAATTGTTATGACTTTGCCAACCACTGGTAATCACTTATCAGACCTCTAAAAATGACTTTGCCCAACAATTATAATGACTTTGCAAAACACTGTTAATCACATATCCGACCTCTAAAATGACTTTGCCAAACAATTGTAATGACTTTGCCAACCACTGCTAATCACATATCTGACCTCTAAAAATGACTTTGCCCCTCCATTGTAATGACTTTGCCAACCACTGGTAATGACTTATCCGACCTCTAAACATGACTTTTCCAACAATTGTAATGACTTTGCCAACCACTGTTAATCACATTTCCGACCTCTGAAAATGACTTTGCCCAACAATTGTATTGACTTTGCCAACCACTAGTAATCACTTATCAGACCTCTAAAAATGACTTTTCCCAACAATTGTAATGACTTTGCCAAACACTGTTAATCACTTAACCGAACTCTAAAAATGACTTTGCCAAACAATTATAATGACTTTGCCAAACACTGTTAATCACATATTCGACCTCTAAAAATGACTTTGCCTAACAATTGTAATGACTATGCCAACCACTGTTAATCACTAATCCGACCTCTAAAAATGGCTTTGCCAATATTTGTGATGACTTTGCCAGCCACTGGTAATCACTTATCCGACCTCTAAAAATGACTTTGCCCAACAAAGGAGTAACTTTGCCAACCACTGGTAATGACTAATCCAACCTCTAAAAATGACTTTTCCCAACAATTGTAATGACTTTGCCAACCAATAATAATCGCTTAACCGATCTCTAAAAATGACTTTGCCTAACAATTGTAATGACTATGCCAACCACTGTTAATCACTAATCCGACCTCTAAAAATGGCTTTGCCAAACAATTGTGATGACTTTGCCAACCACTGGTAATCACTTATCCGACCTCTAAAAATGACTTTGCCCAACAATTGTAATGACTTTGCGAACCAATGTTAATCACATATCCGAATTCTAAAAATGACTTTGCCCAACAATTGTAATGACTTTGCCAACCACTGTTAATCACATATCTGACCTCTAAAAATGACTTTTCCCAACAATTGTAATGACTTTGCCAACCACTGTTAATCACTTATTCGACCTCTAAAAATAACTTTGCCCAACAATTGTAATGACTATGCCAACCACTGTTAATCACATATCCAAATTCTAAAAATGACTTTGCCCAATAATTGTAATGACTTTGCGAACCAATGTTAATCACATATCCGAATTCTAAAAATGACTTTGCCCAACAATTGTAATGACTTTGCCAACCACTGTTAATCACATATCTGACCTCTAAAAATGACTTTTCCCAACAATTGTAATGACTTTGCCAACCACTGTTAATCACTTATTCGACCTCTAAAAATAACTTTGCCCAACAATTGTAATGACTATGCCAACCACTGTTAATCACTAATCCGACCTCTAAAAATGGCTTAGCCAATAATTGTGATGACTTTGCCAGCCACTGGTAATCACTTATCCGACCTCTAAAAATGACTTTGCCCAACAAAGGAGTAACTTTGCCAACCACTGGTAATGACTAATCCAACCTCTAAAAATGACTTTTCCCAACAATTGTAATGACTTTGCCAACCAATAATAATCGCTTAACCGATCTCTAAAAATGACTTTGCCTAACAATTGTAATGACTATGCCAACCACTGTTAATCACTAATCCGACCTCTAAAAATGGCTTTGCCAAACAATTGTGATGACTTTGCCAACCACTGGTAATCACTTATCCAACCTCTAAAAATGACTTTGCCCAACAATTGTAATGACTTTGCGAACCAATGTTAATCACATATCCGAATTCTAAAAATGACTTTGCCCAACAATTGTAATGACTTTGCCAACCACTGTTAATCACATATCTGACCTCTAAAAATGACTTTTCCCAACAATTGTAATGACTATGCCAACCACTGTTAATCACATATCCAAATTCTAAAAATGACTTTGCCCAACAATTGTAATGACTTTGCGAACCAATGTTAATCACATATCCGAATTCTAAAAATGACTTTGCCCAACAATTGTAATGACTATGCCAACCACTGTTAATCACTAATCCGACCTCTAAAAATGGCTTTGCCAATAATTGTGATGACTTTGCCAGCCACTGGTAATCACTTATCCGACCTCTAAAAATGACTTTGCCCAACAAAGGAGTAACTTTGCCAACCACTGGTAATGACTAATCCAACCTCTAAAAATGACTTTTCCCAACAATTGTAATGACTTTGCCAACCAATAATAATCGCTTAACCGATCTCTAAAAATGACTTTGCCTAACAATTGTAATGACTATGCCAACCACTGTTAATCACTAATCCGACCTCTAAAAATGGCTTTGCCAAACAATTGTGATGACTTTGCCAACCACTGGTAATCACTTATCCGACCTCTAAAAATGACTTTGCCCAACAATTGTAATGACTTTGCGAACCAATGTTAATCACATATCCGAATTCTAAAAATGACTTTGCCCAACAATTGTAATGACTTTGCCAACCACTGTTAATCACATATCTGACCTCTAAAAATGACTTTTCCCAACAATTGTAATGACTTTGCCAACCACTGTTAATCACATATCTGACCTCTAAAAATGACTTTTCTCAACAATTGTAATGACTTTGCCAACCACTGTTATCCACATTTCCGACCTCTAAAAATGACTTTGCCCAACAATTGTAATGACTTTGCCAACCACTGGTAATCACTTATCAGACCTCTAAAAATGACTTTTCCCAACAATTGTAATGACTTTGCCAACCAATGTTAATCACTTAACCGATCTCTAAAAATGACTTTGCCCAACAATTATAATGACTTTGCCAAACACTGTTAATCACCTATCCGACCTCTAAAAATGACTACTCCTAACAATTGTAATGACTATGCCAACCACTGTTAATCACTAATCCGACCTCTAAAAATGGCTTTGCCAAACAATTGTGATGACTTTGCCAACCACTGGTAATCACTTATCCGAACTCTAAAAATGACTTTGCCCAACAAAGGAGTGACTTTGCCAACCACTGGTAATGACTAATCAGACTTCTAAAAATGACTTTTCCCAACAATTGTGATGACTTTGCGAACCAATGTTAATCACTTATCCGACCTATAAAAATGACTTTGCCCAAAAATTGTAATGACTTTGCCAACAACTGATAATCACTTATCCGACCTCTAAAAATGACTTTGCCAAACAATTTAGATGACTTTGCCAACCACTGTTAATCACTTATCCTACCTCTAAAAATGACTTTTCCCAACAATTGTAATGACTTTGCGAACCAATGTTAATCACTTATGCGACCTCTAAAAATGACTTTGCCCAACAATTGTAATGACTTTGCGAACCAATGTTAATCACATATCCGAATTCTAAAAATGACTTTGCCCAACAATTGTAATGACTTTGCCAACCACTGTTAATCACATATCTGACCTCTAAAAATGAATTTTCCCAACAATTGTAATGACTATGCCAACCACTGTTAATCACATATCAAAATTCTAAAAATGACTTTGCCCAACAATTGTAATGACTTTGCGAACCAATGTTAATCACATATCCGAATTCTAAAAATGACTTTGCCCAACAATTGTAATGACTATGCCAACCACTGTTAATCACTAATCCGACCTCTAAAAATGGCTTTGCCAATAATTGTGATGACTTTGCCAGCCACTGGTAATCACTTATCCGACCTCTAAAAATGACTTTGCCCAACAAAGGAGTAACTTTGCCAACCACTGGTAATGACTAATCCAACCTCTAAAAATGACTTTTCCCAACAATTGTAATGACTTTGCCAACCAATAATAATCGCTTAACCGATCTCTAAAAATGACTTTGCCTAACAATTGTAATGACTATGCCAACCACTGTTAATCACTAATCCGACCTCTAAAAATGGCTTTGCCAAACAATTGTGATGACTTTGCCAACCACTGGTAATCACTTATCCGACCTCTAAAAATGACTTTGCCCAACAATTGTAATGACTTTGCGAACCAATGTTAATCACATATCCGAATTCTAAAAATGACTTTGCCCAACAATTGTAATGACTTTGCCAACCACTGTTAATCACATATCTGACCTCTAAAAATGACTTTTCCCAACAATTGTAATGACTTTGCCAACCACTGTTAATCACATATCTGACCTCTAAAAATGACTTTTCTCAACAATTGTAATGACTTTGCCAACCACTGTTATCCACATTTCCGACCTCTAAAAATGACTTTGCCCAACAATTGTAATGACTTTGCCAACCACTGGTAATCACTTATCAGACCTCTAAAAATGACTTTTCCCAACAATTGTAATGACTTTGCCAACCAATGTTAATCACTTTACCGATCTCTAAAAATGACTTTGCCCAACAATTATAATGACTTTGCCAAACACTGTTAATCACCTATCCGACCTCTAAAAATGACTTCTCCTAACAATTGTAATGACTATGCCAACCACTGTTAATCACTAATCCGACCTCTAAAAATGGCTTTGCCAAACAATTGTGATGACTTTGCCAACCACTGGTAATCACTAATCCGAACTCTAAAATGACTTTGCCCAACAAAGGAGTGACTTTGCCAACCACTGGTAATGACTAATCCAACTTCTAAAAATGACTTTTCCCAACAATTGTGATGACTTTGCGAACCAATGTTAATCACTTATCCGACCTATAAAAATGTCTTTGCCCAAAAATTGTAATGACTTTGCCAACAACTGATAATCACTTATCCGACCTCTAAAAATGACTTTGCCAAACAATTTAAATGACTTTGCCAACCACTGTTAATCACTTATCCGACCTCTTAAAATGACTTTTCCCAACAATTGTAATGACTTTGCGAACCAATGTTAATCACTTATGCGACCTCTAAAAATGACTTTACCAAACAATTTAGATGAATTTGCCAACCACTGTTAATCACATTTCCGACCTCTATAAATGACTTTGCCCAACAAGGTAATGACTTTGCCAACCACTGTTAATCACATATCCGACTCTTAAAAATGACTTTGCCCAACAATTGTAATGTCATTGCCAACAACTGTTTATCACTTATCTGGCCTCTAAAAATGACTTTGCCCAACAATTGTGATGACTTTGCCAACCACTGTTAATCACATATCCGACCTCTATAAATGACTTTGCCCAACAATTGTAATGACTTTGCCAACAACTGGTAATCACTCATCCGACCTCTAAAAATGACTTTTCCCAACAATTGTGATGACTTTGCCAACCAATGTTAATCACTTATCCGACCTCTAAAAATGACTTTGCCCAACAATTATAATGAATTTGCCAACCACTGTTAATCACTTATCTGACCTCTAAAAATGACTTTGCCCAACAATTGCAATGTCATTGCCAACAACTGTTAATCACTTATCTGACCTCTAAAAATGACTTTGCCCAACAATTGTGATGAATTTGCCAACTACTGTTAATCACATTTCCGATCTCTAAAAATTACTTTGCCCAAAAATTGTAATGACTTTGCCAACCACTGTTAATCACTTATCCGACCTCTAAAAATGACTTTGCCCAACAATTGTAATGACTTTGCGAACCAATGTTAATCACTTATCTGACCTCTAAAAATGACTTTGCCCAACAATTGTAATGTCATTGCCAACAACTGTTAATCACTTATCTGACCTCTAAAAATGACTTTGCCCAACAATTGTGATGACTTTGCCAACCACTGTTAATCACATTTCCGATCTCTAAAAATTACTTTGCCCAAAAATTGTAATGACTTTGCCAACCACTGTTAATCACTTATCCGACCTCTAAAAATGACTTTGCCCAACAATTGTAATGACTTTGCGAACCAATGTTAATCACTTATCCGACCTATAAAAATGACTTTGCCCAACAATTGTAATAACTTTGCCAACAACTGGTAATCACTTATCCGACCTCTAAAAATGACTTTGCCAAACAATTTAGATGACTTTGCCAACCACTGTTAATCACTTATCCGACCTCTAAAAATGACTTTTCCCAACAATTGTAATGACTTTGCCAACCACTGTTAATCACTTATCCGATCACTAAAAATGACTTTGCCCAACAATTGTAATGACTTTGCACAACCACTGTTAATCACTTATCCGACCTCTAAAAATGACTTTGCCCAACAAGGTAAACACTTTGCCAACCACTGTTAATCACATATCCGAATCTTAAAAATTACTTTGCCCAACAATTGTAATGACATTGCCAACAACTGTTAATCACTTATCTGACCTCTAAAAATGACTTTGCCCAACAATTGTGATGACTTTACCAACCACTGTTAATCACATTTCCGACCTCTAAAAATGACTTTTCCCAACAATTGTGATGACTTTGCCAACCAATGTTAATCACTTATCCGACCTCTAAAAATGACTTTGCCCAACAATTATAATGACTTTGCCAACCACTGTTAATCACTTATCCGACCTCTAAAAATGATTTTACCCAACAATTGTAATGACTTTGCCAACCACTGTTAATCACTTATCCGACCTCTAAAAATGACTTTGCCCAACAATTGAAATGACTTTGCCAACCACTGTTAATCACATATCCGACTCTTAAAAATGACTTTGCCCAACAATTGTAATGACATTGCCAACAACTGTTAATCACTTATCTGACCTCTAAAAATGACTTTGCCCAACAATTGTGATGACTTTGCCAACCACTGTTAATCACATTTCCGACCTCTATAAATGACTTTGCCCAACAATTGTAATGACTTTGCCAAACACTGTTAATCACATATTCGACCTCTAAACATGACTTTTCCTAACAATTGTAATGACTATGCCAACCACTGTTAATCACTAATCCGACCTCTAAAAATGGCTTTGCCAATAATTGTGATGACTTTGCCAACCACTGTTAATCACTTATCTGACCTCTAAAAATGACTTTGCCCAACAATTGCAATGTCATTGCCAACAACTGTTAATCACTTATCTGACCTCTAAAAATGACTTTTCCCAACAATTGTAATGACTTTGCCAACCAATGTTAATCACTTATCCGACCTCTAAAAATTACTTTGCCAAACAATTTAGATGACTTTGCCAACCACTGTTAATCACTTATCCGACCTCTAAAAATGACTTTTCCCAACAATTGTAATGACTTTGCCAACCACTGTTAATCACTTATCCGATCTCTAAAAATGACTTTGCCCAACAATTGTAATGACTTTGCGAACCAATGTTAATCACTTATCCGACCTATAAAAATGACTTTGCCCAACAATTGTAATGACTTTGCCAACAACTGGTAATCACTTATCCGACCTCTAAAAATGACTTTGCCAAACAATTTAGATGACTTTGCCAACCACTGTTAATCACTTATCCGACCTCTAAAAATGACTTTGCCCAACAATTGTGATGACTTTGCCAACCACTGTTAATCACATTTCCGACCTCTATAAATGACTTTGCCCAACAATTGTAATGACTTTGCCAAACACTGTTAATCACATATTCGACCTCTAAACATGACTTTTCCTAACAATTGTAATGACTATGCCAACCACTGTTAATCACTAATCCGACCTCTAAAAATGGCTTTGCCAATAATTGTGATGACTTTGCCAACCACTGTTAATCACTTATCCGACCTCTAAAAATGACTTTTCCCAACAATTGTAATGACTTTGCCAACCACTGTTAATCACTTATCCGATCTCTAAAAATGACTTTGCCCAACAATTGTAATGACTTTGCGAACCAATGTTAATCACTTATCTGACCTCTAAAAATGACTTTGCCCAACAATTGCAATGTCATTGCCAACAACTGTTAATCACTTATCTGACCTCTAAAAATGACTTTTCCCAACAATTGTAATGACTTTGCCAACCAATGTTAATCACTTATCCGACCTCTAAAAATTACTTTGCCAAACAATTTAGATGACTTTGCCAACCACTGTTAATCACTTATCCGACCTTTGAAAATGACTTTTCCCAACAATTGTAATGACTTTGCCAACCACTGTTAATCACTTATCCGATCTCTAAAAATGACTTTGCCCAACAATTGTAATGACTTTGCGAACCAATGTTAATCACTTATCCGACCTATAAAAATGACTTTGCCCAACAATTGTAATGACTTTGCCAACAACTGGTAATCACTTATCCGACCTCTAAAAATGACTTTGCCAAACAATTTAGATGACTTTGCCAACCACTGTTAATCACTTATCCGACCTCTAAAAATGACTTTTCCCAATAATTGTAATGACTTTGCCAACCACTGTTAATCACTTATCCGATCACTAAAAATGACTTTGCCCAACAATTGTAATGACTTTGCACAACCACTGTTAATCACTTATCCGAATCTTAAAAATTACTTTGCCCAACAATTGTAATGACATTGCCAACAACTGTTAATCACTTATCTGACCTCTAAAAATGACTTTGCCCAACAATTGTGATGACTTTGCCAACCACTGTTAATCACATTTCCGACCTCTATAAATGACTTTGCCCAACAATTGTAATGACTTTGCCAACAACTGGTAATCACTCATCCGACCTCTAAAAATGACTTTTCCCAACAATTGTGATGACTTTGCCAACCAATGTTAATCACTTATCCGACCTCTAAAAATGACTTTGCCCAACAATTATAATGAATTTGCCAACCACTGTTAATCACTTATCTGACCTCTAAAAATGACTTTGCCCAACAATTGCAATGTCATTGCCAACAACTGTTAATCACTTATCTGACCTCTAAAAATGACTTTTCCCAACAATTGTGATGAATTTGCCAACTACTGTTAATCACATTTCCGATCTCTAAAAATTACTTTGCCCAAAAATTGTAATGACTTTGCCAACCACTGTTAATCACTTATCCGACCTCTAAAAATGACTTTGCCCAACAATTGTAATGACTTTGCGAACCAATGTTAATCACTTATCTGACCTCTAAAAATGACTTTGCCCAACAATTGTAATGTCATTGCCAACAACTGTTAATCACTTATCTGACCTCTAAAAATGACTTTGCCCAACAATTGTGATGACTTTGCCAACCACTGTTAATCACATTTCCGATCTCTAAAAATTACTTTGCCCAAAAATTGTAATGACTTTGCCAACCACTGTTAATCACTTATCCGACCTCTAAAAATGACTTTGCCCAACAATTGTAATGACTTTGCGAACCAATGTTAATCACTTATCCGACCTATAAAAATGACTTTGCCCAACAATTGTAATAACTTTGCCAACAACTGGTAATCACTTATCCGACCTCTAAAAATGACTTTGCCAAACAATTTAGATGACTTTGCCAACCACTGTTAATCACTTATCCGACCTCTAAAAATGACTTTTCCCAACAATTGTAATGACTTTGCCAACCACTGTTAATCACTTATCCGATCACTAAAAATGACTTTGCCCAACAATTGTAATGACTTTGCACAACCACTGTTAATCACTTATCCGACCTCTAAAAATGACTTTGCCCAACAAGGTAAACACATTGCCAACCACTGTTAATCACATATCCGAATCTTAAAAATTACTTTGCCCAACAATTGTAATGACATTGCCAACAACTGTTAATCACTTATCTGACCTCTAAAAATGACTTTGCCCAACAATTGTGATGACTTTACCAACCACTGTTAATCACATTTCCGACCTCTAAAAATGACTTTTCCCAACAATTGTGATGACTTTGCCAACCAATGTTAATCACTTATCCGACCTCTAAAAATGACTTTGCCCAACAATTATAATGACTTTGCCAACCACTGTCAATCACTTATCCGACCTCTAAAAATGATTTTACCCAACAATTGTAATGACTTTGCCAACCACTGTTAATCACTTATCCGACCTCTAAAAATGACTTTGCCCAACAATTGAAATGACTTTGCCAACCACTGTTAATCACATATCCGACTCTTAAAAATGACTTTGCCCAACAATTGTAATGACATTGCCAACAACTGTTAATCACTTATCTGACCTCTAAAAATGACTTTGCCCAACAATTGTGATGACTTTGCCAACCACTGTTAATCACATTTCCGACCTCTATAAATGACTTTGCCCAACAATTGTAATGACTTTGCCAAACACTGTTAATCACATATTCGACCTCTAAACATGACTTTTCCTAACAATTGTAATGACTATGCCAACCACTGTTAATCACTAATCCGACCTCTAAAAATGGCTTTGCCAATAATTGTGATGACTTTGCCAGCCACTGGTAATCACTTATCCGACCTCTAAAAATGACTTTGCCCAACAAAGGAGTGACTTTGCCAACAACTGGTAATGACTAATCCAACCTCAAAAAATGACTTTTCCCAACAATTGTAATGACTTTGCCAACAACTGTTAATCACTTATCCGACCTCTAAAAATTACTTTGCCAAACAATTTAGATGACTTTGCCAACCACTGTTAATCACTTATCCGACCTCTAAAAATGACTTTTCCCAACAATTGTAATGACTTTGCCAACCACTGTTAATCACTTATCCGATCTCTAAAAATGACTTTGCCCAACAATTGTAATCACTTTGCGAACCAATGTTAATCACTTATCCGACCTATAAAAATGACTTTGCCCAACAATTGTAATGACTTTGCCAACCACTGTTAATCACTTATCCGACCTCTAAAAATGACTTTTCCCAATAATTGTAATGACTTTGCCAACCACTGTTAATCACTTATCCGATCACTAAAAATGACTTTGCCCAACAATTGTAATGACTTTGCACAACCACTGTTAATCACTTATCCGACCTCTAAAAATGACTTTGCCCAACAAGGTAAACACTTTGCCAACCACTGTTAATCACATATCCGAATCTTAAAAATTACTTTGCCCAACAATTGTAATGACATTGCCAACAACTGTTAATCACTTATCTGACCTCTAAAAATGACTTTGCCCAACAATTGTGATGACTTTACCAACCACTGTTAATCACATTTCCGACCTCTAAAAATGACTTTTCCCAACAATTGTGATGACTTTGCCAACCAATGTTAATCACTTATCCGACCTCTAAAAATGACTTTGCCCAACAATTATAATGACTTTGCCAACCACTGTTAATCACTTATCCGACCTCTAAAAATGATTTTACCCAACAATTGTAATGACTTTGCCAACCACTGTTAATCACTTATCCGACCTCTAAAAATGACTTTGCCCAACAATTGAAATGACTTTGCCAACCACTGTTAATCACATATCCGACTCTTAAAAATGACTTTGCCCAACAATTGTAATGACATTGCCAACAACTGTTAATCACTTATCTGACCTCTAAAAATGATTTTGCCCAACAATTGTGATGACTTTGCCAACCACTGTTAATCACATATCCGACTCTTAAAAATGACTTTGCCCAACAATTGTAATGACATTGCCAACAACTGTTAATCACTTTTCTGACCTCTAAAAATGACTTTGCCCAACAATTGTGATGACTTTGCCAACCACTGTTAATCACATTTCCGACCTCTATAAATGACTTTGCCCAACAATTTTAATGACTTTGCCAAACACTGTTAATCACATATTCGACCTCTAAACATGACTTTTCCTAACAATTGTAATGACTATGCCAACCACTGTTAATCACTAATCCGACCTCTAAAAATGGCTTTGCCAATAATTGTGATGACTTTGCCAGCCACTGGTAATCACTTATCCGACCTCAAAAAATGACTTTGCCCAACAAAGGAGTGACTTTGCCAACAACTGGTAATGACTAATCCAACCTCTAAAAATGACTTTTCCCAACAATTGTAATGACTTTGCCAACCAATGTTAATCACTTAACCGATCTCTAAAAATGACTTTGCCCAACAATTAAAATGACTTTGCCAACCACTGTTAATCACTTATCCGATCTCTAAAAATGACTTTGCCCAACAATTGTAATGACTTTGCCAACCACTGTTAATCACTTATCTGATCTCTAAAAATGACTTTGCCCAACAATTAAAATGACTTTGCCAACCACTGTTAATCACATTTCCGACCTCTATAAATGACTTTGCGCAACAATTGTAATGACTTTGCCAAACACTGTTAATCACATATTCGACCTCTAAAAATGACTTTGCCCAACAAAGGAGTGACTTTGCCAACAACTGGTAATGACTAATCCAACCTCTAAAAATGACTTTTCCCAATAATTGTGATGACTTTGCCAGCCACTGGTAATCACTTATCCGACCTCTAAAAATGACTTTGCCCAACAAAGGAGTGACTTTGCCAACAACTGGTAATGACTAATCCAACCTCTAAAAATGACTTTTCCCAACAATTGTAATGACTTTGCCAACCAATGTTAATCACTTAACCGATCTCTAAAAATGACTTTGCCCAACAATTAAAATGACTTTGACAACCACTGTTAATCACATTTCCGACCTCTATAAATGACTTAGCCCAACAATTATAATGACTTTGCCAACCACTGTTAATCACTTATCCGACCTCTAAAAATGACTTTGCCCAACAAAGGAGTGACTTTGCCAACAACTGGTAATGACTAATCCAACCTCTAAAAATGACTTTTCCCAACAATTGTAATGACTTTGCCAACCAATGTTAATCACTTAACCGATCTCTAAAAATGACTTTGCCCAACAATTAAAATGACTTTGCCAACCACTGTTAATCACATATCCGACCCCTAAAAATGACTTTGCCCAACAATTGTAATGACTTTGCCAACCACTGTTAATCACTTATCCGACTTCTAAAAATGACTTTGCCCAACAATTGTAATGACTTTGCCAACCACTGTTAATCACATATCTGACCTCTAAAAATGACTTTGCCCAACAATTGTTATGACTTTGCCAACCACTGGTAATCACTTATCAGACCTCTAAAAATGACTTTTCCCAACAATTGTAATGACTTTGCCAAACACTGTTAATCACTTAACCGAACTCTAAAAATGACTTTGCCCAACAATTATAATGACTTTGCAAAACACTGTTAATCACATATCCGACCTCTAAAAATGACTTTGCCAAACAATTGTAATGACTTTGCCAACCACTGCTAATCACATATCTGACCTCTAAAAATGACTTTGCCCCTCCATTGTAATGACTTTGCCAACCACTGGTAATGACTTATCCGACCTCTAAACATGACTTTTCCCAACAATTGTAATGACTTTGCCAACCACTGTTAATCACATTTCCGACCTCTGAAAATGACTTTGCCCAACAATTGTAATGACTTTGCCAACCACTGGTAATCACTTATCAGACCTCTAAAAATGACTTTTCCCAACAATTGTAATTACTTTGCCAACCAATGTTAATCACTTAACCGATCTCTAAAAATGACTTTGCCCAACAATTATAATGACTTTGCCAAACACTGTTAATCACATATCTGACCTCTAAAAATGACTTTGCCCCTCCATTGTAATGACTTTGCCAACCACTGGTAATGACTTATCCGACCTCTAAACATGACTTTTCCCAACAATTGTAATGACTTTGCCCACCACTGTTAATCACATTTCCGACCTCTGAAAATGACTTTGCCCAACAATTGTATTGACTTTGCCAACCACTGGTAATCACTTATCAGACCTCTAAAAATGACTTTTCCCAACAATTGTAATGACTTTGCCAAACACTGTTAATCACTTAACCGAACTCTAAAAATGACTTTGCCCAACAATTATAATGACTTTGCAAAACACTGTTAATCACATATCCGACCTCTAAAAATGGCTTTGCCAATAATTGTGATGACTTTGCCAGCCACTGGTAATCACTTATCCAACCTCAAAAAATGACTTTTCCCAACAATTGTAATGACTTTGCCAACCAATGTTAATCACTTATCCGACCTCTAAAAATTACTTTGCCAAACAATTTAGATGACTTTGCCAACCACTGTTAATCACTTATCCGACCTCTAAAAATGACTTTTCCCAACAATTGTAATGACTTTGCCAACCACTGTTAATCACTTATCCGATCTCTAAAAATGACTTTGCCCAACAATTGTAATGACTTTGCGAACCAATGTTAATCACTTATCCGACCTATAAAAATGACTTTGCCCAACAATTGTAATGACTTTGCCAACAACTGGTAATCACTTATCCGACCTCTAAAAATGACTTTGCCAAACAATTTAGATGACTTTGCCAACCACTGTTAATCACTTATCCGACCTCTAAAAATGACTTTTCCCAATAATTGTAATGACTTTGCCAACCACTGTTAATCACTTATCCGATCACTAAAAATGACTTTGCCCAACAATTGTAATGACTTTGCACAACCACTGTTAATCACTTATCCGACCTCTAAAAATGACTTTGCCCAACAAGGTAAACACTTTGCCAACCACTGTTAATCACATATCCGAATCTTAAAAATTACTTTGCCCAACAATTGTAATGACATTGCCAACAACTGTTAATCACTTATCTGACCTCTAAAAATGACTTTGCCCAACAATTGTGATGACTTTACCAACCACTGTTAATCACATTTCCGACCTCTAAAAATGACTTTTCCCAACAATTGTGATGACTTTGCCAACCAATGTTAATCACTTATCCGACCTCTAAAAATGACTTTGCCCAACAATTATAATGACTTTGCCAACCACTGTTAATCACTTATCCGACCTCTAAAAATGATTTTACCCAACAATTGTAATGACTTTGCCAACCACTGTTAATCACTTATCCGACCTCTAAAAATGACTTTGCCCAACAATTGAAATGACTTTGCCAACCACTGTTAATCACATATCCGACTCTTAAAAATGACTTTGCCCAACAATTGTAATGACTTTGCCAACCACTGTTAATCACTTATCCGACCTCTAAAAATGACTTTGCCCAACAATTGAAATGACTTTGCCAACAACTGTTAATCACTTATCTGACCTCTAAAAATGATTTTGCCCAACAATTGTGATGACTTTGCCAACCACTGTTAATCACATTTCCGACCTCTATAAATGACTTAGCCCAACAATTATAATGACTTTGCCAACCACTGTTAATCACTTATCTGACCTCTAAAAATGACTTTGCCCAACAATTGTGATGACTTTGCCAACCACTGTTAATCACATTTCCGACCTCTATAAATGACTTTGCCCAACAATTTTAATGACTTTGCCAAACACTGTTAATCACATATTCGACCTCTAAACATGACTTTTCCTAACAATTGTAATGACTATGCCAACCACTGTTAATCACTAATCCGACCTCTAAAAATGGCTTTGCCAATAATTGTGATGACTTTGCCAGCCACTGGTAATCACTTATCCGACCTCTAAAAATGACTTTGCCCAACAAAGGAGTGACTTTGCCAACAACTGGTAATGACTAATCCAACCTCTAAAAATGACTTTTCCCAACAATTGTAATGACTTTGCCAACCAATGTTAATCACTTAACCGATCTCTAAAAATGACTTTGCCCAACAATTAAAATGACTTTGCCAACCACTGTTAATCACTTATCCGATCTCTAAAAATGACTTTGCCCAACAATTTTAATGACTTTGCCAACCACTGTTAATCACTTATCTGATCTCTAAAAATGACTTTGCCCAACAATTGTAATGACTTTGCCAACCAATGTTAATCACATATCTGACCTCTAAAAATGACTTCTCCTAACAATTGTAATGACTATGCCAACCACTGTTAATCACTAATCCGACCTCTAAAAATGGCTTTGCCAAACAATTGTGATGACTTTGCCAACCACTGGTAATCACTTATCCGACCTCCAAAAATGACTTTGCTCAACAAAGGAGTAACTTTGCCAACCACTGGTAATGACTAATCCAACCTCTAAAAATGACTTTTCCCAACAATTGTAATGACTTTGCCAACCAATAATAATCACTTAACCGACCTCTAAAAATGACTTTGCCTAGCAATTGTAATGACTATGCCAACCACTGTTAATCACTAATCCGACCTCTAAAAATGGCTTTGCCAAACAATTGTGATGACTTTGCCAACCACTGGTAATCACTTATCCGACCTCTAAAAATGATTTTTCCCAACAATTGTAATGACTTTGCAAACCACTGTTAATCACTTATCCGACCTCTAAAAATGACTTTGCCCAACAATTGTAATGACTTTGCGAACCAATGTTAATCACATATCCGAATTCTAAAAATGACTTTGCCCAACAATTGTAATGACTTTGCCAACCACTGTTAATCACATATCTGACCTCTAAAAATGACTTTTACCAACAATTGTAATGACTTTGCCAACCACTGTTAATCACTTATCCGACCTCTAAAAATGACTTTGCCCAACAATTGTAATGACTATGCCAACCACTGTTAATCACATATCCAAATTCTAAAAATGACTTTGCCCAACAATTGTAATGACTTCGCCAACCACTGTTAATCACATATCTGACCTCTAAAAATGACTTTTCTCCAACAATTGTAATGACTTTGCTAACCACTGTTAATCACATTATCCGACCTCTAAAAATGACTTTGCCCAACAATTGTAATGACTTTGCCAACCACTGGTAATCACCTTATCAGACCTCTAAAAATGACTTTCCCAACAATTGTAATGACTTTGCCAACCACTGTTAATCACTATCAACCGATCTCTAAAAATGACTTTGCCCAACAATTATAATGACTTGCCAACCACTGTTAATCACCTATCCGACCTCTAAAAATGACTTCTCCTAACAATTGTAATGACTATTGCCAACCACTGTTAATCACTATCCGACCTCTAAAAATGGCTTTGCCAAACAATTGTGAATGACTTGCCAACCACTGGTAATCACTTATCCGACCTCTAAAAATGACTTTGCCCAACAATTGTAATGACTATGCCAACCACTGTTAATCACTTATACCGACTCTTAAAAATGACTTTGCCCAACAATTGTAATGACTTCGCCAACCACTGTTAATCACCTATCCGACCTCTAAAAATGACTTCTCCTACAATTGTAATGGACTATGCCAACCACTGTTAATCACTAATCCAACCTCTAAAAATGACTTTTCCCAACAATTGTAATGACTATGCCAACCACTGTTAATCACTTATCCGACCTCTAAAAATGACTTTGCCCAACAATTGTAATGACATTGCCAACAACTGTTAATCACTTATCCGACCTCTAAAAATGACTTCTCCTAACAATTGTAATGACTATGCCAACCACTGGTAATCACTTATCAGACCTCTAAAAATGACTTTTCCCAACAATTGTAATGACTTTGCCAACCCAATGTTAATCACTTAACCGATCTCTAAAAATGACTTGCCCAACAATTATAATGACTTTGCCAAACACTGTTAATCACCTATCCGACCTCTAAAAATGACTTGCCCAACAATTGTAATGACTATGCCAACCACTGTTAATCACTTATCCGAACCTCTAAAATGACTTTTCCCAACAATTGTGATGACTTTGCCAACCACTGGTAATCACTTATCCGACCTCTAAAATGACTTTGCCCAACAATTGTAATGACTATGCCAACCACTGTTAATCACCTCTAAAAATGACTTTGCCCAACAATTGTAATGACTATGCCAACCACTGTTAATCACTTATCCGACTCTTAAAAATGACTTTGCCCAACAATTGTAATGACTTCGCCAACCACTGTTAATCACCTATCCGACCTCTAAAAATGACTTCTCCTAACAATTGTAATGACTATGCCAACCACTGTTAATCACTAATCCAACCTCTAAAAATGACTTTTCCCAACAATTGTAATGACTATGCCAACCACTGTTAATCAACTTATCCGACCTCTAAAAATGACTTTGCCCAACAATTGTAATGACATTGCCAACAACTGTTAATCACTTATCCGACTCTTAAAAATGACTTTGCCCAACAATTGTAAAGACATTGCCAACAACTGTTAATCACTTATCTGACCTCTAAAAATGACTTTGCCAACAATTGTGATGACTTTGCCAACCACAGTTAATCACATTTCCCACCTCTATAAATGACTTTGCCCAACAATTGTAATGACTTTGCCAACAACTGGTAATCACTCATCCGGCCTCTAAAAATGACTTTTCCCAACAATTGTGATGACTTTGCCAACCAATGTTAATCACTTATCCGACCTCTAAAAATGACTTTGCCCAACAATTGTAATGACTTTGCCAACCACTAATAATCACTTATCCGATCTCTAAAAATTACTTTGCCCAAAAATTGTAATGACTTTGCCAACCACTGTAAATCACTCATCCGACCTCTAAAAATGACATTGCCCAACAATTGTAATGACTTCGCGAACCAATGTTAATCACTTATCCGACTTATAAAAATGACTTTGCCCAACAATTGTAATGACTATGCCAACCACTGTTAATCACTTATCCGACCTCTAAAAATGACTTTTCCCAACAATTGTGATGACTTTGCCAACCACTGGTAATCACTTATCCGACCTCTAAAAATGACTTTGCCCAACAATTGTAATGACTATGCCAACCACTGTTAATCACTTATCCGACTCTTAAAAATGACTTTGCCCAACAATTGTAATGACTTCGCCAACCACTGTTAATCACCTATCCGACCTCTAAAAATGACTTCTCCTAACAATTGTAATGACTATGCCAACACTGTTAATCACTAATCCAACCTCTAAAAATGACTTTTCCCAACAATTGTAATGACTATGCCAACCACTGTTAATCACTTATCCGACCTCTAAAAATGACTTTGCCCAACAATTGTAATGACTTTGCCAACCACTAATAATCACTTATCCGATCTCTAAAAATTACTTTGCCCAAAAATTGTAATGACTTTGCCAACCACTGTAAATCACTCATCCGACCTCTAAAAATGACATTGCCCAACAATTGTAATGACTTCGCGAACCAATGTTAATCACTTATCCGACTTATAAAAATGACTTTGCCCAACAATTGTAATGACTATGCCAACCACTGTTAATCACTTATCCGACCTCTAAAAATGACTTTTCCCAACAATTGTGATGACTTTGCCAACCACTGGTAATCACTTATCCGACCTCTAAAAATGACTTTGCCCAACAATTGTAATGACTATGCCAACCACTGTTAATCACTTATCCGACTCTTAAAAATGACTTTGCCCAACAATTGTAATGACTTCGCCAACCACTGTTAATCACCTATCCGACCTCTAAAAATGACTTCTCCTAACAATTGTAATGACTATGCCAACACTGTTAATCACTAATCCAACCTCTAAAAATGACTTTTCCCAACAATTGTAATGACTATGCCAACCACTGTTAATCACTTATCCGACCTCTAAAAATGACTTTGCCCAACAATTGTAATGACATTGCCAACAACTGTTAATCACTTATCCGACTCTTAAAAATGACTTTGCCCAACAATTGTAAAGACATTGCCAACAACTGTTAATCACTTATCTGACCTCTAAAAATGACTTTGCCCAACAATTGTGATGACTTTGCCAACCACAGTTAATCACATTTCCCACCTCTATAAATGACTTTGCCCAACAATTGTAATGACTTTGCCAACAACTGGTAATCACTCATCCGGCCTCTAAAAATGACTTTTCCCAACAATTGTAATGACTATGCCAACCACTGTTAATCACTAATCCAACCTCTAAAAATGACTTTTCCCAACAATTGTAATGACTATGCCAACCACTGTTAATCACTTATCCGACCTCTAAAAATGACTTTGCCCAACAATTGTAATGACATTGCCAACAACTGTTAATCACCTATCCGACCTCTAAAAATGACTTCTCCTAACAATTGTAATGACTATGCCAACCACTGTTAATCACTAATCCAACCTCTAAAAATGACTTTTCCCAACAATTGTAATGACTATGCCAACCACTGTTAATCACTTATCCGACCTCTAAAAATGACTTTGCCCAACAATTGTAATGACATTGCCAACAACTGTTAATCACCTATCCGACCTCTAAAAATGACTTCTCCTAACAATTGTAATGACTATGCCAACCACTGTTAATCACTAATCCGACCTCTAAAAATGGCTTTGCCAAACAATTGTGATGACTTTGCCAACCACTGGTAATCACTTATCCGACCTCTAAAAATGACTTTGCCCAACAATTGTAATGACTATGCCAACCACTGTTAATCACTTATCCGACTCTTAAAAATGACTTTGCCCAACAATTGTAATGACTTCGCCAACCACTGTTAATCACCTATCCGACCTCTAAAAATGACTTCTCCTAACAATTGTAATGACTATGCCAACCACTGTTAATCACTAATCCAACCTCTAAAAATGACTTTTCCCAACAATTGTAATGACTATGCCAACCACTGTTAATCACTTATCTGACCTCTAAAAATGACTTTGCCCAACAATTGTGATGACTTTGCCAACCACAGTTAATCACATTTCCCACCTCTATAAATGACTTTGCCCAACAATTGTAATGACTTTGCCAACAACTGGTAATCACTCATCCGGCCTCTAAAAATGACTTCTCCTAACAATTGTAATGACTATGCCAACCACTGTTAATCACTAATCCAACCTCTAAAAATGACTTTTCCCAACAATTGTAATGACTATGCCAACCACTGTTAATCACTTATCCGACCTCTAAAAATGACTTTGCCCAACAATTGTAATGACATTGCCAACAACTGTTAATCACCTATCCGACCTCTAAAAATGACTTCTCCTAACAATTGTAATGACTATGCCAACCACTGTTAATCACTAATCCGACCTCTAAAAATGGCTTTGCCAAACAATTGTGATGACTTTGCCAACCACTGGTAATCACTTATCCGACCTCTAAAAATGACTTTGCCCAACAATTGTAATGACTATGCCAACCACTGTTAATCACTTATCCGACTCTTAAAAATGACTTTGCCCAACAATTGTAATGACTTCGCCAACCACTGTTAATCACCTATCCGACCTCTAAAAATGACTTCTCCTAACAATTGTAATGACTATGCCAACCACTGTTAATCACTAATCCAACCTCTAAAAATGACTTTTCCCAACAATTGTAATGACTATGCCAACCACTGTTAATCACTTATCCGACCTCTAAAAATGACTTTGCCCAACAATTGTAATGACATTGCCAACAACTGTTAATCACTTATCCGACTCTTAAAAATGACTTTGCCCAACAATTGTAAAGACTTTGCCAACCACTGGTAATCACTTATCA
This sequence comes from Brachionus asplanchnoidis, assembly GCA_025491095.1. NCBI lineage: Eukaryota > Metazoa > Rotifera > Eurotatoria > Ploima > Brachionidae > Brachionus > Brachionus asplanchnoidis. Next base: position 173,803 of record JAILYF010000069.1, read on the forward strand.
GACCTCTAAAAATGACTTTTCCCAACAATTGTAATGACTTTGCCAACCAATGTTAATCACTTAACCGATCTCTAAAAATGACTTTGCCCAACAATTATAATGACTTTGCCAAACACTGTTAATCACCTATCCGACCTCTAAAAATGACTTTGCCCAACAATTGTAATGACTATGCCAACCACTGTTAATCACTTATCCGACCTCTAAAAATGACTTTTCCCAACAATTGTGATGACTTTGCCAACCACTGGTAATCACTTATCCGACCTCTAAAAATGACTTTGCCCAACAATTGTAATGACTATGCCAACCACTGTTAATCACTTATCCGACTCTTAAAAATGACTTTGCCCAACAATTGTAATGACTTCGCCAACCACTGTTAATCACCTATCCGACCTCTAAAAATGACTTCTCCTAACAATTGTAATGACTATGCCAACCACTGTTAATCACTAATCCAACCTCTAAAAATGACTTTTCCCAACAATTGTAATGACTATGCCAACCACTGTTAATCACTTATCCGACCTCTAAAAATGACTTTGCCCAACAATTGTAATGACATTGCCAACAACTGTTAATCACTTATCCGACTCTTAAAAATGACTTTGCCCAACAATTGTAAAGACATTGCCAACAACTGTTAATCACTTATCTGACCTCTAAAAATGACTTTGCCCAACAATTGTGATGACTTTGCCAACCACAGTTAATCACATTTCCCACCTCTATAAATGACTTTGCCCAACAATTGTAATGACTTTGCCAACAACTGGTAATCACTCATCCGGCCTCTAAAAATGACTTTTCCCAACAATTGTGATGACTTTGCCAACCAATGTTAATCACTTATCCGACCTCTAAAAATGACTTTGCCCAACAATTGTAATGACTTTGCCAACCACTAATAATCACTTATCCGATCTCTAAAAATTACTTTGCCCAAAAATTGTAATGACTTTGCCAACCACTGTAAATCACTCATCCGACCTCTAAAAATGACATTGCCCAACAATTGTAATGACTTCGCGAACCAATGTTAATCACTTATCCGACTTATAAAAATGACTTTGCCCAACAATTGTAATGACTATGCCAACCACTGTTAATCACTTATCCGACCTCTAAAAATGACTTTTCCCAACAATTGTGATGACTTTGCCAACCACTGGTAATCACTTATCCGACCTCTAAAAATGACTTTGCCCAACAATTGTAATGACTATGCCAACCACTGTTAATCACTTATCCGACTCTTAAAAATGACTTTGCCCAACAATTGTAATGACTTCGCCAACCACTGTTAATCACCTATCCGACCTCTAAAAATGACTTCTCCTAACAATTGTAATGACTATGCCAACACTGTTAATCACTAATCCAACCTCTAAAAATGACTTTTCCCAACAATTGTAATGACTATGCCAACCACTGTTAATCACTTATCCGACCTCTAAAAATGACTTTGCCCAACAATTGTAATGACATTGCCAACAACTGTTAATCACTTATCCGACTCTTAAAAATGACTTTGCCCAACAATTGTAAAGACATTGCCAACAACTGTTAATCACTTATCTGACCTCTAAAAATGACTTTGCCCAACAATTGTGATGACTTTGCCAACCACAGTTAATCACATTTCCCACCTCTATAAATGACTTTGCCCAACAATTGTAATGACTTTGCCAACAACTGGTAATCACTCATCCGGCCTCTAAAAATGACTTTTCCCAACAATTGTGATGACTTTGCCAACCAATGTTAATCACTTATCCGACCTCTAAAAATGACTTTGCCCAACAATTGTAATGACTTTGCCAACCACTAATAATCACTTATCCGATCTCTAAAAATTACTTTGCCCAAAAATTGTAATGACTTTGCCAACCACTGTAAATCACTCATCCGACCTCTAAAAATGACATTGCCCAACAATTGTAATGACTTTGCGAACCAATGTTAATCACTTATCCGACTTATAAAAATGACTTTGCCCAACAATTGTAATGACTTTGCCAACCACTAATAATCACTTATCCGATCTCTAAAAATTACTTTGCCCAAAAATTGTAATGACTTTGCCAACCACTGTAAATCACTCATCCGACCTCTAAAAATGACTTTGCCCAACAATTGTAATGACTTTGCCAACCACTGTTAATCACTTATCCGACCTCTAAAAATGACTTTTCCCAACAATTGTGATGACTTTGCCAACCAATGTTAATCACTTATCCGACCTCTAAAAATGACTTTGCCCAACAATTAAAATGACTTTGCCAACCACTGTTAATCACATATCCGACCCTTAAAAATGACTTTGCCCAACAATTGTAATGACTTTGCCAACCACTGTTAATCACATTTCCGACCTCTAAAAATGACTTTGCCCAACAATTGTAATGACTTTGCCAACCACTGTTAATCACTTATCCGACCTCTAAAAATGACTTTGCCCAACAAGGTAAACACTTTGCCAACCACTGTTAATCACATATCCGACCTCTAAAAATTACTTTGCCCAACAATTGTAATGACATTGCCAACAACTGTTAATCACTTATCTGACCTCTAAAAATGACTTTGCCCAACAATTGTGATGACTTTACCAACCACTGTTAATCACATTTCCGACCTCTATAAATGACTTTGCCCAACAATTGTAATGACTATGCCAACCACTGTTAATCACTAATCCGACCTCTAAAAATGGCTTTGCCAAACAATTGTGATGACTTTGCCAACCACTGGTAATCACTTATCCGACCTCCAAAAATGACTTTGCCCAACAAAGGAGTAACTTTGCCAACCACTGGTAATGACTAATCCAACCTCTAAAAATGACTTTTCCCAACAATTGTAATGACTTTGCCAACCAATAATAATCACTTAACCGATCTCTAAAAATGACTTTGCCTAACAATTGTAATGACTATGCCAACCACTGTTAATCACTAATCCGACCTCTAAAAATGGCTTTGCCAAACAATTGTGATGACTTTGCCAACCACTGGTAATCACTTATCCGACCTCTAAAAATGATTTTTCCCAACAATTGTAATGACTTTGCCAACCACTGTTAATCACTTATCCGACCTCTAAAAATGACTTTGCCCAACAATTGTAATGACTTTGCGAACCAATGTTAATCACATATCCGAATTCTAAAAATGACTTTACCCAACAATTGTAATGACTTCGCCAACCACTGTTAATCACATATCTGACCTCTAAAAATGACTTTTCCCAACAATTGTAATGACTTTGCCAACCACTGTTAATCACTTATCCGACCTCTAAAAATGACTTTGCCCAACAATTGTAATGACTATGCCAACCACTGTTAATCACATATCCAAATTCTAAAAATGACTTTGCCCAACAATTGTAATGACTTTGCCAACCACTGTTAATCACATATCTGACCTCTAAAAATGACTTTTCTCAACAATTGTAATGACTTTGCCAACCACTGGTAATCACTTATCAGACCTCTAAAAATGACTTTTCCCAACAATTGTAATGACATTGCCGACCAATGTTAATCACTTAACCGATCTCTAAAAATGACTTTGCCCAACAATTATAATGACTTTGCCAAACACTGTTAATCACCTATCCGACCTCTAAAAATGACTTCTCCTAACAATTGTAATGATTATGCAAACCACTGTTAATCACTAATCCGACCTCTAAAAATGACTTTGCCCAACAATTGTGATGACTTTACCAACTACTGTTAATCACATTTCCGACCTCTATAAATGACTTCGCCCAACAATTGTAATGACTATGCCAACCACTGTTAATCACTAATCCGACCTCTAAAAATGGCTTTGCCAAACAATTGTGATGACTTTGCCAACCACTGGTAATCACTTATCCGACCTCCAAAAATGACTTTGCCCAACAAAGGAGTAACTTTGCCAACCACTGGTAATGACTAATCCAACCTCTAAAAATGACTTTTCCCAACAATTGTAATGACTTTGCCAACCACTGTTAATCACTTATCCGACCTCTAAAAATGACTTTGCCTAACAATTGTAATGACTATGCCAACCACTGTTAATCACTAATCCGACCTCTAAAAATGGCTTTGCCAAACAATTGTGATGACTTTGCCAACCACTGGTAATCACTTATCCGACCTCTAAAAATGATTTTTCCCAACAATTGTAATGACTTTGCCAACCACTGTTAATCACTTATCCGACCTCTAAAAATGACTTTGCCCAACAATTGTAATGACTTTGCGAACCAATGTTAATCACATATCCGAATTCTAAAAATGACTTTACCCAACAATTGTAATGACTTCGCCAACCACTGTTAATCACATATCTGACCTCTAAAAATGACTTTTCCCAACAATTGTAATGACTTTGCCAACCACTGTTAATCACTTATCCGACCTCTAAAAATGACTTTGCCCAACAATTGTAATGACTATGCCAACCACTGTTAATCACATATCCAAATTCTAAAAATGACTTTGCCCAACAATTGTAATGACTTTGCCAACCACTGTTAATCACATATCTGACCTCTAAAAATGACTTTTCTCAACAATTGTAATGACTTTGCCAACCACTGGTAATCACTTATCAGACCTCTAAAAATGACTTTTCCCAACAATTGTAATGACATTGCCGACCAATGTTAATCACTTAACCGATCTCTAAAAATGACTTTGCCCAACAATTATAATGACTTTGCCAAACACTGTTAATCACCTATCCGACCTCTAAAAATGACTTCTCCTAACAATTGTAATGATTATGCAAACCACTGTTAATCACTAATCCGACCTCTAAAAATGACTTTGCCCAACAATTGTGATGACTTTACCAACTACTGTTAATCACATTTCCGACCTCTATAAATGACTTCGCCCAACAATTGTAATGACTATGCCAACCACTGTTAATCACTAATCCGACCTCTAAAAATGGCTTTGCCAAACAATTGTGATGACTTTGCCAACCACTGGTAATCACTTATCCGACCTCCAAAAATGACTTTGCCCAACAAAGGAGTAACTTTGCCAACCACTGGTAATGACTAATCCAACCTCTAAAAATGACTTTTCCCAACAATTGTAATGACTTTGCCAACCAATAATAATCACTTAACCGATCTCTAAAAATGACTTTGCCTAACAATTGTAATGACTATGCCAACCACTGTTAATCACTAATCCGACCTCTAAAAATGGCTTTGCCAAACAATTGTGATGACTTTGCCAACCACTGGTAATCACTTATCCGACCTCTATAAATGACTTCGCCCAACAATTGTAATGACTATGCCAACCACTGTTAATCACTAATCCGACCTCTAAAAATGGCTTTGCCAAACAATTGTGATGACTTTGCCAACCACTGGTAATCACTTATCCGACCTCCAAAAATGACTTTGCCCAACAAAGGAGTAACTTTGCCAACCACTGGTAATGACTAATCCAACCTCTAAAAATGACTTTTCCCAACAATTGTAATGACTTTGCCAACCAATAATAATCACTTAACCGATCTCTAAAAATGACTTTGCCTAACAATTGTAATGACTATGCCAACCACTGTTAATCACTAATCCGACCTCTAAAAATGGCTTTGCCAAACAATTGTGATGACTTTGCCAACCACTGGTAATCACTTATCCGACCTCTAAAAATGATTTTTCCCAACAATTGTAATGACTTTGCCAACCACTGTTAATCACTTATCCGACCTCTAAAAATGACTTTGCCCAACAATTGTAATGACTATGCCAACCACTGTTAATCACATATCCAAATTCTAAAAATGACTTTGCCCAACAATTGTAATGACTTTGCCAACCACTGTTAATCACATATCTGACCTCTAAAAATGACTTTTCTCAACAATTGTAATGACTTTGCCAACCACTGGTAATCACTTATCAGACCTCTAAAAATGACTTTTCCCAACAATTGTAATGACTTTGCCGACCAATGTTAATCACTTAACCGATCTCTAAAAATGACTTTGCCCAACAATTATAATGACTTTGCCAAACACTGTTAATCACCTATCCGACCTCTAAAAATGACTTCTCCTAACAATTGTAATGACTATGCCAACCACTGTTAATCACTAATCCGACCTATAAAAATGACTTTGCTCAACAATTGTAATGACTTTGCCAACCACTGGTAATCACTTATCCGACCTCTAAAAATGACTTTGCCAAACAAAGGAGTGACTTTGCCAACCACTGGTAATGACTAATCCAACCTCTAAAAATGACTTTTCCCAACAATTGTAATGACTATGCCAACCACTGTTAATCACTTATCCGACCTCTAAAAATGACTTTGCCCAACAATTGTAATGACATTGCCAACAACTGTTAATCACTTATCCGACTCTTAAAAATGACTTTGCCCAACAATTGTAAAGACATTGCCAACAACTGTTAATCACTTATCTGACCTCTAAAAATGACTTTGCCCGACAATTGTGATGACTTTGCCAACCACAGTTAATCACATTTCCCACCTCTATAAATGACTTTGCCCAACAATTGTAATGACTTTGCCAACAACTGGTAATCACTCATCCGGCCTCTAAAAATGACTTTTCCAAACAATTGTGATGACTTTGCCAACTAATGTTAATCACTTATCCGACCTCTATAAATGACTTTGCCCAACAATTGTAATGACTTTGCCAACCACTAATAATCACTTATCCGATCTCTAAAAATTACTTTGCCCAAAAATTGTAATGACTTTGCCAACCACTGTAAATCACTCATCCGACCTCTAAAAATGACATTGCCCAACAATTGTAATGACTTTGCGAACCAATGTTAATCACTTATCCGACTTATAAAAATGACTTTGCCCAACAATTGTAATGACTTTGCCAACCACTAATAATCACTTATCCGATCTCTAAAAATTACTTTGCCCAAAAATTGTAATGACTTTGCCAACCACTGTAAATCACTCATCCGACCTCTAAAAATGACTTTGCCCAACAATTGTAATGACTTTGCCAACCACTGTTAATCACTTATCCGACCTCTAAAAATGACTTTTCCCAACAATTGTGATGACTTTGCCGACCAATGTTAATCACTTATCCGACCTCTAAAAATGACTTTGCCAACCACTGTTAATCACATATCCGACCCTTAAAAATGACTTTGCCCAACAATTGTAATGACTTTGCCAACCACTGTTAATCACATTTCCGACCTCTAAAAATGACTTTGCCCAACAATTGTAATGACTTTGCCAACCACTGTTAATCACTTATCCGACCTCTAAAAATGACTTTGCCCAACAAGGTAAACACTTTGCCAACCACTGTTAATCACATATCCGACCTCTAAAAATTACTTTGCCCAACAATTGTAATGACATTGCCAACAACTGTTAATCACTTAACCGATCTCTAAAAATGACTTTGCCCAACAATTGTAATGACTTTGCCAACCAATGTTAATCACTTAACCGATCTCTAAAAATGACTTTGCCCAACAATTATAATGACTTTGCCAACCACTGTTAATCACTTATCCGACCTCTAAAAATGACTTCTCCTAACAATTGTAATGACTATGCCAACCACTGTTAATCACTAATCCGACCTCTAAAAATGGCTTTGCCAAACAATTGTGATGACTTTGCCAACCACTGGTAATCACTTATCCGACCTCTAAAAATGACTTTGCCCAACAATTGTAATGACTATGCCAACCACTGTTAATCACTTATCCGACTCTTAAAAATGACTTTGCCCAACAATTGTAATGACTTCGCCAACCACTGTTAATCACCTATCCGACCTCTAAAAATGACTTCTCCTAACAATTGTAATGACTATGCCAACCACTGTTAATCACTAATCCAACCTCTAAAAATGACTTTTCCCAACAATTGTAATGACTATGCCAACCACTGTTAATCACTTATCCGACCTCTAAAAATGACTTTGCCCAACAATTGTAATAACATTGCCAACAACTGTTAATCACTTATCCGACTCTTAAAAATGACTTTGCCCAACAATTGTAAAGACATTGCCAACAACTGTTAATCACTTATCTGACCTCTAAAAATGACTTTGCCCAACAATTGTGATGACTTTGCCAACCACAGTTAATCACATTTCCCACCTCTATAAATGACTTTGCCCAACAATTGTAATGACTTTGCCAACAACTGGTAATCACTCATCCGGCCTCTAAAAATGACTTTTCCCAACAATTGTGATGACTTTGCCAACCAATGTTAATCACTTATCCGACCTCTAAAAATGACTTTGCCCAACAATTGTAATGACTTTGCCAACCACTAATAATCACTTATCCGATCTCTAAAAATTACTTTGCCCAAAAATTGAAATGACTTTGCCAACCACTGTAAATCACTCATCCGACCTCTAAAAATGACATTGCCCAACAATTGTAATGACTTTGCGAACCAATGTTAATCACTTATCCGACCTCTAAAAATGGCTTTGCCAAACAATTGTGATGACTTTGCCAACCACTGGTAATCACTTATCCGACCTCTAAAAATGACTTTGCCCAACAATTGTAATGACTATGCCAACCACTGTTAATCACTTATCCGACTCTTAAAAATGACTTTGCCCAACAATTGTAATGACTTCGCCAACCACTGTTAATCACCTATCCGACCTCTAAAAATGACTTCTCCTAACAATTGTAATGACTTTGCCAACCACTGTTAATCACTAATCCAACCTCTAAAAATGACTTTTCCCAACAATTGTAATGACTATGCCAACCACTGTTAATCACTTATCCGACCTCTAAAAATGACTTTGCCCAACAATTGTAATAACATTGCCAACAACTGTTAATCACTTATCCGACTCTTAAAAATGACTTTGCCCAACAATTGTAAAGACATTGCCAACAACTGTTAATCACTTATCTGACCTCTAAAAATGACTTTGCCCAACAATTGTGATGACTTTGCCAACCACAGTTAATCACATTTCCCACCTCTATAAATGACTTTGCCCAACAATTGTAATGACTTTGCCAACAACTGGTAATCACTCATCCGGCCTCTAAAAATGACTTTTCCCAACAATTGTGATGACTTTGCCAACCAATGTTAATCACTTATCCGACCTCTAAAAATGACTTTGCCCAACAATTGTAATGACTTTGCCAACCACTAATAATCACTTATCCGATCTCTAAAAATTACTTTGCCCAAAAATTGTAATGACTTTGCCAACCACTGTAAATCACTCATCCGACCTCTAAAAATGACATTGCCCAACAATTGTAATGACTTTGCGAACCAATGTTAATCACTTATCCGACTTATAAAAATGACTTTGCCCAACAATTGTAATGACTTTGCCAACCACTAATAATCACTTATCCGATCTCTAAAAATTACTTTGCCCAAAAATTGTAATGACTTTGCCAACCACTGTAAATCACTCATCCGACCTCTAAAAATGACTTTGCCCAACAATTGTAATGACTTTGCCAACCACTGTTAATCACTTATCCGACCTCTAAAAATGACTTTTCCCAACAATTGTGATGACTTTGCCGACCAATGTTAATCACTTATCCGACCTCTAAAAATGACTTTGCCAACCACTGTTAATCACATATCCGACCCTTAAAAATGACTTTGCCCAACAATTGTAATGACTTTGCCAACCACTGTTAATCACATTTCCGACCTCTAAAAATGACTTTGCCCAACAATTGTAATGACTTTGCCAACCACTGTTAATCACTTATCCGACCTCTAAAAATGACTTTGCCCAACAAGGTAAACACTTTGCCAACCACTGTTAATCACATATCCGACCTCTAAAAATTACTTTGCCCAACAATTGTAATGACATTGCCAACAACTGTTAATCACTTATCTGACCTCTAAAAATGACTTTGCCCAACAATTGTGATGACTTTACCAACCACTGTTAATCACATTTCCGACCTCTATAAATGACTTTGCCCAACAATTGTAATGACTATGCCAACCACTGTTAATCACTAATCCGACCTCTAAAAATGGCTTTGCCAAACAATTGTGATGACTTTGCCAACCACTGGTAATCAATTATCCGACCTCCAAAAATGACTTTGCCCAACAAAGGAGTAACTTTGCCAACCACTGGTAATGACTAATCCAACCTCTAAAAATGACTTTTCCCAACAATTGTAATGACTTTGCCAACCAATAATAATCACTTAACCGATCTCTAAAAATGACTTTGCCTAACAATTGTAATGACTATGCCAACCACTGTTAATCACTAATCCGACCTCTAAAAATGGCTTTGCCAAACAATTGTGATGACTTTGCCAACCACTGGTAATCACTTATCCGACCTCTAAAAATGATTTTTCCCAACAATTGTAATGACTATGCCAACCACTGTTAATCACTTATCCGACCTCTAAAAATGACTTTGCCCAACAATTGTTATGACTTTGCGAACCAATGTTAATCACATATCCGAATTCTAAAAATGACTTTGCCCAACAATTGAAATGACTTCGCCAACCACTGTTAATCACATATCTGACCTCTAAAAATGACTTTTCCCAACAATTGTAATGACTTTGCCAACCACTGTTAATCACTTATCCGACCTCTAAAAATGACTTTGCCCAACAATTGTAATGACTATGCCAACCACTGTTAATCACATATCCAAATTCTAAAAATGACTTTGCCCAACAATTGTAATGACTTTGCCAACCACTGTTAATCACATATCTGACCTCTAAAAATGACTTTTCTCAACAATTGTAATGACTTTGCCAACCACTGGTAATCACTTATCAGACCTCTAAAAATGACTTTTCCCAACAATTGTAATGACTTTGCCGACCAATGTTAATCACTTAACCGATCTCTAAAAATGACTTTGCCCAACAATTATAATGACTTTGCCAAACACTGTTAATCACCTATCCGACCTCTAAAAATGACTTCTCCTAACAATTGTAATGATTATGCCAACCACTGTTAATCACTAATCCGACCTCTAAAAATGACTTTGCCCAACAATTGTGATGACTTTACCAACTTCTGTTAATCACATTTCCGACCTCTATAAATGACTTCGCCCAACAATTGTAATGACTATGCCAACCACTGTTAATCACTAATCCGACCTCTAAAAATGGCTTTGCCAAACAATTGTGATGACTATGCCAACCACTGGTAATCACTTATCCGACCTCCAAAAATGACTTTGCCCAACAAAGGAGTAACTTTGCCAACCACTGGTAATGACTAATCCAACCTCTAAAAATGACTTTTCCCAACAATTGTAATGACTTTGCCAACCAATAATAATCACTTAACCGATCTCTAAAAATGACTTTGCCTAACAATTGTAATGACTATGCCAACCACAATTAATCACTAATCCGACCTCTAAAAATGGCTTTGCCAAACAATTGTGATGACTTTGCCAACCACTGGTAATCACTTATCCGACCTCTAAAAATGATTTTTCCCAACAATTGTAATGACTTTGCCAACCACTGTTAATCACTTATCCGACCTCTAAAAATGACTTTGCCCAACAATTGTAATGACTTTGCGAACCAATGTTAATCACATATCCGAATTCTAAAAATGACTTTGCCCAACAATTGTAATGACTTCGCCAACCACTGTTAATCACATATCTGACCTCTAAAAATGACTTTTCCCAACAATTGTAATGACTTTGCCAACCACTGTTAATCACTTATCCGACCTCTAAAAATGACTTTGCCCAACAATTGTAATGACTATGCCAACCACTGTTAATCACATATCCAAATTCTAAAAATGACTTTGCCCAACAATTGTAATGACTTTGCCAACCACTGTTAATCACATATCTGACCTCTAAAAATGACTTTTCTCAACAATTGTAATGACTTTGCCAACCACTGGCAATCACTTATCAGACCTCTAAAAATGACTTTTCCCAACAATTGTAATGACTTTGCCGACCAATGTTAATCACTTAACCGATCTCTAAATATGACTTTGCCCAACAATTATAATGACTTTGCCAAACACTGTTAATCACCTATCCGACCTCTAAAAATGACTTCTCCTAACAATTGTAATGACTATGCCAACCACTGTTAATCACTAATCCGACCTATAAAAATGACTTTGCCCAACAATTGTAATGACTTTGCCAACCACTGGTAATCACTTATCCGACCTCTAAAAATGACTTTGCCAAACAAAGGAGTGACTTTGCCAACCACTGGTAATGACTAATCCAACCTCTAAAAATGACTTTTCCCAACAATTGTAATGACTATGCCAACCAGTGTTAATCACTTATCCGACCTCTAAAAATGACTTTGCCCAACAATTGTAATGACATTGCCAACAACTGTTAATCACTAATCCGACTCTTAAAAATGACTTTGCCCAACAATTGTAATGACATTGTCAACAACTGTTAATCACTTATCTGACCTCTAAAAATGACTTTGCCCAACAATTGTGATGACTTTGCCAACCACTGTTAATCACATTTCCGACCTCTAAAAATGACATTGCCCAACAATTGTAATGACTTTGCCAACCACTGGTAATCACTTATCAGACCTCTAAAAATGACTTTTCCCAACAATTGTAATGACTTTGCCAACCAATGTTAATCACTTAACCGATCTCTAAAAATGACTTTGCCCAACAATTATAATGACTTTGCCATACACTGTTAATCACCTATCCGACCTCTAAAAATGACTTCTCCTAACAATTGTAATGACTATGCCAACCACTGTTAATCACTAATCCGACCTATAAAAATGACTTTGCCCAACAATTGTAATGACTTTGCCAACCACTGGTAATCACTTATCCGACCTCTAAAAATGACTTTGCCAAACAAAGGAGTGACTTTGCCAACCACTGGTAATGACTAATCTAACCTCTAAAAATGACTTTTCCCAACAATTGTAATGACTATGCCAACCACTGTTAATCACTTATCCGACCTCTAAAAATGACTTTGCCCAACAATTGTAATGACATTGCAAACAACTGTTAATCACTTATCCGACTCTTAAAAATGACTTTGCCCAACAATTGTAATGACATTGCCAACAACTGTTAATCACTTATCTGACCTCTAAAAATGACTTTGCCCAACAATTGTGATGACTTTGCCAACCACAGTTAATCACATTTCCGACCTCTATAAATGACTTTGCCCAACAATTGTAATGACTTTGCCAACAACTGGTAATCACTCATCCGGCCTCTAAAAATGACTTTTCCCAACAATTGTGATGACTTTGCCAACCAATGTTAATCACTTATCCGACCTCTAAAAATGACTTTGCCCAACAATTGTAATGACTTTGCCAACCACTAATAATCACTTATCCGATCTCTAAAAATTACTTTGCTCAAAAATTGTAATGACTTTGCCAACCAATGTAAATCACTCATCCGACCTCTAAAAATGACTTTTCCCAACAATTGTGATGACTTTGCGAACCAATGTTAATCACTTATCCGACCTATAAAAATGACTTTGCCCAACAATTGTAATGACTTTGCCAACAACTGGTAATCACTTATCCGACCTCTAAAAATGACTTTGCCAAACAATTTAGATGACTTTGCCAACCACTGTTAATCACTTATCCGACCTCTAAAAATGACTTTTCCCAACAATTGTAATGACTTTGCGAACCAATGTTAATCACTTATCCGACCTCTAAAAATGACTTTGCCAAACAATTTAGATGACTTTGCCAACCACTGTTAATCACATTTCCGACCTCTATAAATGACTTTGCCCAACAAGGTAATGACTTTGCCAACCACTGGTAATGACTAATCTAACCTCTAAAAATGACTTTTCCCAACAATTGTAATGACTATGCCAACCACTGTTAATCACTTATCCGACCTCTAAAAATGACTTTGCCCAACAATTGTAATGACATTGCAAACAACTGTTAATCACTTATCCGACTCTTAAAAATGACTTTGCCCAACAATTGTAATGACATTGCCAACAACTGTTAATCACTTATCTGACCTCTAAAAATGACTTTGCCCAACAATTGTGATGACTTTGCCAACCACAGTTAATCACATTTCCGACCTCTATAAATGACTTTGCCCAACAATTGTAATGACTTTGCCAACAACTGGTAATCACTCATCCGGCCTCTAAAAATGACTTTTCCCAACAATTGTGATGACTTTGCCAACCAATGTTAATCACTTATCCGACCTCTAAAAATGACTTTGCCCAACAATTGTAATGACTTTGCCAACCACTAATAATCACTTATCCGATCTCTAAAAATTACTTTGCTCAAAAATTGTAATGACTTTGCCAACCAATGTAAATCACTCATCCGACCTCTAAAAATGACTTTTCCCAACAATTGTGATGACTTTACCAACTTCTGTTAATCACATTTCCGACCTCTATAAATGACTTCGCCCAACAATTGTAATGACTATGCCAACCACTGTTAATCACTAATCCGACCTCTAAAAATGGCTTTGCCAAACAATTGTGATGACTATGCCAACCACTGGTAATCACTTATCCGACCTCCAAAAATGACTTTGCCCAACAAAGGAGTAACTTTGCCAACCACTGGTAATGACTAATCCAACCTCTAAAAATGACTTTTCCCAACAATTGTAATGACTTTGCCAACCAATAATAATCACTTAACCGATCTCTAAAAATGACTTTGCCTAACAATTGTAATGACTATGCCAACCACAATTAATCACTAATCCGACCTCTAAAAATGGCTTTGCCAAACAATTGTGATGACTTTGCCAACCACTGGTAATCACTTATCCGACCTCTAAAAATGATTTTTCCCAACAATTGTAATGACTTTGCCAACCACTGTTAATCACTTATCCGACCTCTAAAAATGACTTTGCCCAACAATTGTAATGACTTTGCGAACCAATGTTAATCACATATCCGAATTCTAAAAATGACTTTGCCCAACAATTGTAATGACTTCGCCAACCACTGTTAATCACATATCTGACCTCTAAAAATGACTTTTCCCAACAATTGTAATGACTTTGCCAACCACTGTTAATCACTTATCCGACCTCTAAAAATGACTTTGCCCAACAATTGTAATGACTATGCCAACCACTGTTAATCACATATCCAAATTCTAAAAATGACTTTGCCCAACAATTGTAATGACTTTGCCAACCACTGTTAATCACATATCTGACCTCTAAAAATGACTTTTCTCAACAATTGTAATGACTTTGCCAACCACTGGCAATCACTTATCAGACCTCTAAAAATGACTTTTCCCAACAATTGTAATGACTTTGCCGACCAATGTTAATCACTTAACCGATCTCTAAATATGACTTTGCCCAACAATTATAATGACTTTGCCAAACACTGTTAATCACCTATCCGACCTCTAAAAATGACTTCTCCTAACAATTGTAATGACTATGCCAACCACTGTTAATCACTAATCCGACCTATAAAAATGACTTTGCCCAACAATTGTAATGACTTTGCCAACCACTGGTAATCACTTATCCGACCTCTAAAAATGACTTTGCCAAACAAAGGAGTGACTTTGCCAACCACTGGTAATGACTAATCCAACCTCTAAAAATGACTTTTCCCAACAATTGTAATGACTATGCCAACCAGTGTTAATCACTTATCCGACCTCTAAAAATGACTTTGCCCAACAATTGTAATGACATTGCCAACAACTGTTAATCACTAATCCGACTCTTAAAAATGACTTTGCCCAACAATTGTAATGACATTGTCAACAACTGTTAATCACTTATCTGACCTCTAAAAATGACTTTGCCCAACAATTGTGATGACTTTGCCAACCACTGTTAATCACATTTCCGACCTCTAAAAATGACATTGCCCAACAATTGTAATGACTTTGCCAACCACTGGTAATCACTTATCAGACCTCTAAAAATGACTTTTCCCAACAATTGTAATGACTTTGCCAACCAATGTTAATCACTTAACCGATCTCTAAAAATGACTTTGCCCAACAATTATAATGACTTTGCCATACACTGTTAATCACCTATCCGACCTCTAAAAATGACTTCTCCTAACAATTGTAATGACTATGCCAACCACTGTTAATCACTAATCCGACCTATAAAAATGACTTTGCCCAACAATTGTAATGACTTTGCCAACCACTGGTAATCACTTATCCGACCTCTAAAAATGACTTTGCCAAACAAAGGAGTGACTTTGCCAACCACTGGTAATGACTAATCTAACCTCTAAAAATGACTTTTCCCAACAATTGTAATGACTATGCCAACCACTGTTAATCACTTATCCGACCTCTAAAAATGACTTTGCCCAACAATTGTAATGACATTGCAAACAACTGTTAATCACTTATCCGACTCTTAAAAATGACTTTGCCCAACAATTGTAATGACATTGCCAACAACTGTTAATCACTTATCTGACCTCTAAAAATGACTTTGCCCAACAATTGTGATGACTTTGCCAACCACAGTTAATCACATTTCCGACCTCTATAAATGACTTTGCCCAACAATTGTAATGACTTTGCCAACAACTGGTAATCACTCATCCGGCCTCTAAAAATGACTTTTCCCAACAATTGTGATGACTTTGCCAACCAATGTTAATCACTTATCCGACCTCTAAAAATGACTTTGCCCAACAATTGTAATGACTTTGCCAACCACTAATAATCACTTATCCGATCTCTAAAAATTACTTTGCTCAAAAATTGTAATGACTTTGCCAACCAATGTAAATCACTCATCCGACCTCTAAAAATGACTTTTCCCAACAATTGTGATGACTTTGCGAACCAATGTTAATCACTTATCCGACCTATAAAAATGACTTTGCCCAACAATTGTAATGACTTTGCCAACAACTGGTAATCACTTATCCGACCTCTAAAAATGACTTTGCCAAACAATTTAGATGACTTTGCCAACCACTGTTAATCACTTATCCGACCTCTAAAAATGACTTTTCCCAACAATTGTAATGACTTTGCGAACCAATGTTAATCACTTATCCGACCTCTAAAAATGACTTTGCCAAACAATTTAGATGACTTTGCCAACCACTGTTAATCACATTTCCGACCTCTATAAATGACTTTGCCCAACAAGGTAATGACTTTGCCAACCACTGGTAATGACTAATCTAACCTCTAAAAATGACTTTTCCCAACAATTGTAATGACTATGCCAACCACTGTTAATCACTTATCCGACCTCTAAAAATGACTTTGCCCAACAATTGTAATGACATTGCAAACAACTGTTAATCACTTATCCGACTCTTAAAAATGACTTTGCCCAACAATTGTAATGACATTGCCAACAACTGTTAATCACTTATCTGACCTCTAAAAATGACTTTGCCCAACAATTGTGATGACTTTGCCAACCACAGTTAATCACATTTCCGACCTCTATAAATGACTTTGCCCAACAATTGTAATGACTTTGCCAACAACTGGTAATCACTCATCCGGCCTCTAAAAATGACTTTTCCCAACAATTGTGATGACTTTGCCAACCAATGTTAATCACTTATCCGACCTCTAAAAATGACTTTGCCCAACAATTGTAATGACTTTGCCAACCACTAATAATCACTTATCCGATCTCTAAAAATTACTTTGCTCAAAAATTGTAATGACTTTGCCAACCAATGTAAATCACTCATCCGACCTCTAAAAATGACTTTTCCCAACAATTGTGATGACTTTGCGAACCAATGTTAATCACTTATCCGACCTATAAAAATGACTTTGCCCAACAATTGTAATGACTTTGCCAACAACTGGTAATCACTTATCCGACCTCTAAAAATGACTTTGCCAAACAATTTAGATGACTTTGCCAACCACTGTTAATCACTTATCCGACCTCTAAAAATGACTTTTCCCAACAATTGTAATGACTTTGCGAACCAATGTTAATCACTTATCCGACCTCTAAAAATGACTTTGCCAAACAATTTAGATGACTTTGCCAACCACTGTTAATCACATTTCCGACCTCTATAAATGACTTTGCCCAACAAGGTAATGACTTTGCCAACCACTGTTAATCACATATCCGACTCTTAAAAATGACTTTGCATACTAATTGTGATGACTTTGCCAACCAATGTAAATCACTTATCCGACCTCTAAAAATGACTTTGCCCAACAATTATAATGACCTTGCCAACCACTGTTAATCACTTATCCGACCTCTAAAAATGAATTTGCCCAACAATTGTAATGACTTTGCCAACCACTAATAATCACTTATCCGATCTCTAAAAATTACTTTGCCCAAAAATTGTAATGACTTTGCCAACCACTGTTAATCACCTATCCGACCTCTAAAAATGACTTTGCCCAACAATTGTAATGACTTTGCGAACCAATGTTAATCACTTATCCGACCTATAAAAATGACTTTTCCCAACAATTGTAATGACTTTGCACAACCACTGTTAATCACATTTCCGACCTCTATAAATGACTTTGCCCAACAATTGTAATGACTTTGCCAACAACTGTTAATCACTTATCCGACCTCTAAAAATGACTTTTCCCAACAATTGTAATGACTTTGCCAACCACTGTTAATCACTTATCCGATCTCTAAAAATGACTTTGCCCAACAATTGTAATGACTTTGCACAACCACTGTTAATCACTTATCCGACCTCTAAAAATGACTTTGCCCAACAAGGTAAACACTTTGCCAACCACTGTTTATCACCTATCCGACCTCTAAAAATGACTTTGCCCAAAAATTGTAATGACTTTGCGAACCAATGTTAATCACTTATCCGACCTATAAAAATGACTTTGCCCAACAATTGTAATGACTTTGCCAACAACTGGTAATCACTTATCCGACCTCTAAAAATGACTTTGCCAAACAATTTAGATGACTTTGCCAACCACTGTTAATCACTTATCCGACCTCTAAAAATGACTTTTCCCAACAATTGTAATGACTTTGCCAACCACTGTTAATCACTTATCCGATCTCTAAAAATGACTTTGCCCAACAATTGTAATGACTTTGCACAACCACTGTTAATCACTTATCCGACCTCTAAAAATGACTTTGCCCAACAAGGTAAACACTTTGCCAACCACTGTTAATCACATATCCGACTCTTAAAAATTACTTTGCCCAACAATTGTAATGACATTGCCAACAACTGTTAATCACTTATCTGACCTCTAAAAATGACTTTGCCCAACAATTGTGATGACTTTGCCAACCAATGTTAATCACTTATCCGACCTCTAAAAATGACTTTGCCCAACAATTATAATGACTTTGCCAACCACTGTTAATCACTTATCCGACCTCTAAAAATGATTTTACCCAACAATTGTAATGACTTTGCCAACCACTGTTAATCACTTATCCGATCTCTAAAAATGACTTTGCCCAACAATTGTAATGACTTTGCCAACCACTGTTAATCACTTATCCGATCTCTAAAAATGACTTTGCCCAACAATTGTAATTACTTTGCACAACCACTGTTAATCACTTATCCGACCTCTAAAAATGACTTTGCCCAGCAATTGTGATGACTTTGCCAACCACTGTTAATCACATTTCCGACCTCTATAAATGACTTTGCCCAACAATTGTAATGACTTTGCCAACAACTGGTAATCACTCATCCGACCTCTAAAAATAACTTTTCCCAACAATTGTGATGACTTTGCCAACCAATGTTAATCACTTATCCGACCTCTAAAAATGACTTTGCCCAACAATTTAATGACTTTGCCAACCACTGTTAATCACTTATCCGACCTCTAAAAATGATTTTACCCAACAATTGTAATGACTTTGCCAACCACTGGTAATGACTAATCCAACCTCTAAAAATGACTTTTCCCAACAATTGTAATGACTATGCCAACCACTGTTAATCACTTATCCGATCTCTAAAAATGACTTTGCCCAACAATTGTAATTACTTTGCACAACCACTGTTAATCACTTATCCGACCTCTAAAAATGACTTTGCCCAGCAATTGTGATGACTTTGCCAACCACTGTTAATCACATTTCCGACCTCTATAAATGACTTAGCCCAACAATTGTAATGACTTTGCCAACAACTGGTAATCACTCATCCGACCTCTATAAATGACTTTTCCCAACGATTGTAATGACTTTGCCAACCAATGTTAATCACTTATCCGATCTCTAAAAATGACTTTGCCCAACAATTGTAATTACTTTGCACAACCACTGTTAATCACTTATCCGACCTCTAAAAATGACTTTGCCCAGCAATTGTGATGACTTTTACAACCAAGGTTAATCACTTATCCGACCTCTAAAAATGACTTTGCCCAACATTTGTAATGACTTTGCCAACCAATGTTAATCACTTATCCGACCTCTAAAAATGACTTTGCCCAACAATTGTAATGACTTTGCCAACCACTAATAATCACTTATCCGATCTCTAAAAATTACTTTGCTCAAAAATTGTAATGACTTTGCCAACCAATGTAAATCACTCATCCGACCTCTAAAAATGACTTTTCCCAACAATTGTGATGACTTTGCGAACCAATGTTAATCACTTATCCGACCTATAAAAATGACTTTGCCCAACAATTGTAATGACTTTGCCAACAACTGGTAATCACTTATCCGACCTCTAAAAATGACTTTGCCAAACAATTTAGATGACTTTGCCAACCACTGTTAATCACTTATCCGACCTCTAAAAATGACTTTTCCCAACAATTGTAATGACTTTGCGAACCAATGTTAATCACTTATCCGACCTCTAAAAATGACTTTGCCAAACAATTTAGATGACTTTGCCAACCACTGTTAATCACATTTCCGACCTCTATAAATGACTTTGCCCAACAAGGTAATGACTTTGCCAACCACTGTTAATCACATATCCGACTCTTAAAAATGACTTTGCCCACTAATTGTGATGACTTTGCCAACCAATGTAAATCACTTATCCGACCTCTAAAAATGACTTTGCCCAACAATTATAATGACTTTGCCAACCACTGTTAATCACTTATCCGACCTCTAAAAATGAATTTGCCCAACAATTGTAATGACTTTGCCAACCACTAATAATCACTTATCCGATCTCTAAAAATTACTTTGCCCAAAAATTGTAATGACTTTGCCAACCACTGTTAATCACCTATCCGACCTCTAAAAATGACTTTGCCCAACAATTGTAATGACTTTGCGAACCAATGTTAATCACTTATCCGACCTATAAAAATGACTTTTCCCAACAATTGTAATGACTTTGCCAACAACTGGTAATCACTTATCCGACCTCTAAAAATGACTTTGCCAAACAATTTAGATGACTTTGCCAACCACTGTTAATCACTTATCCGACCTCTAAAAATGACTTTTCCCAACAATTGTAATGACTTTGCCAACCACTGTTAATCACTTATCCGATCTCTAAAAATGACTTTGCCCAACAATTGTAATGACTTTGCACAACCACTGTTAATCACTTATCCGACCTCTAAAAATGACTTTGCCCAACAAGGTAAACACTTTGCCAACCACTGTTAATCACCTATCCGACCTCTAAAAATGACTTTGCCCAACAATTGTAATGACTTTGCGAACCAATGTTAATCACTTATCCGACCTATAAAAATGACTTTGCCCAACAATTGTAATGACTTTGCCAACAACTGGTAATCACTTATCCGACCTCTAAAAATGACTTTGCCAAACAATTTAGATGACTTTGCCAACCACTGTTAATCACTTATCCGACCTCTAAAAATGACATTTCCCAACAATTGTAATGACTTTGCCAACCACTGTTAATCACTTATCCGATCTCTAAAAATGACTTTGCCCAACAATTGTAATGACTTTGCACAACCACTGTTAATCACTTATCCGACCTCTAAAAATGATTTTACCCAACAATTGTAATGACTTTGCCAACCACTGTTAATCACTTATCCGATCTCTAAAAATGACTTTGCCCAACAATTGTAATGACTTTGCCAACCACTGTTAATCACTTATCCGATCTCTAAAAATGACTTTGCCCAACAATTGTAATTACTTTGCACAACCACTGTTAATCACATTTCCGACCTCTAAAAATGACTTTGCCCAACAATTGTAATGACTTTGCCAACAACTGGTAATCACTCATCCGACCTCTAAAAATGACTTTTCCCAACAATTGTGATGACTTTGCCAACCAATGTTAATCACTTATCCGACCTCTAAAAATGACTTTGCCCAACAATTATAATGACTTTGCCAACCACTGTTAATCACTTATCCGACCTCTAAAAATGATTTTACCCAACAATTGTAATGACTTTGCCAACCACTGTTAATCACTTATCCGATCTCTAAAAATGACTTTGCCCAACAATTGTAATGACTTTGCCAACCACTGTTAATCACTTATCCGATCTCTAAAAATGACTTTGCCCAACAATTGTAATTACTTTGCACAACCACTGTTAATCACTTATCCGACCTCTAAAAATGACTTTGCCCAGCAATTGTGATGACTTTGCCAACCACTGTTAATCACATTTCCGACCTCTATAAATGACTTAGCCCAACAATTGTAATGACTTTGCCAACAACTGGTAATCACTCATCCGACCTCTATAAATGACTTTTCCCAACGATTGTGAAGACTTTTACAACCAAGGTTAATCACTTATCCGACCTCTAAAAATGACTTTGCCCAACATTTGTAATGACTTTGCCAACCACTGTTAATCACATATCCGACCTCTAAAAATGACTTTGCCAAACAAAGGAGTGACTTTGCCAACCACTGGTAATGACTAATCCAACCTCTAAAAATGACTTTTCCCAACAATTGTAATGACTATGCCAACCACTGTTAATCACTTATCCGACCTCTAAAAATGACTTTGCCCAACAATTGTAATGACATTGCCAACAACTGTTAATCACTTATCCGACTCTTAAAAATGACTTTGCCCAACAATTGTAATGACATTGCCAACAACTGTTAATCACTTATCTGACCTCTAAAAATGACTTTGCCCAACAATTGTGATGACTTTGCCAACCACAGTTAATCACATTTCCGACCTCTATAAATGACTTTGCCCAACAATTGTAATGACTTTGCCAACAACTGGTAATCACTCATCCGGCCTCTAAAAATGACTTTTCCCAACAATTGTGATGACTTTGCCAACAACTGGTAATCACTTATCCGACCTCTAAAAATGACTTTGCCCAACAATTGTAATGACTTTGCCAACCACTAATAATCACTTATCCGATCTCTAAAAATTACTTTGCCCAAAAATTGTAATGACTTTGCCAACCACTGTAAATCACTCATCCGACCTCTAAAAATGACTTTTCCCAACAATTGTGATGACTTTGCGAACCAATGTTAATCACTTATCCGACCTCTAAAAATGACTTTGCCAAACAATTTAGATGACTTTGCCAACCACTGTTAATCACATTTCCGACCTCTATAAATGACTTTGCCCAACAAGGTAATGACTTTGCCAACCACTGTTAATCACATATCCGACTCTTAAAAATGACTTTGCCCACTAATTGTGATGACTTTGCCAACCAATGTTAATCACTTATCCGACCTCTAAAAATGACTTTGCCAAACAATTATAATGACTTTGCCAACCACTGTTAATCACTTATCCGACCTCTAAAAATGAATTTGCCCAACAATTGTAATGACTTTGCCAACCACTAATAATCACTTATCCGATCTCTAAAAATTACTTTGCCCAAAAATTGTAATGACTTTGCCAACCACTGTTAATCACTTATCCGACCTCTAAAAATGACTTTGCCCAACAATTGTAATGACTTTGCGAACCAATGTTAATCACTTATCCGACCTATAAAAATGACTTTGCCCAACAATTGTAATGACTTTGCCAACAACTGTTAATCACTTATCTGACCTCTAAAAATGACTTTGCCCAACAATTGTGATGACTTTGCCAACCACAGTTAATCACATATCCGACCTCTAAAAATGACTTTGCCAAACAAAGGAGTGACTTTGCCAACAACTGGTAATCACTCATCCGGCCTCTAAAAATGACTTTTCCCAACAATTGTGATGACTTTGCCAACCAATGTTAATCACTTATCCGACCTCTAAAAATGACTTTGCCCAACAATTGTAATGACTTTGCCAACCACTAATAATCACTTATCCGATCTCTAAAAATTACTTTGCCCAAAAATTGTAATGACTTTGCCAACCACTGTAAATCACTCATCCGACCTCTAAAAATGACTTTTCCCAACAATTGTGATGACTTTGCGAACCAATGTTAATCACTTATCCGACCTATAAAAATGACTTTGCCCAACAATTGTAATGACTTTGCCAACAACTGGTAATCACTTATCCGACCTCTAAAAATGACTTTGCCAAACAATTTAGATGACTTTGCCAACCACTGTTAATCACTTATCCGACCTCTAAAAATGACTTTTCCCAACAATTGTAATGACTTTGCGAACCAATGTTAATCACTTATCCGACCTCTAAAAATGACTTTGCCAAACAATTTAGATGACTTTGCCAACCACTGTTAATCACATTTCCGACCTCTATAAATGACTTTGCCCAACAAGGTAATGACTTTGCCAACCACTGTAAATCACATATCCGACTCTTAAAAATGACTTTGCCCACTAATTGTGATGACTTTGCCAACCAATGTTAATCACTTATCCGACCTCTAAAAATGACTTTGCCAAACAATTATAATGACTTTGCCAACCACTGTTAATCACTTATCCGACCTCTAAAAATGAATTTGCCCAACAATTGTAATGACTTTGCCAACCACTAATAATCACTTATCCGATCTCTAAAAATGACTTTGCCCAACAATTGTAATGACTTTGCGAACCAATGTTAATCACTTATCCGACCTATAAAAATGACTTTGCCCAACAATTGTAATGACTTTGCCAACAACTGGTAATCACTTATCCGGCCTCTAAAAATGACTTTGCCAAACAATTTAGATTACTTTGCCAACCACTGTTAATCACTTATCCGACCTCTAAAAATGACTTTTCCCAACAATTGTAATGACTTTGCCAACCACTGTTAATCACTTATCCGATCTCTAAAAATGACTTTGCCCAACAATTGTAATGACTTTGCACAACCACTGTTAATCACTTATCCGACCTCTAAAAATGACTTTGCCCAACAAGGTAAACACTTTGCCAACCACTGTTAATCACCTATCCGACCTCTAAAAATGACTTTGCCCAACAATTGTAATGACTTTGCGAACCAATGTTAATCACTTATCCGACCTATAAAAATGACTTTGCCCAACAATTGTAATGACTTTGCCAACAACTGGTAATCACTTATCCGACCTCTAAAAATGACTTTGCCAAACAATTTAGATGACTTTGCCAACCACTGTTAATCACTTATCCGACCTCTAAAAATGATTTTACCCAACAATTGTAATGACTTTGCCAACCACTGTTAATCACTTATCCGATCTCTAAAAATGACTTTGCCCAACAATTGTAATGACTTTGCCAACCACTGTTAATCACTTATCCGATCTCTAAAAATGACTTTGCCCAACAATTGTAATGACTTTGCACAACCACTGTTAATCACTTATCCGACCTCTAAAAATGACTTTGCCCAACAATTGTGATGACTTTGCCAACCACTGTTAATCACTTATCCGATCTCTAAAAATGACTTTGCCCAACAATTGTAATGACTTTGCCAACCACTGGTAATCACTAATCCGACCTCTATAAATGACTTTTCCCAACGATTGTGAAGACTTTTACAACCAAGGTTAATCACTTATCCGACCTCTAAAAATGACTTTGCCCAACATTTGTAATGACTTTGCCAACCACTGTTAATCACATATCCGACCTCTAAAAATGACTTTGCCAAACAAAGGAGTGACTTTGCCAACCACTGGTAATGACTAATCCAACCTCTAAAAATGACTTTTCCCAACAATTGTAATGACTATGCCAACCACTGTTAATCACTTATCCGACCTCTAAAAATGACTTTGCACAACAATTGTAATGACTTTGCCAACAACTGGTAATCACTTATCCGACCTCTAAAAATGACTTTGCCCAAAAATTGTAATGACATTGCCAACAACTGTTAATCACTTATCTGACCTCTAAAAATGACTTTGCCCAACAATTGTGATGACTTTGCCAACCACAGTTAATCACATTTCCGACCTCTATAAATGACTTTGCCCAACAATTGTAATGACTTTGCCGACAACTGGTAATCACTCATCCGGCCTCTAAAAATGACTTTTCCGATCAATTGTGATGACTTTGCCAACCAATGTTAATCACTTATCCGACCTCTAAAAATGACTTTGCCCAACAATTGTAATGACTTTGCCAACCACTAATAATCACTTATCCGATCTCTAAAAATTACTTTGCCCAAAAATTGTAATGACTTTGCCAACCACTAATAATCACTTATCCGATCTCTAAAAATTACTTTGCCCAAAAATTGTAATGACTTTGCCAACCACTGTAAATCACTCATCCGACCTCTAAAAATGACTTTTCCCAACAATTGTGATGACTTTGCGAACCAATGTTAATCACTTTTCCGACCTCTAAAAATGACTTTTCCCAACAATTGTGATGACTTTGCCAACCAATGTTAATCACTTATCCGACCTCTAAAAATGACTTTGCCCAACAATTGTAATGACTTTGCCAACAACTGTTAATCACTTATCTGACCTCTAAAAATGACTTTGCCCAACATTTGTAATGACTTTGCCAACCACTGTTAATCACATATCCGACCTCTAAAAATGACTTTGCCAAACAAAGGAGTGACTTTGCCAACCACTGGTAATGACTAATCCAACCTCTAAAAATGACTTTTCCCAACAATTGTAATGACTATGCCAACCACTGTTAATCACTTATCCGACCTCTAAAAATGACTTTGCCCAACAATTGTAATGACGTTGCCAACAACTGTTAATCACTTATCCGACTCTTAAAAATGACTTTGCCCAAAAATTGTAATGACATTGCCAACAACTGTTAATCACTTATCTGACCTCTAAAAATGACTTTGCCCAACAATTGTGATGACTTTGCCAACCACAGTTAATCACATTTCCGACCTTTATAAATGACTTTGCCCAACAATTGTAATGACTTTGCCAACAACTGGTAATCACTCATCCGGCCTCTAAAAATGACTTTTCCCAACAATTGTGATGACTTTGCCAACCAATGTTAATCACTTATCCGACCTCTAAAAATGACTTTGTCCAACAATTGTAATGACTTTGCCAACCACTAATAATCACTTATCCGATCTCTAAAAATTACTTTGCCCAAAAATTGTAATGACTTTGCCAACCACTGTAAATCACTCATCCGACCTCTAAAAATGACTTTTCCCAACAATTGTGATGACTTTGCGAACCAATGTTAATCACTTATCCGACCTCTAAAAATGACTTTTCCCAACAATTGTGATGACTTTGCCAACCAATGTTAATCACTTATCCGACCTCTAAAAATGACTTTGCCCAACAATTGTAATGACTTGCCAACCACAGTTAATCACATTTCCGACCTATATAAATGACTTTGCCCAACAATTGTAATGACTTTGCCAACAACTGGTAATCACTCATCCGGCCTCTAAAAATGACTTTTCCCAACAATTGTGATGACTTTGCCAACCAATGTTAATCACTTATCCGACCTCTAAAAATGACTTTGCCCAACAATTGTAATGACTTTGCCAACCACTGGTAATGACTAATCCAACCTCTAAAAATGACTTTGCCCAACAATTATAATGACTTTGCCAACCACTGTTAATCACTTATCCGACCTCTAAAAATGATTTTACCCAACAATTGTAATGACTTTGCCAACCACTGTTAATCACTTATCCGATCTCTAAAAATGACTTTGCCCAACAATTGTAATGACTTTGCCAACCACTGTTAATCACTTATCCGATCTCTAAAAATGACTTTGCCCAACAATTGTAATGACTTTGCACAACCAAGGTTAATCACTTATCCGACCTCTAAAAATGACTTTGCCCAACATTTGTAATGACTTTGCCAACCACTGTTAATCACATATCAGACCTCTAAAAATGACTATGCCAAACAAAGGAGTGACTTTGCCAACCACTGGTAATGACTAATCCAACCTCTAAAAATGACTTTTCCCAACAATTGTAATGACTTTGCCAACCACTGTTAATCACTTATCCGACCTCTAAAAATGACTTTGCCCAACAATTGTAATGACATTGCCAACAACTGTTAATCACTTATCCGACTCTTAAAAATGACTTTGTCCAACAATTGTAATGACATTGCCAACAACTGTTAATCACTTATCTGACCTCTAAAAATGACTTTTCCCAACAATTGTGATGACTTTGCGAACCAATGTTAATCACTTATCCGACCTCTAAAAATGACTTTTCCCAACAATTGTGATGACTTTGCCAACCAATGTTAATCACTTATCCGACCTCTAAAAATGACTTTGCCCAACAATTGTAATGACTTTGCCAACAACTGTTAATCACTTATCTGACCTCTAAAAATGACTTTGCCCAACATTTGTAATGACTTTGCCAACCACTGTTAATCACATATCCGACCTCTAAAAATGACTTTGCCAAACAAAGGAGTGACTTTGCCAACCACTGGTAATGACTAATCCAACCTCTAAAAATGACTTTTCCCAACAATTGTAATGACTATGCCAACCACTGTTAATCACTTATCCGACCTCTAAAAATGACTTTGCCCAACAATTGTAATGACGTTGCCAACAACTGTTAATCACTTATCCGACTCTTAAAAATGACTTTGCCCAAAAATTGTAATGACATTGCCAACAACTGTTAATCACTTATCTGACCTCTAAAAATGACTTTGCCCAACAATTGTGATGACTTTGCCAACCACAGTTAATCACATTTCCGACCTATATAAATGACTTTGCCCAACAATTGTAATGACTTTGCCAACAACTGGTAATCACTCATCCGGCCTCTAAAAATGACTTTTCCCAACAATTGTGATGACTTTGCCAACCAATGTTAATCACTTATCCGACCTCTAAAAATGACTTTGCCCAACAATTGTAATGACTTTGCCAACCACTAATAATCACTTATCCGATCTCTAAAAATTACTTTGCCCAAAAATTGTAATGACTTTGCCAACCACTGTAAATCACTCATCCGACCTCTAAAAATGACTTTTCCCAACAATTGTGATGACTTTGCGAACCAATGTTAATCACTTATCCGACCTCTAAAAATGACTTTTCCCAACAATTGTGATGACTTTGCCAGCCAATGTTAATCACTTATCCGACCTCTAAAAATGACTTTGCCCAACAATTGGAATGACTTTGCCAACCACAGTTAATCACATTTCCGACCTATATAAATGACTTTGCCCAACAATTGTAATGACTTTGCCAACAACTGGTAATCACTCATCCGGCCTCTAAAAATGACTTTTCCCAACAATTGTGATGACTTTGCCAACCAATGTTAATCACTTATCCGACCTCTAAAAATGACTTTGCCCAACAATTGTAATGACTTTGCCAACCACTGGTAATGACTAATCCAACCTCTAAAAATGACTTTGCCCAACAATTATAATGACTTTGCCAACCACTGTTAATCACTTATCCGACCTCTAAAAATGATTTTACCCAACAATTGTAATGACTTTGCCAACCACTGTTAATCACTTATCCGATCTCTAAAAATGACTTTGCCCAACAATTGTAATGACTTTGCCAACCACTGTTAATCACTTATCCGATCTCTAAAAATGACTTTGCCCAACAATTGTAATGACTTTGCACAACCACTGTTAATCACTTATCCGACCTCTAAAAATGACTTTGCCCAACAATTGTGATGACTTTGCCAACCACTGTTAATCACATTTCCGACCTCTATAAATGACTTAGCCCAACAATTGTAATGACTTTGCCAACAACTGGTAATCACTCATCCGACCTATATAAATGACTTTTCCCAACGATTGTGAAGACTTTTACAACCAAGGTTAATCACTTATCCGACCTCTAAAAATGACTTTGCCCAACATTTGTAATGACTTTGCCAACCACTGTTAATCACATATCAGACCTCTAAAAATGACTATGCCAAACAAAGGAGTGACTTTGCCAACCACTGGTAATGACTAATCCAACCTCTAAAAATGACTTTTCCCAACAATTGTAATGACTTTGCCAACCACTGTTAATCACTTATCCGACCTCTAAAAATGACTTTGCCCAACAATTGTAATGACATTGCCAACAACTGTTAATCACTTATCCGACTCTTAAAAATGACTTTGTCCAACAATTGTAATGACATTGCCAACAACTGTTAATCACTTATCTGACCTCTAAAAATGACTTTGCCCAACAATTGTGATGACTTTGCCAACCACAGTTAATCACATTTCCGACCTCTATAAATGACTTTGCCCAACAATTGTAATGACTTTGCCAACAACTGGTAATCACTCATCCGGCCTCTAAAAATGACTTTTCCCAACAATTGTGATGACTTTGCCAACCAATGTTAATCACTTATCCGACCTCTAAAAATGACTTTGCCCAACAATTGTAATGACTTTGCCAACCACTAATAATCACTTATCCGATCTCTAAAAATTACTTTGCCCAAAAATTGTAATGACTTTGCCAACCACTGTAAATCACTCATCCGACCTCTAAAAATGACTTTTCCCAACAATTGTGATGACTTTGCGAACCAATGTTAATCACTTAACCGACCTATAAAAATGACTTTGCCCAACAATTGTAATGACTTTGCCAACAACTGGTAATCACTTATCCGACCTCTAAAAATGACTTTGCCAAACAATTTAGATGACTTTGCCAACCACTGTTAATCACTTATCCGACCTCTAAAAATGAATTTTCCCAACAATTGTAATGACTTTGCGAACCAATGTTAATCACTTATCCGACCTCTAAAAATGACTTTGCCAAACAATTTAGATGACTTTGCCAACCACTGTTAATCACATTTCCGACCTCTATAAATGACTTTGCCCAACAAGGTAATGACTTTGCCAACCACTGTTAATCACATATCCGACTCTTAAAAATGACTTTGCCCACTAATTGTGATGACTTTGCCAACCAATGTTAATCACTTATCCGACCTCTAAAAATGACTTTGCCCAACAATTATAATGACTTTGCCAACCACTGTTAATCACTTATCCGACCTCTAAAAATGAATTTGCCCAACAATTGTAATGACTTTGTCAACCACTAATAATCACTTATCCGATCTCTAAAAATTACTTTGCCCAAAAATTGTAATGACTTTGCCAACCACTGTTAATCACTTATCCGACCTCTAAAAATGACTTTGCCCAACAATTGTAATGACTTTGCGAACCAATGTTAATCACTTATCCGACCTATAAAAATGACTTTGCCCATCAATTGTAATGACTTTGCCAACAACTGGTAATCACTTATCCGACCCCTAAAAATGACTTTGCCAAACAATTTAGATGACTTTGCCAACCACTGTTAATAACTTATCCGACCTCTAAAAATGACTTTTACCAACAATTGTAATGACTTTGCCAACCACTGTTAATCACTTATCCGATCTCTAAAAATGACTTTGCCCAACAATTGTAATGACTTTGCACAACCACTGTTAATCACTTATCCGACCTCTAAAAATGACTTTGCCCAACAAGGTAAACACTTTGCCAACCACTGTTAATCACATATCCGACTCTTAAAAATTACTTTGCCCAACAATTGTAATGACATTGCCAACAACTGTTAATCACTTATCTGACCTCTAAAAATGACTTTGCCCAACAATTCAGATGATTTTACCAACCACTGTTAATCACATTTCCGACCTCTATAAATGACTTTGCCCAACAATTGTAATGACTTTGCCAACAACTGGTAATCACTCATCCGACCTCTAAAAATGACTTTTCCCAACAATTGTGATGACTTTGCCAACCAATGTTAATCACTTATCCGACCTCTAAAAATGACTTTGCCCAACAATTATAATGACTTTGCCAACCACTGTTAATCACTTATCCGACCTCTAAAAATGATTTTACCCAACAATTGAAACGACTTTGCCAACCACTGTTAATCACTTATCCGACCTCTAAAAATGACTTTGCCCAACAATTGAAATGACTTTGCCAACCACTGTTAATCACATATCCGACTCTTAAAAATGACTTTGCCCAACAATTGTAATGACATTGCCAACAACTGTTAATCACTTATCTGACCTCTAAAAATGACTTTGCCCAACAATTGTGATGACTTTGCCAACCACTGTTAATCACATTTCCGACCTCTATAAATGACTTAGCCAAACAATTATAATGACTTTGCCAACCACTGTTAATCACTTATCTGACCTCTAAAAATGACTTTGCCCAACAATTGTGATGACTTTGCCAACCACTGTTAATCACATTTCCGACCTCTATAAATGACTTTGCCCAACAATTGTAATGACTTTGCCAACAACTGGTAATCACTCATCCGACCTCTAAAAATGACTTTTCCCAACAATTGTGATGACTTTGCCAACCAATGTTAATCACTTATCCGACCTCTAAAAATGACTTTGCCCAACAATTGTAATGACTTTGCCAACCACTAATAATCACTTATCCGATCTCTAAAAATTACTTTGCCCAAAAATTGTAATGACTTTGCCAACCACTGGTAATGACTAATCCAACCTCTAAAAAAGACTTTTCCCAACAATTGTAATGACTTTGCCAACCACTGTTAATCACATTTCCGACCTCTATAAATGACTTAGCCCAACAATTGTAATGACTTTGCCAACAACTGGTAATCACTCATCCGACCTCTATAAATGACTTTTCCCAACAATTGTGAAGACTTTTACAACCAAGGGTAATCACTTATCCGACCTCTAAAAATGACTTTGCCCAACAATTGTAATGACTTTGCCAACCACTGTTAATCACATATTCCACCTCTAAAAATGACTTTGCCTAACAATTTTAATGACTATGCCAACCACTGTTAATCACTTATCCGACCTCTAAAAATGGCTTTGCCAATAATTGTGATGACTTTGCCAACCACTGGTAATCACTTATCCGACCTCTAAAAATGACTTTGCCCAACAAAGGAGTGACTTTGCCAACCACTTGTAATGACTAATCCAACCTCTAAAAATGACTTTTCCCAACAATTGTAATGACTTTGCCAACCAATGTTAATCACATATCCGACCTCTAAAAATGACTTTGCCCAACAATTGTAATGACTTTGCGAACCAATGTTAATCACTTATCCGACCTATAAAAATTACTTTAACCAACAATTGTAATGACTTTGCCAACCACTAATAATCACTTATCCGATCTCTAAAAATGAATTTGCCCAAAAATTGTAATGACTTTGCCAACAACTGGTAATCACTCATCCGACCTCTAAAAATGACTTTTCCCAACAATTGTGATGACTTTGCCAACCAATGTTAATCACTTATCCGACCTCTAAAAATGACTTTGCCCAACAATTGTAATGACTTTGCCAACCACTAATAATCACTTATCCGATCTCTAAAAATTACTTTGCCCAAAAATTGTAATGACTTTGCCAACCACTGGTAATGACTAATCCAACCTCTAAAAAAGACTTTTCCCAACAATTGTAATGACTTTGCCAACCACTGTTAATCACATTTCCGACCTCTATAAATGACTTAGCCCAACAATTGTAATGACTTTGCCAACAACTGGTAATCACTCATCCGACCTCTATAAATGACTTTTCCCAACAATTGTGAAGACTTTTACAACCAAGGGTAATCACTTATCCGACCTCTAAAAATGACTTTGCCCAACAATTGTAATGACTTTGCCAACCACTGTTAATCACATATTCCACCTCTAAAAATGACTTTGCCTAACAATTTTAATGACTATGCCAACCACTGTTAATCACTTATCCGACCTCTAAAAATGGCTTTGCCAATAATTGTGATGACTTTGCCAACCACTGGTAATCACTTATCCGACCTCTAAAAATGACTTTGCCCAACAAAGGAGTGACTTTGCCAACCACTGGTAATGACTAATCCAACCTCTAAAAATGACTTTTCCCAACAATTGTAATGACTTTGCCAACCAATGTTAATCACATATCCGACCTCTAAAAATGACTTTGCCCAACAATTGTAATGACTTTGCGAACCAATGTTAATCACTTATCCGACCTATAAAAATTACTTTAACCAACAATTGTAATGACTTTGCCAACCACTAATAATCACTTATCCGATCTCTAAAAATGAATTTGCCCAACAATTGTAATGACTTTGTCAACCACTAATAATCACTTATCCGATCTCTAAAAATTACTTTGCCCAAAAATTGTAATGACTTTGCCAACCACTGTTAATCACTTATCCGACCTCTAAAAATGACTTTGCCCAACAATTGGAATGACTTTGCGAACCAATGTTAATCACTTATCCGACCTATAAAAATGACTTTGCCCAACAATTGTAATGACTTTGCCAACAACTGGTAATCACTCATCCGACCTCTAAAAATGACTTTTCCCAACAATTGTGATGACTTTGCCAACCAATGTTAATCACTTATCCGACCTCTAAAAATGACTTTGCCCAACAATTGTAATGACTTTGCCAACCACTAATAATCACTTATCCGATCTCTAAAAATTACTTTACCCAAAAATTGTAATGACTTTGCCAACCACTGGTAATGACTAATCCAACCTCTAAAAAAGACTTTTCCCAACAATTGTAATGACTTTGCCAACCACTGTTAATCACATTTCCGACCTCTATAAATGACTTAGCCCAACAATTGTAATGACTTTGCGAACCAATGTTAATCACTCATCCGACCTCTATAAATGACTTTTCCCAACAATTGTGAAGACTTTTACAACCAAGGGTAATCACTTATCCGACCTCTAAAAATGACTTTGCCCAACAATTGTAATGACTTTGCCAACCACTGTTAATCACTTATCCGACCTCTAAAAATGGCTTTGCCAATAATTGTGATGACTTTGCCAACCACTGGTAATCACTTATCCGACCTCTAAAAATGACTTTGCCCAACAAAGGAGTGACTTTGCCAACCACTGGTAATGACTAATCCAACCTCTAAAAATGACTTTTCCCAACAATTGTAATGACTTTTCCAACCAATGTTAATCACATATCAGACCTCTAAAAATGACTTTGCCCAACAATTGTAATGACTTTGCGAACCAATGTTAATCACTTATCCGACCTATAAAAATGACTTTAACCAACAATTGTAATGACTTTGCCAACCACTAATAATCACTTATCCGATCTCTAAAAATGAATTTGCCCAACAATTGAAATGACTTTGCCAACCACTGTTAATCACATATCCGACTCTTAAAAATGACTTTGCCCAACAATTGTAATGACATTGCCAACAACTGTTAATCACTTATCTGACCTCTAAAAATGACTTTGCCCAACAATTGTGATGACTTTGCCAACCACTGTTAATCACATTTCCGACCTCTATAAATGACTCAGCCAAACAATTATAATGACTTTGCCAACCACTGTTAATCACTTATCTGACCTCTAAAAATGACTTTGCCCAACAATTGTGATGACTTTGCCAACCACTGTTAATCACATTTCCGACCTCTATAAATGACTTTGCCCAACAATTGTAATGACTTTGCCAACAACTGGTAATCACTCATCCGACCTCTAAAAATGACTTTTCCCAACAATTGTGATGACTTTGCCAACCAATGTTAATCACTTATCCGACCTCTAAAAATGACTTTGCCCAACAATTGTAATGACTTTGCCAACCACTAATAATCACTTATCCGATCTCTAAAAATTACTTTGCCCAAAAATTGTAATGACTTTGCCAACCACTGGTAATGACTAATCCAACCTCTAAAAAAGACTTTTCCCAACAATTGTAATGACTTTGCCAACCACTGTTAATCACATTTCCGACCTCTATAAATGACTTAGCCCAACAATTGTAATGACTTTGCCAACAACTGGTAATCACTCATCCGACCTCTATAAATGACTTTTCCCAACAATTGTGAAGACTTTTACAACCAAGGGTAATCACTTATCCGACCTCTAAAAATGACTTTGCCCAACAATTGTAATGACTTTGCCAACCACTGTTAATCACATATTCCACCTCTAAAAATGACTTTGCCTAACAATTGTAATGACTATGCCAACCACTGTTAATCACTTATCCGACCTCTAAAAATGGCTTTGCCAATAATTGTGATGACTTTGCCAACCACTGGTAATGACTAATCCAACCTCTAAAAATGACTTTTCCCAACAATTGTAATGACTTTGCCAACCAATGTTAATCACATATCCGACCTCTAAAAATGACTTTGCCCAACAATTGTAATGACTTTGCGAACCAATGTTAATCACTTATCCGACCTATAAAAATGACTTCAAAAAACAATTGTAATGACTTTGCCAACCACTAATAATCACTTATCCGATCTCTAAAAATGAATTTGCCCAACAATTGTAATGACTTTGCCAACCACTAATAATCACTTATCCGATCTCTAAAAATTACTTTGCCATAAAATTGTTATGACTTTGCCAACCACTGTTAATCACTTATCCGACCTCTAAAAATGACTTTGCCCAACAATTGTAATGACTTTGCGAACCACTGTTAATCACATTTCCGACCTCTATAAATGACTTTGCCCAACAATTGTAATGACTTTGCCAACAACTGGTAATCACTCATACGACCTCTAAAAATGACTTTTCCCAACAATTGTGATGACTTTGCCAACCAATGTTAATCACTTATCCGACCTCTAAAAATGACTTTGCCCAACAATTGTAATGACTTTGCCAACCACTAATAATCACTTATCCGATCTCTAAAAATTACTTTGCCCAAAAATTGTAATGACTTTGCCAACCACTGGTAATGACTAATCCAACCTCTAAAAAAGACTTTTCCCAACAATTGTAATGACTTTGCCAACCACTGTTAATCACATTTCCGACCTCTATAAATGACTTAGCCCAACAATTGTAATGACTTTGCCAACAACTGGTAATCACTCATCCGACCTCTATAAATGACTTTTCCCAACAATTGTGAAGACTTTTACAACCAAGGGTAATCACATTTCCGACCTCTATAAATGACTTTGCCCAACAATTGTAATGACTTTGCCAACAACTGGTAATCACTCATCCGACCTCTAAAAATGACTTTTCCCAACAATTGTGATGACTTTGCCAACCAATGTTAATCACTTATCCGACCTCTAAAAATGACTTTGCCCAACAATTGTAATGACTTTGCCAACCACTAATAATCACTTATCCGATCTCTAAAAATTACTTTGCCCAAAAATTGTAATGACTTTGCCAACCACTGGTAATGACAAATCCAACCTCTAAAAAAGACTTTTCCCAACAATTGTAATGACTTTGCCAACCACTGTTAATCACATTTCCGACCTCTATAAATGACTTAGCCCAACAATTGTAATGACTTTGCCAACAACTGGTAATCACTCATCCGACCTCTATAAATGACTTTTCCCAACAATTGTGAAGACTTTTACAACCAAGGGTAATCACTTATCCGACCTCTAAAAATGACTTTGCCCAACAATTGTAATGACTTTGCCAACCACTGTTAATCACATATTCCACCTCTAAAAATGACTTTGCCTAACAATTGTAATGACTATGCCAACCACTGTTAATCACTTATCCGACCTCTAAAAATGGCTTTGCCAATAATTGTGATGACTTTGCCAACCACTGGTAATCACTTATCCGACCTCTAAAAATGACTTTGCCCAACAAAGGAGTGACTTTGCCAACCACTGGTAATGACTAATCCAACCTCTAAAAATGACTTTTCCCAACAATTGTAATGACTTTGCCAACCAATGTTAATCACATATCCGACCTCTAAAAATGACTTTGCCCAACAATTGTAATGACTTTGCGAACCAATGTTAATCACTTATCCGACCTATAAAAATGACTTAGCCCAACAATTGTAATGACTTTGCCAACCACTAATAATCACTTATCCGATCTCTAAAAATGAATTTGCCCAACAATTGTAATGACTTTGTCAACCACTAATAATCACTTATCCGATCTCTAAAAATTACTTTGCCCAAAAATTGTAATGACTTTGCCAACCACTGTTAATCACTTATCCGACCTCTAAAAATGACTTTGCCCAACAATTGTAATGACTTTGCGAACCACTGTTAATCACATTTCCGACCTCTATAAATTACTTTGCCCAACAATTGTAATGACTTTGCCAACAACTGGTAATCACTCATCCGACCTCTAAAAATGACTTTTCCCAACAATTGTAATGACTTTGCCAACAACTGGTAATCACTCATCCGACCTCTAAAAATGACTTTTCCCAACAATTGTGATGACTTTGCCAACCAATGTTAATCACTTATCCGACCTCTAAAAATGACTTTGCCCAACAATTGTAATGACTTTGCCAACCACTAATAATCACTTATCCGATCTCTAAAAATTACTTTGCCCAAAAATTGTAATGACTTTGCCAACCACTGGTAATGACTAATCCAACCTCTAAAAAAGACTTTTCCCAACAATTGTAATGACTTTGCCAACCACTGTTAATCACATTTCCGACCTCTATAAATGACTTAGCCCAACAATTGTAATGACTTTGCCAACAACTGGTAATCACTCATCCGACCTCTATAAATGACTTTTCCCAACAATTGTGAAGACTTTTACAACCAAGGGTAATCACTTATCCGACCTCTAAAAATGACTTTGCCCAACAATTGTAATGACTTTGCCAACCACTGTTAATCACATATTCCACCTCTAAAAATGACTTTGCCTAACAATTGTAATGACTATGCCAACCACTGTTAATCACTTATCCGACCTCTAAAAATGGCTTTGCCAATAATTGTGATGACTTTGCCAACCACTGGTAATCACTTATCCGACCTCTAAAAATGACTTTGCCCAACAAAGGAGTGACTTTGCCAACCACTGGTAATGACTAATCCAACCTCTAAAAATGACTTTTCCAAACAATTGTAATGACTTTGCCAACCAATGTTAATCACATATCCGACCTCTAAAAATGACTTTGCCCAACAATTGTAATGACTTTGCGAACCAATGTTAATCACTTATCCGACCTATAAAAATGACTTTAACCAACAATTGTAATGACTTTGCTTACCACTAATAATCACTTATCCGATCTCTAAAAATGAATTTGCCCAACAATTGTAATGACTTTGTCAACAACTAATAATCACTTATCCGATCTCTAAAAATTACTTTGCCCAAAAATTGTAATGACTTTGCCAACCACTGTTAATCACTTATCCGACCTCTAAAAATGACTTTGCCCAACAATTGTAATGACTTTGCGAACCAATGTTAATCACTTATCCGACCTATAAAAATGACTTTGCCCAACAATTGTAATGACTTTGCCAACAACTGGTAATCACTTATCCGACCTCTAAAAATGACTTTGCCAAACAATTTAGATGACTTTGCCAACCACTGTTAATAACTTATCCGACCTCTAAAAATGACTTTTCCCAACAATTGTAATGACTTTGCCAACCACTGTTAATCACTCATCCGACCTCTATAAATGACTTTTCCCAACAATTGTGAAGACTTTTACAACCAAGGGTAATCACTTATCCGACCTCTAAAAATGACTTTGCCCAACAATTGTAATGACTTTGCCAACCACTGTTAATCACATATTCCACCTCTAAAAATGACTTTGCCTAACAATTGTAATGACTATGCCAACCACTGTTAATCACTTATCCGACCTCTAAAAATGGCTTTGCCAATAATTGTGATGACTTTGCCAACCACTGGTAATCACTTATCCGACCTCTAAAAATGACTTTGCCCAACAAAGGAGTGACTTTGCCAACCACTGGTAATGACTAATCCAACCTCTAAAAATGACTTTTCCCAACAATTGTAATGACTTTGCCAACCAATGTTAATCACATATCCGACCTCTAAAAATGACTTTGCCCAACAATTGTAATGACTTTGCGAACCAATGTTAATCACTTATCCGACCTATAAAAATGACTTTAACCAACAATTGTAATGACTTTGCTTACCACAAATAATCACTTATCCGATCTCTAAAAATGAATTTGCCCAACAATTGTAATGACTTTGTCAACAACTAATAATCACTTATCCGATCTCTAAAAATTACTTTGCCCAAAAATTGTAATGACTTTGCCAACCACTGTTAATCACTTATCCGACCTCTAAAAATGACTTTGCCCAACAATTGTAATGACTTTGCGAACCAATGTTAATCACTTATCCGACCTATAAAAATGACTTTGCCCAACAATTGTAATGACTTTGCCAACAACTGGTAATGACTAATCCAACCTCTAAAAATGACTTTGCCCAACAATTGTAATGACATTGCCAACAACTGTTAATCACTTATCTGACCTCTAAAAATGACTTTGCCCAACAATTCAGATGACTTTACCAACCACTGTTAATCACATTTCCGACCTCTATAAATGACTTTGCCCAACAATTGTAATGACTTTGCCAACAACTGGTAATCACTCATCCGACCTCTAAAAATGACTTTTCCCAACAATTGTGATGACTTTGCCAACCAATGTTAATCACTTATCCGACCTCTAAAAATGACTTTGCCCAACAATTATAATGACTTTGCCAACCACTGTTAATCACTTATCCGACCTCTAAAAATGATTTTACCCAACAATTGTAATGACTTTGCCAACCACTGTTAATCACTTATCCGACCTCTAAAAATGACTTTGCCCAACAATTGAAATGACTTTGCCAACCACTGTTAATCACATATCCGACTCTTAAAAATGACTTTGCCCAACAATTGTAATGACATTGCCAACAACTGTTAATCACTTATCTGACCTCTAAAAATGACTTTGCCCAACAATTGTAATGACTTTGCCAACAACTGGTAATCACTCATCCGGCCTCTAAAAATGACTTTTCCCAACAATTGTGATGACTTTGCCAACCAATGTTAATCACTTATCCGACCTCTAAAAATGACTTTGCCCAACAATTGTAATGACTTTGCCAACCACTGGTAATGACTAATCCAACCTCTAAAAATGACTTTGCCCAACAATTATAATGACTTTGCCAACCACTGTTAATCACTTATCCGACCTCTAAAAATGATTTTACCCAACAATTGTAATGACTTTGCCAACCACTGTTAATCACTTATCCGATCTCTAAAAATGACTTTGCCCAACAATTGTAATGACTTTGCCAACCACTGTTAATCACTTATCCGATCTCTAAAAATGACTTTGCCCAACAATTGTAATGACTTTGCACAACCACTGTTAATCACTTATCCGACCTCTAAAAATGACTTTGCCCAACAATTGTGATGACTTTGCCAACCACTGTTGATCACATTTCCGACCTCTATAAATGACTTTGCCCAACAATTGTAATGACTTTGCCAACAACTGGTAATCACTCATCCGGCCTCTAAAAATGACTTTTCCCAACAATTGTGATGACTTTGCCAACCAATGTTAATCACTTATCCGACCTCTAAAAATGATTTGCCCAACAATTGTAATGACTTTGCCAACCACTAATAATCACTTATCCGATCTCTAAAAATTACTTTGCCCAAAAATTGTAATGACTTTGCCAACCACTGTAAATCACTCATCCGACCTCTAAAAATGACTTTTCCCAACAATTGTGATGACTTTGCGAACCAATGTTAATCACTTATCCGACCTATAAAAATGACTTTGCCCAACAATTGTAATGACTTTGCCAACAACTGGTAATCACTTATCCGACCTCTAAAAATGACTTTGCCAAACAATTTAGATGACTTTGCCAACCACTGTTAATCACTTATCCGACCTCTAAAAATGAATTTTCCCAACAATTGTAATGACTTTGCGAACCAATGTTAATCACTTATCCGACCTCTAAAAATGACTTTGCCAAACAATTTAGATGACTTTGCCAACCACTAATAATCACATTTCCGACCTCTATAAATGACTTTGCCCAACAAGGTAATGACTTTGCCAACCACTGTTAATCACATATCCGACTCTTAAAAATGACTTTGCCCACTAATTGTGATGACTTTGCCAACCAATGTTAATCACTTATCCGACCTCTAAAAATGACTTTGCCCAACAATTATAATGACTTTGCCAACCACTATTAATCACTTATCCGACCTCTAAAAATGAATTTGCCCAACAATTGTAATGACTTTGTCAACCACTAATAATCACTTATCCGATCTCTAAAAATTACTTTGCCCAAAAATTGTAATGACTTTGCCAACCACTGTTAATCACTTATCCGACCTCTAAAAATGACTTTGCCCAACAATTGTAATGACTTTGCGAACCAATGTTAATCACTTATCCGACCTATAAAAATGACTTTGCCCAACAATTGTAATGACTTTGCCAACAACTGGTAATCACTTATCCGACCTCTAAAAATGACTTTGCCAAACAATTTAGATGACTTTGCCAACCACTGTTAATAACTTATCCGACCTCTAAAAATGACTTTTCCCAACAATTGTAATGACTTTGCCAACCAATGTTAATCACTTATCCGACCTCTAAAAATGACTTTGCCCAACAATTATAATGACTTTGCCAACCACTATTAATCACTTATCCGACCTCTAAAAATGAATTTGCCCAACAATTGTAATGACTTTGTCAACCACTAATAATCACTTATCCGATCTCTAAAAATTACTTTGCCCAAAAATTGTAATGACTTTGCCAACCACTGTTAATCACTTATCCGACCTCTAAAAATGACTTTGCCCAACAATTATAATGACTTTGCCAACCACTGTTAATCACTTATCCGACCTCTAAAAATGATTTTACCCAACAATTGTAATGACTTTGCCAACCACTGTTAATCACTTATCCGATCTCTAAAAATGACTTTGCCCAACAATTGTAATGACTTTGCCAACCACTGTTAATCACTTATCCGATCTCTAAAAATGACTTTGCCCAACAATTGTAATGACTTTGCACAACCACTGTTAATCACTTATCCGACCTCTAAAAATGACTTTGCCCAACAATTGTGATGACTTTGCCAACCACTGTTGATCACATTTCCGACCTCTATAAATGACTTTGCCCAACAATTGTAATGACTTTGCCAACAACTGGTAATCACTCATCCGGCCTCTAAAAATGACTTTTCCCAACAATTGTAATGACTTTGCCAACCACTAATAATCACTTATCCGATCTCTAAAAATTACTTTGCCCAAAAATTGTAATGACTTTGCCAACCACTGTAAATCACTCATCCGACCTCTAAAAATGACTTTTCCCAACAATTGTGATGACTTTGCGAACCAATGTTAATCACTTATCCGACCTATAAAAATGACTTTGCCCAACAATTGTAATGACTTTGCCAACAACTGGTAATCACTTATCCGACCTCTAAAAATGACTTTGCCAAACAATTTAGATGACTTTGCCAACCACTGTTAATCACTTATCCGACCTCTAAAAATGAATTTTCCCAACAATTGTAATGACTTTGCGAACCAATGTTAATCACTTATCCGACCTCTAAAAATGACTTTGCCAAACAATTTAGATGACTTTGCCAACCACTAATAATCACATTTCCGACCTCTATAAATGACTTTGCCCAACAAGGTAATGACTTTGCCAACCACTGTTAATCACATATCCGACTCTTAAAAATGACTTTGCCCACTAATTGTGATGACTTTGCCAACCAATGTTAATCACTTATCCGACCTCTAAAAATGACTTTGCCCAACAATTATAATGACTTTGCCAACCACTATTAATCACTTATCCGACCTCTAAAAATGAATTTGCCCAACAATTGTAATGACTTTGTCAACCACTAATAATCACTTATCCGATCTCTAAAAATTACTTTGCCCAAAAATTGTAATGACTTTGCCAACCACTGTTAATCACTTATCCGACCTCTAAAAATGACTTTGCCCAACAATTGTAATGACTTTGCGAACCAATGTTAATCACTTATCCGACCTATAA
This sequence comes from Brachionus asplanchnoidis, assembly GCA_025491095.1. NCBI lineage: Eukaryota > Metazoa > Rotifera > Eurotatoria > Ploima > Brachionidae > Brachionus > Brachionus asplanchnoidis. The sequence continues at coordinate 218,216 of JAILYF010000069.1, forward strand.
AAATGACTTTGCCCAACAATTGTAATGACTTTGCCAACAACTGGTAATCACTTATCCGACCTCTAAAAATGATTTTACCCAACAATTGTAATGACTTTGCCAACCACTGTTAATAACTTATCCGACCTCTAAAAATGACTTTTCCCAACAATTGTAATGACTTTGCCAACCACTGTTAATCACTTATCCGATCTCTAAAATTGACTTTGCCCAACAATTGTAATGACTTTGCACAACCACTGTTAATCACTTATCCGACCTCTAAAAATGACTTTTCCCAACAAGGTAAACACTTTGCCAACCACTGTTAATCACATATCCGACTCTTAAAAATTACTTTGCCCAACAATTGTAATGACATTGCCAACAACTGTTAATCACTTATCTGACCTCTAAAAATGACTTTGCCCAACAATTCAGATGACTTTGCCAACCACTGTTAATCACTTATCCGACCTCTAAAAATGAATTTTCCCAACAATTGTAATGACTTTGCGAACCAATGTTAATCACTTATCCGACCTCTAAAAATGACTTTGCCAAACAATTTAGATGACTTTGCCAACCACTAATAATCACATTTCCGACCTCTATAAATGACTTTGCCCAACAAGGTAATGACTTTGCCAACCACTGTTAATCACATATCCGACTCTTAAAAATGACTTTGCCCACTAATTGTGATGACTTTGCCAACCAATGTTAATCACTTATCCGACCTCTAAAAATGACTTTGCCCAACAATTATAATGACTTTGCCAACCACTATTAATCACTTATCCGACCTCTAAAAATGAATTTGCCCAACAATTGTAATGACTTTGTCAACCACTAATAATCACTTATCCGATCTCTAAAAATTACTTTGCCCAAAAATTGTAATGACTTTGCCAACCACTGTTAATCACTTATCCGACCTCTAAAAATGACTTTGCCCAACAATTGTAATGACTTTGCGAACCAATGTTAATCACTTATCCGACCTATAAAAATGACTTTGCCCAACAATTGTAATGACTTTGCCAACAACTGGTAATCACTTATCCGACCTCTAAAAATGACTTTGCCAAACAATTTAGATGACTTTGCCAACCACTGTTAATAACTTATCCGACCTCTAAAAATGACTTTTCCCAACAATTGTAATGACTTTGCCAACCACTGTTAATCACTTATCCGATCTCTAAAAATGACTTTGCCCAACAATTGTAATGACTTTGCACAACCACTGTTAATCACTTATCCGACCTCTAAAAATGACTTTTCCCAACAAGGTAAACACTTTGCCAACCACTGTTAATCACATATCCGACTCTTAAAAATTACTTTGCCCAACAATTGTAATGACATTGCCAACAACTGTTAATCACTTATCTGACCTCTAAAAATGACTTTGCCCAACAATTCAGATGACTTTACCAACCACTGTTAATCACATTTCCGACCTCTATAAATGACTTTGCCCAACAATTGAAATGACTTTGCCAACAACTGGTAATCACTTATCCGATCTCTAAAAATTACTTTGCCCAAAAATTGTAATGACTTTGCCAACCACTGTTAATCACTTATCCGACCTCTAAAAATGACTTTGCCCAACAATTGTGATGACTTTGCGAACCAATGTTAATCACTTATCCGACCTATAAAAATGACTTTGCCCAACAATTGTAATGACTTTGCCAACAACTGGTAATCACTTATCCGACCTCTAAAAATGACTTTGCCAAACAATTTAGATGACTTTGCCAACCACTGTTAATCACTTATCCGACCTCTAAAAATGAATTTTCCCAACAATTGTAATGACTTTGCGAACCAATGTTAATCACTTATCCGACCTCTAAAAATGACTTTGCCAAACAATTTAGATGACTTTGCCAACCACTAATAATCACATTTCCGACCTCTATAAATGACTTTGCCCAACAATTGTAATGACTTTGCGAACCAATGTTAATCACTTATCCGACCAATAAAAATGACTTTGCCCAACAATTATAATGACTTTGCCAACCACTATTAATCACTTATCCGACCTCTAAAAATGAATTTGCCCAACAATTGTAATGACTTTGTCAACCACTAATAATCACTTATCCGATCTCTAAAAATTACTTTGCCCAAAAATTGTAATGACTTTGCCAACCACTGTTAATCACTTATCCGACCTCTAAAAATGACTTTGCCCAACAATTGTAATGACTTTGCGAACCAATGTTAATCACTTATCCGACCTATAAAAATGACTTTGCCCAACAATTGTAATGACTTTGCCAACAACTGGTAATCTTTTATCCGACCTCTAAAAATGAATTTGCCAAACAATTTAGATGACTTTGCCAACCACTGTTAATAACTTATCCGACCTCTAAAAATGACTTTTCCCAACAATTGTAATGACTTTGCCAACCACTGTTAATCACTTATCCGATCTCTAAAAATGACTTTGCCCAACAATTGTAATGACTTTGCACAACCACTGTTAATCACTTATTCGACCTCTAAAAATGACTTTTCCCAACAAGGTAAACACTTTGCCAACCACTGTTAATCACATATCCGACTCTTAAAAATTACTTTGCCCAACAATTGTAATGACATTGCCAACAACTGTTAATCACTTATCTGACCTCTAAAAATGACTTTGCCCAACAATTCAGATGACTTTACCAACCACTGTTAATCACATTTCCGACCTCTATAAATGACTTTGCCCAACAATTGAAATGACTTTGCCAACAACTGGTAATCACTTATCCGATCTCTAAAAATTACTTTGCCCAAAAATTGTAATGACTTTGCCAACCACTGTTAATCACTTATCCGACCTCTAAAAATGACTTTGCCCAACAATTGTAATGACTTTGCGAACCAATGTTAATCACTTATCCGACCAATAAAAATGACTTTGCCCAACAATTGTAATGACTTTGCCAACAACTGGTAATCACTTATCCGACCTCTAAAAATGACTTTGCCAAACAATTTAGATGACTTTGCCAACCACTGTTAATAACTTATCCGACCTCTAAAAATGACTTTTCACAACAATTGTAATGACTTTGCCTACCACTGTTAATCACTTATCCGATCTCTAAAAATGACTTTGCCCAACAATTGTAATGACTTTGCACAACCACTGTTAATCACTTATCCGACCTCTAAAAATGACTTTGCCCAACAAGGTAAACACTTTGCCAACCACTGTTAATCACATATCCGACTCTTAAAAATTACTTTGCCCAACAATTGTAATGACATTGCCAACAACTGTTAATCACTTATCTGACCTCTAAAAATGACTTTGCCCAACAATTCAGATGACTTTACCAACCACTGTTAATCACATTTCCGACCTCTATAAATGACTTTGCCCAACAATTGTAATGACTTTGCCAACAACTGGTAATCACTCATCCGACCTCTAAAAATGACTTTTCCCAACAATTGTGATGACTTTGCCAACCAATGTTAATCACTTATCCGACCTCTAAAAATGACTTTGCCCAACAATTATAATGACTTTGCCAACCACTGTTAATCACTTATCCGACCTCTAAAAATGATTTTACCCAACAATTGTAATGACTTTGCCAACCACTGTTAATCACTTATCCGACCTCTAAAAATGACTTTGCCCAACAATTGAAATGACTTTGCCAACCACTGTTAATCACATATCCGACTCTTAAAAATGACTTTGCCCAACAATTGTAATGACATTGCCAACAACTGTTAATCACTTATCTGACTTCTAAAAATGACTTTGCCCAACAATTGTGATGACTTTGCCAACCACTGTTAATCACATTTCCGACCTCTATAAATGACTTAGCCAAACAATTATAATGACTTTGCCAACCACTGATAATCACTTATCTGACCTCTAAAAATGACTTTGCCCAACAATTGTGATGACTTTGCCAACCACTGTTAATCACATTTCCGACCTCTATAAATGACTTTGCCCAACAATTGTAATGACTTTGCCAACAACTGGTAATCACTCATCCGACCTCTATAAATGACTTTTCCCAACAATTGTGAAGACTTTTACAACCAAGGGTAACCACTTATCCGACCTCTAAAAATGACTTTGCCCAACAATTGTAATGACTTTGCCAACCACTGTTAATCACATATTCCACCTCTAAAAATGACTTTGCCTAACAATTAAAATGACTTTGTCAACCACTAATAATCACTTATCCGATCTCTAAAAATTACTTTGCCCAAAAATTGTAATGACTTTGCCAACCACTGTTAATCACTTATCCGACCTCTAAAAATGACTTAGCCCAACAATTGTAATGACTTTGCGAACCAATGTTAATCACTTATCCGACTTCTAAAAATGGCTTTGCCAATAATTGTGATGACTTTGCCAACCACTGGTAATCACTTATCCGACCTCTAAAAATGACTTTGCCCAACAAAGGAGTGACTTTGCCAACAACTGGTAATGACTAATCCAACCTCTAAAAATGACTTTTCCCAACAATTGTAATGACTTTGCCAACCAATGTTAATCACATATCCGACCTCTAAAAATGACTTTGCCCAACAATTGTAATGACTTTGCGAACCAATGTTAATCACTTATCCGACCTATAAAAATGACTTTGCCCAACAATTGTAATGACTTTGCCAACCACTAATAATCACTTATCCGATCTCTAAAAATGAATTTGCCCAACAAGGTAAACACTTTGCCAACCACTGTTAATCACATATCCGACTCTTAAAAATTACTTTGCCCAACAATTGTAATGACATTGCCAACAACTGTTAATCACTTATCTGACCTCTAAAAATGACTTTGCCCAACAATTCAGATGACTTTACCAACCACTGTTAATCACATTTCCGACCTCTATAAATGACTTTGCCCAACAATTGTAATGACTTTGCCAACAACTGGTAATCACTCATCCGACCTCTAAAAATGACTTTTCCCAACAATTGTGATGACTTTGCCAACCAATGTTAATCACTTATCCGACCTCTAAAAATGACTTTGCCCAACAATTATAATGACTTTGCCAACCACTGTTAATCACTTATCCGACCTCTAAAAATGATTTTACCCAACATTTGTGAAGACTTTTACAACCAAGGGTAACCACTTATCCGACCTCTAAAAATGACTTTGCCCAACAATTGTAATGACTTTGCCAACCACTGTTAATCACATATTCCACCTCTAAAAATGACTTTGCCTAACAATTAAAATGACTTTGTCAACCACTAATAATCACTTATCCGATCTCTAAAAATTACTTTGCCCAAAAATTGTAATGACTTTGCCAACCACTGTTAATCACTTATCCGACCTCTAAAAATGACTTTGCCCAACAATTGTAATGACTTTGCGAACCAATGTTAATCACTTATCCGACTTCTAAAAATGGCTTTGCCAATAATTGTGATGACTTTGCCAACCACTGGTAATCACTTATCCGACCTCTAAAAATGACTTTGCCCAACAAAGGAGTGACTTTGCCAACAACTGGTAATGACTAATCCAACCTCTAAAAATGACTTTTCCCAACAATTGTAATGACTTTGCCAACCAATGTTAATCACATATCCGACCTCTAAAAATGACTTTGCCCAACAATTGTAATGACTTTGCGAACCAATGTTAATCACTTATCCGACCTATAAAAATGACTTTAACCAACAATTGTAATGACTTTGCCAACCACTAATAATCACTTATCCGATCTCTAAAAATGAATTTGCCCAACAATTAAAATGACTTTGTCAACCACTAATAATCACTTATCCGATCTCTAAAAATTACTTTGCCCAAAAATTGTAATGACTTTGCCAACCACTGTTAATCACTTATCCGACCTCTAAAAATGACTTTGCCCAACAATTGTAATGACTTTGCGAACCAATGTTAATCACTTATCCGACCTATAAAAATGACTTTGCCCAACAATTGTAATGACTTTGCCAAAAACTGGTAATCACTTATCCGACCTCTAAAAATGACTTTGCCAAACAATTTAGATGACTTTGCCAACCACTGTTAATAACTTATCCGACCTCTAAAAATGACTTTTCCCAACAATTGTAATGACTTTGCCAACCACTGTTAATCACTTATCCGATCTCTAAAAATGACTTTGCCCAACAATTGTAATGACTTTGTCAACCACTAATAATCACTTATCCGATCTCTAAAAATTACTTTGCCCAAAAATTGTAATGACTTTGCCAACCACTGTTAATCACTTATCCGACCTCTAAAAATGACTTTGCCCAACAATTGTAATGACTTTGCGAACCAATGTTAATCACTTATCCGACCTATAAAAATGACTTTGCCCAACAATTGTAATGACTTTGCCAAAAACTGGTAATCACTTATCCGACCTCTAAAAATGACTTTGCCAAACAATTTAGATGACTTTGCCAACCACTGTTAATAACTTATCCGACCTCTAAAAATGACTTTTCCCAACAATTGTAATGACTTTGCCAACCACTGTTAATCACTTATCCGATCTCTAAAAATGACTTTGCCAAACAATTGTAATGACTTTGCACAACCACTGTTAATCACTTATCCGACCTCTAAAAATGACTTTGCCCAACAAGGTAAACACTTTGCCAACCACTGTTAATCACATATCCGACTCTTAAAAATTACTTTGCCCAACAATTGTAATGACATTGCCAACAACTGTTAATCACTTATCTGACCTCTAAAAATGACTTTGCCCAACAATTATAATGACTTTGCCGACCACTGTTAATCACTTATCCGACCTCTAAAAATGATTTTACCCAACAATTGTAATGACTTTGCCAACCACTGTTAATCACTTATCCGACCTCTAAAAATGACTTTGCCCAACAATTGAAATGACTTTGCCAACCACTGTTAATCACATATCCGACTCTTAAAAATGACTTTGCCCAACAATTGTAATGACATTGCCAACAACTGTTAATCACTTATCTGACCTCTAAAAATGACTTTGCCCAACAATTGTGATGACTTTGCCAACCACTGTTAATCACATTTCCGACCTCTATAAATGACTTAGCCAAACAATTATAATGACTTTGCCAACCACTGTTAATCACTTATCTGACCTCTAAAAATGACTTTGCCCAACAATTGTGATGACTTTGCCAACCACTGTTAATCACATTTCCGACCTCTTTAAATGACTTTGCCCAACAATTGTAATGACTTTGCCAACAACTGGTAATCACTCATCCGACCTCTAAAAATGACTTTTCCCAACAATTGTGATGACTTTGCCAACCAATGTTAATCACTTATCCGACCTCTAAAAATGACTTTGCCCAACAATTGTAATGACTTTGCCAACCACTAATAATCACTTATCCGATCTCTAAAAATTACTTTGCCCAAAAATTGTAATGACTTTGCCAACCACTGGTAATGACTAATCCAACCTCTAAATAAGACTTTTCCCAACAATTGTAATGACTTTGCCAACCACTGTTAATCACATTTCCGACCTCTATAAATGACTTAGCCCAACAATTGTAATGACTGTGCCAACAACTGGTAATCACTCATCCGACCTCTAAAAATGACTTTTCCCAACAATTGTGATGACTTTGCCAACCAATGTTAATCACTTATCCGACCTCTAAAAATGACTTTGCCCAACAATTGTAATGACTTTGCCAACCGCTAATAATCACTTATCCGATCTCTAAAAATTAATTTGCCCAAAAATTGTAATGATTTTGCCAACCACTGTTAATCACTTATCCGACCTCTAAAAATGACTTTGCCCAACAATTGTAATGACTTTGCGAACCAATGTTAATCACTAATCCGACCTCTAAAAATGACTTTGCCCAACAAAGGAGTGACTTTGCCAACCACTAGTAATGACTAATCCAACCTCTAAAAATGACTTTTCCCAACAATTGTAATGACTTTGCCAACCAATGTTAATCACATATTCGACCTCTAAAAATGACTTTGCCCAACAATTGTAATGACTTTGCGAACCAATGTTAATCACTTATCCGACCTATAAAAATGACTTTAACCAACAATTGTAATGACTTTGCCAACCACTAATAATCACTTATCCGATCTCTAAAAATGACTTTGCCAAGCAATTTAGATGACTTTGCCAACCACTGTTAATCACTTATCCGATCTCTAAAAATGACTTTGCCCAACAATTGTAATGACTTTGCACAACCACTGTTAATCACTTATCCGACCTCTAAAAATGACTTTGCCCAACAATTGTGATGACTTTGCCAACCACTGTTAATCACATTTCCGACCTCTATAAATGATTTAGCCCAACAATTGTAATGACTTTGCCAACAACTGGTAATCATTCATCCGACCTCTATAAATGACTTTTCCCAACGATTGTGAAGACTTTTACAACCAAGGTTAATCACTTATCCGACCTCTAAAAATGACTTTGCCCAACATTTGTAATGACTTTGCCAACCACTGTTAATCACATATTCGATCTCTAAAAATGACTTTGCCTAACAATTGTAATGACTATACCAACCACTGTTAATCACTAATCCGACCTCTAAAAATGGCTTTGCCAATAATTGTGATGACTTTGCCAACCACTGGTAATCACTTATCCGACCTCTAAAAATGACTTTGCCCAACAAAGGAGTGACTTTGCCAACCACTGGTAATGACTAATCCGACCTATAAAAATGACTTTGCCCAACAATTATAATGACTTTGCCAACCACTGTTAATCACTTATCTGACCTCTAAAAATGACTTTGCCCAACAATTGTGATTACTTTGCCAACCACTGTTAATCACATTTCCGACCTCTATAAATGACTTTGCCCAACAATTGTAATGACTTTGCCAACAACTGGTAATCACTCATCCGACCTCTAAAAATGACTTTTCCCAACAATTGTGATGACTTTGCCAACCAATGTTAATCACTTATCCGACCTCTAAAAATGACTTTGCCCAACAATTGTAATGACTTTGCCAACCACTGTTAATCACATATTCGACCTCTAAAAATGACTTTGCCTAACAATTGTAATGACTATGCCAACCACTGTTAATCACTTATCCGACCTCTAAAAATGGCTTTGCCAATAATTGTGATGACTTTGCCAACCACTGGGAATCACTTATCCGACCTCTAAAAATGACTTTGCCAAACAATTTAGATGACTTTGCCAACAACTGGTAATCACTCATCCGACCTCTATAAATGACTTTTCCCAACAATTGTGAAGACTTTTACAACCAAGGGTAATCACTTATCCGACCTCTAAAAATGACTTTGCCCAACAATTGTAATGACTTTGCCAACCACTGTAAATCACATATTCGACCTCTAAAAATGACTTTGCCTAACAATTGTAATGACTATGCCAACCACTGTTAATCACTTATCCGACCTCTAAAAATGGCTTTGCCAATAATTGTGATGACTTAGCCAACCACTGGTAATCACTTATCCGACCTCTAAAAATGACTTTGCCCATCAAAGGAGTGACTTTGCCAACCACTGGTAATGACTAATCCAACCTCTAAAAATGACTTTTCCCAACAATTGTAATGACTTTGCCAACCAATGTTAATCACATATCCGACCTCTAAAAATGACTTTGCCCAACAATTGTAATGACTTTGCGAACCAATGTTAATCACTTATCCGACCTATAAAAATGACTTTAACCAACAATTGTAATGACTTTGCCAACCACTAATAATCACTAATCCGATCTCTAAAAATGACTTTGCCAAGCAATTTAGATGACTTTGCCAACCACTGTTAATCACTTATCCGATCTCTAAAAATGACTTTGCCCAACAATTGTAATGACTTTGCACAACCACTGTTAATCACTTATCCGACCTCTAAAAATGACTTTGCCCAACAATTGTGATGACTTTGCCAACCACTGTTAATCACATTGCCGACCTCTATAAATGACTTAGCCCAACAATTGTAATGACTTTGCCAACAACTGGTAATCACTCATCCGACCTCTATAAATGACTTTTCCCAACGATTGTGAAGACTTTTACAACCAAGGTTAATCACTTATCCGACCTCTAAAAATGACTTTGCCCAACATTTGTAATGACTTTGCCAACCACTGTTAATCACATATTCGATCTCTAAAAATGACTTTGCCTAACAATTGTAATGACTATACCAACCACTGTTAATCACTAATCCGACCTCTAAAAATGGCTTTTCCAATAATTGTGATGACTTTGCCAACCACTGGTAATCACTTATCCGACCTCTAAAAATGACTTTGCCCAACAAAGGAGTGACTTTGCCAACCACTGGTAATGACTAATCCGACCTATAAAAATGACTTTGCCCAACAATTATAATGACTTTGCCAACCACTGTTAATCACTTATCTGACCTCTAAAAATTACTTTGCCCAACAATTGTGATTACTTTGCCAACCACTGTTAATCACATTTCCGACCTCTATAAATGACTTAGCCCAACAATTGTAATGACTTTGCCAACAACTGGTAATCACTCATCCGACCTCTATAAATGACTTTTCCCAACAATTGTGAAGACTTTTACAACCAAGGGTAATCACTTATCCGACCTCTAAAAATGACTTTGCCCAACAATTGTAATGACTTTGCCAACCACTGTTAATCACATATTCGACCTCTAAAAATGACTTTGCCTAACAATTGTAATGACTATGCCAACCACTGTTAATCACTTATCCGACCTCTAAAAATGGCTTTGCCAATAATTGTGATGACTTAGCCAATCACTGGTAATCACTTATCCGACCTCTAAAAATGACTTTGCCCAACAAAGGAGTGACTTTGCCAACCACTGGTAATGACTTATCCAACCTCTAAAAATGACTTTTCCCAACAATTGTAATGACTTTGCCAACCAATGTTAATCACATATCCGACCTCTAAAAATGACTTTGCCCAACAATTGTAATGACTTTGCGAACCAATGTTAATCACTTATCCGACCTATAAAAATGACTTTAACCAACAATTATAATGACTTTGCCAACCACTAATAATCACTAATCCGATCTCTAAAAATGACTTTGCCAAGCAATTTAGATGACTTTGCCATCCACTGTTAATCACTTATCCGATCTCTAAAAATGACTTTGCCCAACAATTGTAATGACTTTGCACAACCACTGTTAATCACTTATCCGACCTCTAAAAATGACTTTGCCCAACAATTGTGATGACTTTGCCAACCACTGTTAATCACATTTCCGACCTCTATAAATGACTTAGCCCAACAATTGTAATGACTTTGCCAACAACTGGTAATCACTCATCCGACCTCTATAAATGACTTTTCCCAACGATTGTGAAGACTTTTACAACCAAGGTTAATCACTTATCCGACCTCTAAAAATGACTTTGCCCAACATTTGTAATGACTTTGCCAACCACTGTTAATCACATATTCGATCTCTAAAAATGAATTTGCCTAACAATTGTAATGACTATACCAACCACTGTTAATCACTAATCCGACCTCTAAAAATGGCTTTTCCAATAATTGTGATGACTTTGCCAACCACTGGTAATCACTTATCCGACCTCTAAAAATGACTTTGCCCAACAAAGGAGTGACTTTGCCAACCACTGGTAATGACTAATCCGACCTATAAAAATGACTTTGCCCAACAATTATAATGACTTTGCCAACCACTGTTAATCACTTATCTGACCTCTAAAAATGACTTTGCCCAACAATTGTGATTACTTTGCCAACCACTGTTAATCACATTTCCGACCTCTATAAATGACTTTGCCCAACAATTGTAATGACTGTGCCAACAACTGGTAATCACTCATCCGACCTCTAAAAATGACTTTTCCCAACAATTGTGATGACTTTGCCAACCAATGTTAATCACTTATCCGACCTCTAAAAATGACTTTGCCCAACAATTGTAATGACTTTGCCAACCGCTAATAATCACTTATCCGATCTCTAAAAATTAATTTGCCCAAAAATTGTAATGATTTTGCCAACCACTGTTAATCACTTATCCGACCTCTAAAAATGACTTTGCCCAACAATTGTAATGACTTTGCGAACCAATGTTAATCACTAATCCGACCTATAAAAATGACTTTGCCCAACAATTGTAATGACTTTGCCAACAACTGGTAATCACTTATCCGACCTCTAAAAATGACTTTGCCAAACAATTTAGATGACTTTGCCAACCACTGTTAATCACTTATCCGACCTCTAAAAATGACTTTGCCCAACAATTTTAATGACTTTGCCAACCGCTAATAATCACTTATCCGATCTCTAAAAATGACTTTGCCCAACAATTGTAATGACTTTGCACAACCACTGTTAATCACTTATCCGACCTCTAAAAATGACTTTGCCCAACAAGGTAATGACTTTGCCAACCACTGTTAATCACATATCCGACTCTTAAAAATTACTTTGCCCAACAATTGTAATGACATTGCCAACAACTGTTAATCACTTATCTGACCTCTAAAAATGACTTTGCCCAACAATTGTGATGACTTTGCCAACCACTGTTAATCACATTTCCGACCTCTATAAATGACTTTGCCCAACAATTGTAATGACTTTGCCAACCACTGTTAATCACATTTCCGACCTCTATAAATGACTTTGCCCAACAATTGTAATGACTTTGCCAACAACTGGTAATCACTCATCCGACCTCTAAAAATGACTTTTCCCAACAATTGTGATGACTTTGTCAACCAATGTTAATCACTTATCCGACCTCTAAAAATGACTTTGCCCAACAACTGTAATGACTTTGCCAACCGCTAATAATCACTTATCCGATCTCTAAAAATTAATTTGCCCAAAAATTGTAATGATTTTGCCAACCACTGTTAATCACTTATCCGACCTCTAAAAATGACTTTGCCCAACAATTGTAATGACTTTGCGAACCAATGTTAATCACTTATCCGACCTATAAAAATGACTTTGCCACACAATTGTAATGACTTTGCCAAAAACTGGTAATCACTTATCCGACCTCTAAAAATGACTTTGCCAAACAATTTAGATGACTTTGCCAACCACTGTTAATCACTTATCCGACCTCTAAAAATGACTTTGCCCAACAAGGTAATGACTTTGCCAACCACTGTTAATCACATATCCGACTCTTAAAAATTACTTTGCCCAACAATTGTAATGACATTGCCAACAACTGTTAATCACTTATCTGACCTCTAAAAATGACTTTGCCCAACAATTGTGATGACTTTGCCAACCACTGTTAATCACATTTCCGACCTCTATAAATGACTTTGCCCAACAATTGTAATGACTTTGCCAACCACTGTTAATCACATTTCCGACCTCTATAAATGACTTTGCCCAACAATTGTAATGACTTTGCCAACAACTGGTAATCACTCATCCGACCTCTAAAAATGACTTTTCCCAACAATTGTGATGACTTTGTCAACCAATGTTAATCACTTATCCGACCTCTAAAAATGACTTTGCCCAACAACTGTAATGACTTTGCCAACCGCTAATAATCACTTATCCGATCTCTAAAAATTAATTTGCCCAAAAATTGTAATGATTTTGCCAACCACTGTTAATCACTTATCCGACCTCTAAAAATGACTTTGCCCAACAATTGTAATGACTTTGCGAACCAATGTTAATCACTTATCCGACCTATAAAAATGACTTTGCCACACAATTGTAATGACTTTGCCAAAACTGGTAATCACTTATCCGACCTCTAAAAATGACTTTGCCAAACAATTTAGATGACTTTGCCAACCACTGTTAATCACTTATCCGACCTCTAAAAATGACTTTGCCCAACAAGGTAATGACTTTGCCAACCACTGTTAATCACATATCCGACTCTTAAAAATTACTTTGCCCAACAATTGTAATGACATTGCCAACAACTGTTAATCACTTATCTGACCTCTAAAAATGACTTTGCCCAACAATTGTGATGACTTTGCCAACCACTGTTAATCACATTTCCGACCTCTATAAATGACTTTGCCCAACAATTGTAATGACTTTGCCAACAACTGGTAATCACTCATCCGACCTCTAAAAATGACTTTTCCCAACAATTGTGATGACTTTGCCAACCAATGTTAATCACTTATCCGACCTCTAAAAATGACTTTGCCCAACAATTGAAATGACTTTGCCAACCACTGTTAATCACATATCCGACTCTTTAAAATGACTTTTCCCAACAATTGTGATGACTTTGCCAACCAATGGTAATCACTTATCCGACCTCTAAAAATGACTTTTCCCAACAATTGAAATGACTTTGCCAACCACTGTTAATCACATATCCGACTCTTAAAAATGACTTTGCCCAACAATTGTAATGACATTGCCAACAACTGTTAATCACTTATCTGACCTCTAAAAATGACTTTGCCCAACAATTGTGATGACTTTGCCAACCATTGTTAATCACATTTCCGACCTCTATAAATGACTTAGCCCAACAATTGTAATGACTTTGCCAACAACTGGTAATCACTCATACGACCTCTATAAATGACTTTTCCCAACAATTGTGAAGACTTTTACAACCAAGGTTAATCACTTATCCGACCTCTAAAAATGACTTTGCCCAACAATTGTAATGACTTTGCGAACCAATGTTAATCACTTATCCGACCTATAAAAATGACTTTGCCACACAATTGTAATGACTTTGCCAAAAACTGGTAATCACTTATCCGACCTCTAAAAATGACTTTGCCAAACAATTTAGATGACTTTGCCAACCACTGTTAATCACTTATCCGACCTCTAAAAATGACTTTGCCCAACAATTGTAATGACTTTGCCAACCGCTAATAATCACTTATCCGATCTCTAAAAATGACTTTGCCCAACAATTGTAATGACTTTGCACAACCACTGTTAATCACTTATCCGACCTCTAAAAATGACTTTGCCCAACAAGGTAATGACTTTGCCAACCACTGTTAATCACATATCCGACTCTTAAAAATTACTTTGCCCAACAATTGTAATGACATTGCCAACAACTGTTAATCACTTATCTGACCTCTAAAAATGACTTTGCCCAACAATTGTGATGACTTTGCCAACCACTGTTAATCACATTTCCGACCTCTATAAATGACTTTGCCTAACAATTGTAATGACTTTGCCAACAACTGGTAATCACTCATCCGACCTCTAAAAATGACTTTTCCCAACAATTGTGATGACTTTGCCAACCAATGTTAATCACTTATCCGACCTCTAAAAATGACTTTGCCCAACAATTGAAATGACTTTGCCAACCACTGTTAATCACATATCCGACTCTTAAAAATGACTTTGCCCAACAATTGTAATGACATTGCCAACAACTGTTAATCACTTATCTGACCTCTAAAAATGACTTTGCCCAACAATTGTGATGACTTTGCCAACCATTGTTAATCACATTTCCGACCTCTATAAATGACTTAGCCCAACAATTGTAATGACTTTGCCAACAACTGGTAATCACTCATACGACCTCTATAAATGACTTTTCCCAACAATTGTGAAGACTTTTACAACCAAGGTTAATCACTTATCCGACCTCTAAAAATGACTTTGCCCAACAATTGTAATGACTTTGCCAACCACTGTTAATCACATATTCGACCTCTAAAAATGACTTTGCCTAACAATTGAAATGACTATGCCAACCACTGTTAATCACTTATCCGACCTCTAAAAATGGCTTTGCCAATAATTGTGATGACTTTGCCAACCACTGGGAATCACTTATCCGACCTCTAAAAATGACTTTGCCAAACAATTTAGATGACATTGCCAACCAATGTTAATCACTTATCCGACCTATAAAAATGACTTTGCCCAACAATTGTAATGACTTTGCCAAAAACTGGTAATCACTTATCCGACCTCTAAAAATGACTTTGCCAAACAATTTAGATGACTTTGCCAACCACTGTTAATCACTTATCCGACCTCTAAAAATGACTTTGCCCAACAATTGTAATGACTTTGCCAACCGCTAATAATCACTTATCCGATCTCTAAAAATGACTTTGCCCAACAATTGTAATGACTTTGCACAACCACTGTTAATCACTTATCCGACCTCTAAAAATGACTTTGCCCAACAAGGTAATGACTTTGCCAACCACTGTTAATCACATATCCGACTCTTAAAAATTACTTTGCCCAACAATTGTAATGACATTGCCAACAACTGTTAATCACTTATCTGACCTCTAAAAATGACTTTGCCCAACAATTGTGATGACTTTGCCAACCACTGTTAATCACATTTCCGACCTCTATAAATGACTTTGCCCAACAATTGTAATGACTTTGCCAACAACTGGTAATCACTCATCCGACCTCTAAAAATGACTTTTCCCAACAATTGTGATGACTTTGCCAACCAATGTTAATCACTTATCCGACCTCTAAAAATGACTTTGCCCAACAATTGAAATGACTTTGCCAACCACTGTTAATCACATATCCGACTCTTAAAAATGACTTTGCCCAACAATTGTAATGACATTGCCAACAACTGTTAATCACTTATCTGACCTCTAAAAATGACTTTGCCCAACAATTGTGATGACTTTGCCAACCATTGTTAATCACATTTCCGACCTCTATAAATGACTTAGCCCAACAAATGTAATGACTTTGCCAACAACTGGTAATCACTCATACGACCTCTATAAATGACTTTTCCCAACAATTGTGAAGACTTTTACAACCAAGGTTAATCACTTATCCGACCTCTAAAAATGACTTTGCCCAACAATTGTAATGACTTTGCCAACCACTGTTAATCACATATTCGACCTCTAAAAATGACTTTGCCTAACAATTGTAATGACTATGCCAACCACTGTTAATCACTTATCCGTCCTCTAAAAATGGCTTTGCCAATAATTGTGATGACTTTGCCAACCACTGGGAATCACTTATCCGACCTCTAAAAATGACTTTGCCCAACAAAGGAGTGACTTTGCCAACCACTGGTAATGACTAATCCAACCTCTAAAAATTACTATTCCCAACAATTGTAATGACTTTGCCAACCAATGTTAATCACATATCCGACCTCTAAAAATGACTTTGCCCAACAATTGTAATGACTTTGCGAACCAATGTTAATCACTTATCCGACACATAAAAATGACTTTAACCAACAATTGTAATGACTTTGCCAACCACTAATAATCACTTATCCGATCTCTAAAAATGACTTTGCCAAGCAATTTAGATGACTTTGCCAACCACTGTTAATCACTAATCCGACCTCTAAAAATGACTTTTCCCAACCATTGTAATTACTTTGCCAACCACTGTTAATCACTTATCCGATCTCTAAAAATGACTTTGCCAAACAATTGTAATGACTTTGCACAACCACTGTTAATCACTTATCCGACCTCTAAAAATGACTTTGCCCAACAAGGTAATGACTTTGCCAACCACTGTTAATCACATATCCGACTCTTAAAAATGACTTTGCCCAACAATTGTAATGACATTGCCAACAACTGTTAATCACTTATCCGATCTCTAAAAATGACTTTGCCCAACAATTATAATGACTTTGCCAACCACTGTTAATCACTGATCCGACCTCTAAAAATGATTTTACCCAACAATTGTAATGACTTTGCCAACCACTGTTAATCACTTATCCGACCTCTAAAAATGACTTTGCCCAACAATTGTAATGACTTTGCCAACCACTAATAATCACTTATCCGATCTCTAAAAATTACTTTGCCCAAAAATTGTAATGACTTTGCCAACCACTGGTAATGACTAATCCAACCTCTAAAAAAGACTTTTCCCAACAATTGTAATGACTTTGCCAACCACTGTTAATCACATTTCCGACCTCTATAAATGACTTAGCCCAACAATTGTAATGGCTTTGCCAACAACTGGTAATCACTCATCCGACCTCTATAAATGACTTTTCCCAACAATTGTGAAGACTTTTACAACCATGGGTAATCACTTATCCGACCTCTAAAAATGACTTTGCCCAACAAGGTAATGACTTTGCCAACAACTGTTAATCACATATCCGACTCTTAAAAATGACTTTGCCCAACAATTGTAATGACATTGCCAACAACTGTTAATCACTTATCTGACCTCTAAAAATGACTTTGCCCAACAATTGTGATGACTTTGCCAACCACTGTTATTCACATTTCTGACCTCTATAAATGACTTTGCCCAACAAAGGAGTGACTTTGCCAACCACTGGTAATGACTAATCCAAGCTCTAAAAATGACTTTTCCCAACAATTGTAATGACTTTGCCAACCAATGTTAATCACTTAACCGATCTCTAAAAATGACTTTGCCCAACAATTATAATGACTTTGCCAAACACTGTTAATCACATATCCGACCTCTAAAAATGACTTTGCCTAACAATTGTAATGACTATGCCAACCACTGTTAATCACTAATCCGACCTCTAAAAATGGCTTTGCCAAACAATTGTGATGACTTTGCCAACCAATGTTTATCACTTAACCGATCTCTAAAAACGACTTTGCCCAACAATTATAATGACTTTGCCAAACACTGTTAATCACTGATCCGACCTCTAAAAATGATTTTACCCAACAATTGTAATGACTTTGCCAACGACTGTTAATCACTTATCCGACCTCTAAAAATGACTTTGCCCAACAATTGAAATGACTTTGCCGACCACTGTCAATCACATATCCGACTCTAAAAAATGACTTTGCCCAACAATTGTAATGACTTTGCCAGCAACTGGTAATCACTTATCCGACCTCTAAAAATGACTTTGCCAAACAATTTAGATGACTTTGCCAACCACAGTTAATCACTTATTTGACCTCTAAATATGACTTTTCCCAACAATTGTAATGACTTTGCCAACCACTGTTAATCACTTATCCGATCTCTAAAAATGACTTTGCCCAACAATTGTGATGACTTTGCCAACCACTGTTAATCACATTTCCGACCTCTATAAATGACTTTGCCCAACAATTGTAATGACTTTGCCAACCACTGTTAATCACATTTCCGACCTCTATAAATGACTTTGCCCAACAATTGTAATGACTTTGCCAACAACTGGTAATCACTCATCCGACCTCTAAAAATGACTTTTCCCAACAATTGTGATGACTTTGTCAACCAATGTTAATCACTTATCCGACCTCTAAAAATGACTTTGCCCAACAACTGTAATGACTTTGCCAACCGCTAATAATCACTTATCCGATCTCTAAAAATTAATTTGCCCAAAAATTGTAATGATTTTGCCAACCACTGTTAATCACTTATCCGACCTCTAAAAATGACTTTGCCCAACAATTGTAATGACTTTGCGAACCAATGTTAATCACTTATCCGACCTATAAAAATGACTTTGCCACACAATTGTAATGACTTTGCCAAAAACTGGTAATCACTTATCCGACCCTTAAAAATGACTTTGCCAAACAATTTAGATGACTTTGCCAACCACTGTTAATCACTTATCCGACCTCTAAAAATGACTTTGCCCAACAAGGTAATGACTTTGCCAACCACTGTTAATCACATATCCGACTCTTAAAAATTACTTTGCCCAACAATTGTAATGACATTGCCAACAACTGTTAATCACTTATCTGACCTCTAAAAATGACTTTGCCCAACAATTGTGATGACTTTGCCAACCACTGTTAATCACATTTCCGACCTCTATAAATGACTTTGCCCAACAATTGTAATGACTTTGCCAACAACTGGTAATCACTCATCCGACCTCTAAAAATGACTTTTCCCAACAATTGTGATGACTTTGCCAACCAATGTTAATCACTTATCCGACCTCTAAAAATGACTTTGCCCAACAATTGAAATGACTTTGCCAACCACTGTTAATCACATATCCGACTCTTAAAAATGACTTTTCCCAACAATTGTGATGACTTTGCCAACCAATGTTAATCACTTATCCGACCTCTAAAAATGACTTTGCCCAACAATTGAAATGACTTTGCCAACCACTGTTAATCACATATCCGACTCTTAAAAATGACTTTGCCCAACAATTGTAATGACATTGCCAACAACTGTTAATCACTTATCTGACCTCTAAAAATGACTTTGCCCAACAATTGTGATGACTTTGCCAACCATTGTTAATCACATTTCCGACCTCTATAAATGACTTAGCCCAACAATTGTAATGACTTTGCCAACAACTGGTAATCACTCATACGACCTCTATAAATGACTTTTCCCAACAATTGTGAAGACTTTTACAACCAAGGTTAATCACTTATCCGACCTCTAAAAATGACTTTGCCCAACAATTGTAATGACTTTGCGAACCAATGTTAATCACTTATCCGACCTATAAAAATGACTTTGCCACACAATTGTAATGACTTTGCCAAAAACTGGTAATCACTTATCCGACCTCTAAAAATGACTTTGCCAAACAATTTAGATGACTTTGCCAACCACTGTTAATCACTTATCCGACCTCTAAAAATGACTTTGCCCAACAATTGTAATGACTTTGCCAACCGCTAATAATCACTTATCCGATCTCTAAAAATGACTTTGCCCAACAATTGTAATGACTTTGCACAACCACTGTTAATCACTTATCCGACCTCTAAAAATGACTTTGCCCAACAAGGTAATGACTTTGCCAACCACTGTTAATCACATATCCGACTCTTAAAAATTACTTTGCCCAACAATTGTAATGACATTGCCAACAACTGTTAATCACTTATCTGACCTCTAAAAATGACTTTGCCCAACAATTGTGATGACTTTGCCAACCACTGTTAATCACATTTCCGACCTCTATAAATGACTTTGCCTAACAATTGTAATGACTTTGCCAACAACTGGTAATCACTCATCCGACCTCTAAAAATGACTTTTCCCAACAATTGTGATGACTTTGCCAACCAATGTTAATCACTTATCCGACCTCTAAAAATGACTTTGCCCAACAATTGAAATGACTTTGCCAACCACTGTTAATCACATATCCGACTCTTAAAAATGACTTTGCCCAACAATTGTAATGACATTGCCAACAACTGTTAATCACTTATCTGACCTCTAAAAATGACTTTGCCCAACAATTGTGATGACTTTGCCAACCATTGTTAATCACATTTCCGACCTCTATAAATGACTTAGCCCAACAATTGTAATGACTTTGCCAACAACTGGTAATCACTCATACGACCTCTATAAATGACTTTTCCCAACAATTGTGAAGACTTTTACAACCAAGGTTAATCACTTATCCGACCTCTAAAAATGACTTTGCCCAACAATTGTAATGACTTTGCCAACCACTGTTAATCACATATTCGACCTCTAAAAATGACTTTGCCTAACAATTGAAATGACTATGCCAACCACTGTTAATCACTTATCCGACCTCTAAAAATGGCTTTGCCAATAATTGTGATGACTTTGCCAACCACTGGGAATCACTTATCCGACCTCTAAAAATGACTTTGCCAAACAATTTAGATGACATTGCCAACCAATGTTAATCACTTATCCGACCTATAAAAATGACTTTGCCCAACAATTGTAATGACT
Organism: Brachionus asplanchnoidis; assembly: GCA_025491095.1. Lineage (NCBI taxonomy): Eukaryota > Metazoa > Rotifera > Eurotatoria > Ploima > Brachionidae > Brachionus > Brachionus asplanchnoidis. The sequence continues at coordinate 239,869 of JAILYF010000069.1, forward strand.
TTGCCAAAAACTGGTAATCACTTATCCGACCTCTAAAAATGACTTTGCCAAACAATTTAGATGACTTTGCCAACCACTGTTAATCACTTATCCGACCTCTAAAAATGACTTTGCCCAACAATTGTAATGACTTTGCCAACCGCTAATAATCACTTATCCGATCTCTAAAAATGACTTTGCCCAACAATTGTAATGACTTTGCACAACCACTGTTAATCACTTATCCGACCTCTAAAAATGACTTTGCCCAACAAGGTAATGACTTTGCCAACCACTGTTAATCACATATCCGACTCTTAAAAATTACTTTGCCCAACAATTGTAATGACATTGCCAACAACTGTTAATCACTTATCTGACCTCTAAAAATGACTTTGCCCAACAATTGTGATGACTTTGCCAACCACTGTTAATCACATTTCCGACCTCTATAAATGACTTTGCCCAACAATTGTAATGACTTTGCCAACAACTGGTAATCACTCATCCGACCTCTAAAAATGACTTTTCCCAACAATTGTGATGACTTTGCCAACCAATGTTAATCACTTATCCGACCTCTAAAAATGACTTTGCCCAACAATTGAAATGACTTTGCCAACCACTGTTAATCACATATCCGACTCTTAAAAATGACTTTGCCCAACAATTGTAATGACATTGCCAACAACTGTTAATCACTTATCTGACCTCTAAAAATGACTTTGCCCAACAATTGTGATGACTTTGCCAACCATTGTTAATCACATTTCCGACCTCTATAAATGACTTAGCCCAACAAATGTAATGACTTTGCCAACAACTGGTAATCACTCATACGACCTCTATAAATGACTTTTCCCAACAATTGTGAAGACTTTTACAACCAAGGTTAATCACTTATCCGACCTCTAAAAATGACTTTGCCCAACAATTGTAATGACTTTGCCAACCACTGTTAATCACATATTCGACCTCTAAAAATGACTTTGCCTAACAATTGTAATGACTATGCCAACCACTGTTAATCACTTATCCGTCCTCTAAAAATGGCTTTGCCAATAATTGTGATGACTTTGCCAACCACTGGGAATCACTTATCCGACCTCTAAAAATGACTTTGCCCAACAAAGGAGTGACTTTGCCAACCACTGGTAATGACTAATCCAACCTCTAAAAATTACTATTCCCAACAATTGTAATGACTTTGCCAACCAATGTTAATCACATATCCGACCTCTAAAAATGACTTTGCCCAACAATTGTAATGACTTTGCGAACCAATGTTAATCACTTATCCGACACATAAAAATGACTTTAACCAACAAATGTAATGACTTTGCCAACCACTAATAATCACTTATCCGATCTCTAAAAATGACTTTGCCAAGCAATTTAGATGACTTTGCCAACCACTGTTAATCACTAATCCGACCTCTAAAAATGACTTTTCCCAACCATTGTAATTACTTTGCCAACCACTGTTAATCACTTATCCGATCTCTAAAAATGACTTTGCCAAACAATTGTAATGACTTTGCACAACCACTGTTAATCACTTATCCGACCTCTAAAAATGACTTTGCCCAACAAGGTAATGACTTTGCCAACCACTGTTAATCACATATCCGACTCTTAAAAATGACTTTGCCCAACAATTGTAATGACATTGCCAACAACTGTTAATCACTTATCCGATCTCTAAAAATGACTTTGCCCAACAATTATAATGACTTTGCCAACCACTGTTAATCACTGATCCGACCTCTAAAAATGATTTTACCCAACAATTGTAATGACTTTGCCAACCACTGTTAATCACTTATCCGACCTCTAAAAATGACTTTGCCCAACAATTGTAATGACTTTGCCAACCACTAATAATCACTTATCCGATCTCTAAAAATTACTTTGCCCAAAAATTGTAATGACTTTGCCAACCACTGGTAATGACTAATCCAACCTCTAAAAAAGACTTTTCCCAACAATTGTAATGACTTTGCCAACCACTGTTAATCACATTTCCGACCTCTATAAATGACTTAGCCCAACAATTGTAATGGCTTTGCCAACAACTGGTAATCACTCATCCGACCTCTATAAATGACTTTTCCCAACAATTGTGAAGACTTTTACAACCATGGGTAATCACTTATCCGACCTCTAAAAATGACTTTGCCCAACAAGGTAATGACTTTGCCAACAACTGTTAATCACATATCCGACTCTTAAAAATGACTTTGCCCAACAATTGTAATGACATTGCCAACAACTGTTAATCACTTATCTGACCTCTAAAAATGACTTTGCCCAACAATTGTGATGACTTTGCCAACCACTGTTATTCACATTTCTGACCTCTATAAATGACTTTGCCCAACAAAGGAGTGACTTTGCCAACCACTGGTAATGACTAATCCAAGCTCTAAAAATGACTTTTCCCAACAATTGTAATGACTTTGCCAACCAATGTTAATCACTTAACCGATCTCTAAAAATGACTTTGCCCAACAATTATAATGACTTTGCCAAACACTGTTAATCACATATCCGACCTCTAAAAATGACTTTGCCTAACAATTGTAATGACTATGCCAACCACTGTTAATCACTAATCCGACCTCTAAAAATGGCTTTGCCAAACAATTGTGATGACTTTGCCAACCAATGTTTATCACTTAACCGATCTCTAAAAACGACTTTGCCCAACAATTATAATGACTTTGCCAAACACTGTTAATCACTGATCCGACCTCTAAAAATGATTTTACCCAACAATTGTAATGACTTTGCCAACGACTGTTAATCACTTATCCGACCTCTAAAAATGACTTTGCCCAACAATTGAAATGACTTTGCCGACCACTGTCAATCACATATCCGACTCTAAAAAATGACTTTGCCCAACAATTGTAATGACTTTGCCAGCAACTGGTAATCACTTATCCGACCTCTAAAAATGACTTTGCCAAACAATTTAGATGACTTTGCCAACCACAGTTAATCACTTATTTGACCTCTAAATATGACTTTTCCCAACAATTGTAATGACTTTGCCAACCACTGTTAATCACTTATCCGATCTCTAAAAATGACTTTGCCCAACAATTGTAATGACTTTGCACAACCACTGTTAATCACTTATCCGACCTCTAAAAATGACTTTGCCCAACAAGGTAATGACTTTGCCAACAACTGTTAATCACATATCCGACTCTTAAAAATGACTTTGCCCAACAATTGTAATGACATTGCCAACAACTGTTAATCACTTATCTGACCTCTAAAAATGACTTTGCCCAACAATTGTGATGACTTTGCCAACCACTGTTATTCACATTTCCGACCTCTATAAATGACTTTGCCCAACATAGGAGTGACTTTGCCAACCACTGGTAATGACTAATCCAAGCTCTAAAAATGACTTTTCCCAACAATTGTAATGACTTTGCCAACCAATGTTAATCACTTAACCGATCTCTAAAAATGACTTTGCCCAACAATTATAATGACTTTGCCAAACACTGTTAATCACATATCCGACCTCTAAAAATGACTTTGCCTAACAATTGTAATTACTATGCCAACCACTGTTAATCACTAATCCGACCTCTAAAAATGGCTTTGCCAAACAATTGTGATGACTTTGCCAACCACTGGTAATCACTTATCCGACCTCCAAAAATGACTTTGCCCAACAAAGGAGTGACTTTGCCAACCACTGGTAATGACTAATCCAACCTCTAAAAAAGACTTTTCCCAACAATTGTAATGACTTTGCCAACCAATAATAATCACTTAACCGATCTTTAAAAATGACTTTGCCCAACAATTATAATGACTTAACAAACACTGTTAATCACATATCCGACCTCTAAAAATGACTTTGCCCAACAATTATAATGACTATGCCAACAACTGTTAATCACTAATCCGACCTCTAAAAATGGCTTTGCCTAACAATTGTGATGACTTTGCCAACCACTGATAATCACTTATCCGACCTCTAAAAATGACTTTGCCCAACAATTGTAATGACTTTGCGAACCAATGTTAATCACTTATCCGACCTATAAAAATGACTTTGCCCAACAATTGTAATGACTATGCCAACCACTGTTAATCACATATCCGACCTCTAAAAATGATTTTACCCAACAATTGTAATGACTTTGCCAACCACTGTTAATCACTTATCCGACCTCTAAAAATGACTTTGCCCAACAATTGTAATGACTTTGCCAACCACTAATAATCACTTATCCGATCTCTAAAAATTACTTTGCCCAAAAATTGTAATGACTTTGCCAACCACTGGTAATGACTAATCCAACCTCTAAAAAAGACTTTTCCCAACAATTGTAATGACTTTGCCAACCACTGTTAATCACATTTCCGACCTCTATAAATGACTTAGCCCAACAATTGTAATGACTTTGCCAACAACTGGTAATCACTCATCCGACCTCTATAAATGACTTTTCCCAACAATTGTGAAGACTTTTACAACCATGGGTAATCACTTATCCGACCTCTAAAAATGACTTTGCCCAACAAGGTAATGACTTTGCCAACAACTGTTAATCACATATCCGACTCTTAAAAATGACTTTGCCCAACAATTGTAATGACATTGCCAACAACTGTTAATCACTTATCTGACCTCTAAAAATGACTTTGCCCAACAATTGTGATGACTTTGCCAACCACTGTTATTCACATTTCCGACCTCTATAAATGACTTTGCCCAACATAGGAGTGACTTTGCCAACCACTGGTAATGACTAATCCAAGCTCTAAAAATGACTTTTCCCAACAATTGTAATGACTTTGCCAACCAATGTTAATCACTTAACCGATCTCTAAAAATGACTTTGCCCAACAATTATAATGACTTTGCCAAACACTGTTAATCACATATCCGACCTCTAAAAATGACTTTGCCTAACAATTGTAATTACTATGCCAACCACTGTTAATCACTAATCCGACCTCTAAAAATGGCTTTGCCAAACAATTGTGATGACTTTGCCAACCACTGGTAATCACTTATCCGACCTCCAAAAATGACTTTGCCCAACAAAGGAGTGACTTTGCCAACCACTGGTAATGACTAATCCAACCTCTAAAAAAGACTTTTCCCAACAATTGTAATGACTTTGCCAACCAATAATAATCACTTAACCGATCTTTAAAAATGACTTTGCCCAACAATTATAATGACTTAACAAACACTGTTAATCACATATCCGACCTCTAAAAATGACTTTGCCCAACAATTATAATGACTATGCCAACCACTGTTAATCACTAATCCGACCTCTAAAAATGGCTTTGCCTAACAATTGTGATGACTTTGCCAACCACTGATAATCACTTATCCGACCTCTAAAAATGACTTTGCCCAACAATTGTAATGACTTTGCGAACCAATGTTAATCACTTATCCGACCTATAAAAATGACTTTGCCCAACAATTATAATGACTTTGCCAACCACTGTTAATCACTGATCCGACCTCTAAAAATGATTTTACCCAACAATTGTAATGACTTTGCCAACCACTGTTAATCACTTATCCGACCTCTAAAAATGACTTTGCCCAACAATTGTAATGACTTTGCCAACCACTAATAATCACTTATCCGATCTCTAAAAATTACTTTGCCCAAAAATTGTAATGACTTTGCCAACCACTGGTAATGACTAATCCAACCTCTAAAAAAGACTTTTCCCAACAATTGTAATGACTTTGCCAACCACTGTTAATCACATTTCCGACCTCTATAAATGACTTAGCCCAACAATTGTAATGACTTTGCCAACAACTGGTAATCACTCATCCGACCTCTATAAATGACTTTTCCCAACAATTGTGAAGACTTTTACAACCATGGGTAATCACTTATCCGACCTCTAAAAATGACTTTGCCCAACAAGGTAATGACTTTGCCAACAACTGTTAATCACATATCCGACTCTTAAAAATGACTTTGCCCAACAATTGTAATGACATTGCCAACAACTGTTAATCACTTATCTGACCTCTAAAAATGACTTTGCCCAACAATTGTGATGACTTTGCCAACCACTGTTATTCACATTTCTGACCTCTATAAATGACTTTGCCCAACAAAGGAGTGACTTTGCCAACCACTGGTAATGACTAATCCAAGCTCTAAAAATGACTTTTCCCAACAATTGTAATGACTTTGCCAACCAATGTTAATCACTTAACCGATCTCTAAAAATGACTTTGCCCAACAATTATAATGACTTTGCCAAACACTGTTAATCACATATCCGACCTCTAAAAATGACTTTGCCTAACAATTGTAATGACTATGCCAACCACTGTTAATCACTAATCCGACCTCTAAAAATGGCTTTGCCAAACAATTGTGATGACTTTGCCAACCAATGTTTATCACTTAACCGATCTCTAAAAACGACTTTGCCCAACAATTATAATGACTTTGCCAAACACTGTTAATCACTGATCCGACCTCTAAAAATGATTTTACCCAACAATTGTAATGACTTTGCCAACGACTGTTAATCACTTATCCGACCTCTAAAAATGACTTTGCCCAACAATTGAAATGACTTTGCCGACCACTGTCAATCACATATCCGACTCTAAAAAATGACTTTGCCCAACAATTGTAATGACTTTGCCAGCAACTGGTAATCACTTATCCGACCTCTAAAAATGACTTTGCCAAACAATTTAGATGACTTTGCCAACCACAGTTAATCACTTATTTGACCTCTAAATATGACTTTTCCCAACAATTGTAATGACTTTGCCAACCACTGTTAATCACTTATCCGATCTCTAAAAATGACTTTGCCCAACAATTGTAATGACTTTGCACAACCACTGTTAATCACTTAACCGATCTCTAAAAATGACTTTGCCCAACAATTATAATGACTTTGCCAAACACTGTTAATCACATATCCGACCTCTAAAAATGACTTTGCCTAACAATTGTAATTACTATGCCAACCACTGTTAATCACTAATCCGACCTCTAAAAATGGCTTTGCCAAACAATTGTGATGACTTTGCCAACCACTGGTAATCACTTATCCGACCTCCAAAAATGACTTTGCCCAACAAAGGAGTGACTTTGCCAACCACTGGTAATGACTAATCCAACCTCTAAAAAAGACTTTTCCCAACAATTGTAATGACTTTGCCAACCAATAATAATCACTTAACCGATCTTTAAAAATCACTTTGCCCAACAATTATAATGACTTAACAAACACTGTTAATCACATATCCGACCTCTAAAAATGACTTTGCCCAACAATTATAATGACTATGCCAACCACTGTTAATCACTAATCCGACCTCTAAAAATGGCTTTGCCTAACAATTGTGATGACTTTGCCAACCACTGATAATCACTTATCCGACCTCTAAAAATGACTTTGCCCAACAATTGTAATGACTTTGCGAACCAATGTTAATCACTTATCCGACCTATAAAAATGACTTTGCCCAACAATTGTAATGACTATGCCAACCACTGTTAATCACATATCCGAATTCTAAAAATGACTTTGCCCAACAATTTTAATGACTTTGCCAACCACTGTTAATCACATATCTGACCTCTAAAAATGACTTTTCCCAACAATTGTGATGACTTTGCCAACCAATGTTAATCACTTATCCGACCCCTAAAAATGACTTTGCCAAACAATTGTAATGACTTTGCCAACCACTGGTAATCACTTATCCGACCTCTAAAAATGGCTTTGCCAAACAATTGTGATGACTTTGCCAACCAATGTTAATCACTTATCCGACCTCTAAAAATGACTTTGCCCAACAATTGTAATGACTTTGCCAACCACTAATAATCACTTATCCGATCCCTAAAAATGACTTTTCCCAACAATTGTGATGACTTTGCCAACCAATGTTAATCACTTATCCGACCTCTAAAAATGACTTTGCCCAACAATTGTAATGACTATGCCAACCACTGTTAATCACTAATCCGACCTCTAAAAATGGCTTTGCCTAACAATTGTGATGACTTTGCCAACCACTGATAATCACTTATCCGACCTCTAAAAATGACTTTGCCCAACAATTGTAATGACTTTGCGAACCAATGTTAATCACTTATCCGACCTATAAAAATGACTTTGCCCAACAATTGTAATGACTTTGCCAACCACTGGTAATCACTTATCCGACCTCTAAAAATGGCTTTGCCAAACAATTGTGATGACTTTGCCAACCAATGTTAATCACTTATCCGACCTCTAAAAATGACTTTGCCCAACAATTGTAATGACTTTGCCAACCACTAATAATCACTTATCCGATCCCTAAAAATGACTTTTCCCAACAATTGTGATGACTTTGCCAACCAATGTTAATCACTTATCCGACCTCTAAAAATGACTTTGCCCAACAATTATAATGACTATGCCAACCACTGTTAATCACTAATCCGACCTCTAAAAATGGCTTTGCCTAACAATTGTGATGACTTTGCCAACCACTGATAATCACTTATCCGACCTCTAAAAATGACTTTGCCCAACAATTGTAATGACTTTGCGAACCAATGTTAATCACTTATCCGACCTATAAAAATGACTTTGCCCAACAATTGTAATGACTATGCCAACCACTGTTAATCACATATCCGAATTCTAAAAATGACTTTGCCCAACAATTTTAATGACTTTGCCAACCACTGTTAATCACATATCTGACCTCTAAAAATGACTTTTCCCAACAATTGTGATGACTTTGCCAACCAATGTTAATCACTTATCCGACCCCTAAAAATGACTTTGCCAAACAATTGTAATGACTTTGCCAACCACTGGTAATCACTTATCCGACCTCTAAAAATGGCTTTGCCAAACAATTGTGATGACTTTGCCAACCAATGTTAATCACTTATCCGACCTCTAAAAATGACTTTGCCCAACAATTGTAATGACTTTGCCAACCACTAATAATCACTTATCCGATCCCTAAAAATGACTTTTCCCAACAATTGTGATGACTTTGCCAACCAATGTTAATCACTTATCCGACCTCTAAAAATGACTTTGCCCAACAATTGTAATGACTTTGCCAACCACTAATAGTCACATATCCGATCTCTATAAATTACTTTGCCCAAAAATTGTATTGACTTTGCCAACCACTGTTAATCACTTATCCGACCTCTAAAAATGACTTTGCCCAACAATTGTAATGACTTTGCGAACCAATGTTAATCGCTTATCCGACCTATAAAAATGACTTTGCCCAACAATTATAATGACTTTGCCAAACACTGTTAATAACCTATCCGACCTCTAAAAATGACTTTGCCTAACAATTGTAATGACTATGCCAACCACTGTTAATCACTTATCCGACCTCTAAAAATGACTTTGCCCAACAAAGGAGTGACTTTGCCAACCACTGGTTATTACTAATCCAACCTCTAAAAATGACTTTTCCCAACAATTGTAATGACTATGCCAACCACTGTTAATCACTTATCCGACCTCTAAAAATGACTTTGCCCAACAATTGTAATGACATTGCCAACAACTGTTAATCACTTTTCTGACCTCTAAAAATTACTTTGCCCAACAATTGTGATGACTTTGCCAACCACTGTCAATCAATTATCCGACCTCTAAAAATGGCTTTGCCAAACAATTGTGATGACTTTGCCAACCACTGTTAATCACATTTCCGACCTCTATAAATGACTTTGCCCAACAATTGTAATGACTTTGCCAACAACTGTTAATCACTTATCCGACCTCTAAAAATGACTTTGCCCAACAATTGTAATGACATTGCCAACAACTGTTAATCACTTTTCTGACCTCTAAAAATTACTTTGCCCAACAATTGTGATGACTTTGCCAACCACTGTCAATCAATTATCCGACCTCTAAAAATGGCTTTGCCAAACAATTGTGATGACTTTGCCAACCACTGTTAATCACATTTCCGACCTCTATAAATGACTTTGCCCAACAATTGTAATGACTTTGCCAACAACTGTTAATCACTTATCCGACCTCTAAAAATGACTTTGCCCAACAATTGTAATGACTTTGCGAACCAATGTTAATCACTTATCCGACCTATAAAAATGACTTTGCCCAACAATTATAATGACTTTGCCAAACACTGTTAATCACCTATCCGACCTCTAAAAATGACTTTGCCTAACAATTGTAATGACTATGCCAACCACTGTTAATCACTAATCCGACCTCTAAAAATGACTTTGCCCAACAATTGTAATGACATTGCCAACCACTGTTAATCACTTATCCGACCTCTAAAAATGACTTTTCCCAACAATTGTAATGACTATGCCAACCACTGTTAATCACTTATCCGACCTCTAAAAATGACTTTGCCCAACAATTGTAATGACATTGCCAACAACTGTTAATCACTTTTCTGACCTCTAAAAATTACTTTGCCCAACAATTGTGATGACTTTGCCAACCACTGTTAATCACATTTCCGACCTCTATAAATGACTTTGCCCAACAATTGTAATGACTTTGCCAACAACTGGTAATCACTCATCCGACCTCTAAAAATGACTTTTCCAAACAATTGTGATGACTTTGCCAACCAATGTTAATCACTTATCCGACCCCTAAAAATGACTTTGCCCAACAATTGTAATGACTTTGCCAACCACTAATAATCACTTATCCGATCTCTAAAAATTACTTTGCCCAACAATTATAATGACTTTGCCAAACACTGTTAATCACCTATCCGACCTCTAAAAATGACTTTGCCTAACAATTGTAATGACTATGCCAACCACTGTTAATCACTAATCCGACCTCTAAAAATGACTTTGCCCAACAAAGGAGTGACTTTGCCAACCACTGGTAATTACTAATCCAACCTCTAAAAATGACTTTTCCCAACAATTGTAATGACTATACCAACCACTGTTAATCACTTATCCGACCTCTAAAAATGACTTTGCCCAACAATTGTAATGACATTGCCAACAACTGTTAATCACTTATCTGACCTCTAAAAATTACTTTGCCCAACAATTGTGATGACTTTGCCAACCACTGTCAATCAATTATCCGACCTCTAAAAATGACTTTGCCCAACAAAGGAGTGACTTTGCCAACCACTGGTAATTACTAATCCAACCTCTAAAAATGACTTTTCCCAACAATTGTAATGACTATGCCAACCACTGTTAATCACTTATCCGACCTCTAAAAATGACTTTGCCCAACAATTGTAATGACATTGCCAACAACTGTTAATCACTTTTCTGACCTCTAAAAATTACTTTGCCCAACAATTGTGATGACTTTGCCAACCACTGTCAATCAATTATCCGACCTCTAAAAATGGCTTTGCCAAACAATTGTGATGACTTTGCCAACCACTGTTAATCACATTTCCGACCTCTATAAATGACTTTGCCCAACAATTGTAATGACTTTGCCAACAACTGTTAATCACTTATCCGACCTCTAAAAATGACTTTGCCCAACAATTGTAATGACATTGCCAACAACTGTTAATCACTTTTCTGACCTCTAAAAATTACTTTGCCCAACAATTGTGATGACTTTGCCAACCACTGTCAATCAATTATCCGACCTCTAAAAATGGCTTTGCCAAACAATTGTGATGACTTTGCCAACCACTGTTAATCACATTTCCGACCTCTATAAATGACTTTGCCCAACAATTGTAATGACTTTGCCAACAACTGTTAATCACTTATCCGACCTCTAAAAATGACTTTGCCCAACAATTGTAATGACTTTGCGAACCAATGTTAATCACTTATCCGACCTATAAAAATGACTTTGCCCAACAATTATAATGACTTTGCCAAACACTGTTAATCACCTATCCGACCTCTAAAAATGACTTTGCCTAACAATTGTAATGACTATGCCAACCACTGTTAATCACTAATCCGACCTCTAAAAATGACTTTGCCCAACAATTGTAATGACATTGCCAACCACTGTTAATCACTTATCCGACCTCTAAAAATGACTTTTCCCAACAATTGTAATGACTATGCCAACCACTGTTAATCACTTATCCGACCTCTAAAAATGACTTTGCCCAACAATTGTAATGACATTGCCAACAACTGTTAATCACTTTTCTGACCTCTAAAAATTACTTTGCCCAACAATTGTGATGACTTTGCCAACCACTGTTAATCACATTTCCGACCTCTATAAATGACTTTGCCCAACAATTGTAATGACTTTGCCAACAACTGGTAATCACTCATCCGACCTCTAAAAATGACTTTTCCAAACAATTGTGATGACTTTGCCAACCAATGTTAATCACTTATCCGACCCCTAAAAATGACTTTGCCCAACAATTGTAATGACTTTGCCAACCACTAATAATCACTTATCCGATCTCTAAAAATTACTTTGCCCAACAATTATAATGACTTTGCCAAACACTGTTAATCACCTATCCGACCTCTAAAAATGACTTTGCCTAACAATTGTAATGACTATGCCAACCACTGTTAATCACTAATCCGACCTCTAAAAATGACTTTGCCCAACAAAGGAGTGACTTTGCCAACCACTGGTAATTACTAATCCAACCTCTAAAAATGACTTTTCCCAACAATTGTAATGACTATACCAACCACTGTTAATCACTTATCCGACCTCTAAAAATGACTTTGCCCAACAATTGTAATGACATTGCCAACAACTGTTAATCACTTATCTGACCTCTAAAAATTACTTTGCCCAACAATTGTGATGACTTTGCCAACCACTGTCAATCAATTATCCGACCTCTAAAAATGGCTTTGCCAAACAATTGTGATGACTTTGCCAACCACTGTTAATCACATTTCCGACCTCTATAAATGACTTTGCCAAACAATTGTAATGACTTTGCCAACAACTGTTAATCACTTATCCGACCTCTAAAAATGACTTTGCCCAACAATTGTAATGACTTTGCCAACAACTGTTAATCACTTATCCGACCTCTAAAAATGACTTTGCCCAACAATTGTAATGACTTTGCGAACCAATGTTAATCACTTATCCGACCTATAAAAATGACTTTGCCCAACAATTATAATGACTTTGCCAAACACTGTTAATCACCTATCCGACCTCTAAAAATGACTTTGCCTAACAATTGTAATGACTATGCCAACCACTGTTAATCACTAATCCGACCTCTAAAAATGATTTTTCCCAACAATTGTAATGACTTTGCCAACCAATGTTAATCACTTATCCGACCTTTAAAAATGACTTTGCCCAACAATTATAATGACTTTGCCAACCACTGTTAATCACTTATCCGACCTCTAAAAATGACTTTGCCCAAAAATTGTAATGACTTTGCCAACCACTGTCAATCAATTATCCGACCTCTAAAAATGGCTTTGCCAAACAATTGTGATGACTTTGCCAACCACTGTTAATCACATTTCCGACCTCTATAAATGACTTTGCCCAACAATTGTAATGACTTTGCCAACAACTGTTAATCACTTATCCGACCTCTAAAAATGACTTTGCCCAACAATTGTAATGACTTTGCGAACCAATGTTAATCACTTATCCGACCTATAAAAATGACTTTGCCCAACAATTATAATGACTTTGCCAAACACTGTTAATCACCTATCCGACCTCTAAAAATGACTTTGCCTAACAATTGTAATGACTATGCCAACCACTGTTAATCACTAATCCGACCTCTAAAAATGATTTTTCCCAACAATTGTAATGACTTTGCCAACCACTGTTAATAACTTATCCGACCTCTAAAAATGACTTTGCCCAACAATTGTAATGACTTTGCGAACCAATGTTAATCACTTATCCGACCTCTAAAAATGACTTTGCCCAACAATTGTAATGACTTTGCGAACCAATGTTAATCACTTATCCGACCTATAAAAATGGCTTTGCCCAACAATTGTAATGACTATGCCAACCACTGTTAATCACATATCCGAATTCTAAAAATGACTTTGCCCAACAATTTTAATGACTTTGCCAACCACTGTTAATCACATATCTGACCTCTAAAAATGACTTTTCCCAACAATTGTAATGACTTTGCCAACCACTGTTAATCACATTTCCAACCTCTAAAAATGACTTTGCCAAACAATTGTAATGACTTTGCCAACCACTGGTAATCACTTATCCGAACTCTAAAAATGGCTTTGCCAAACAATTGTGATGACTTTGCCAAACACTGTTAATCACCTATCCGACCTCTAAAAATGACTTTGCCTAACAATTGTAATGACTATGCCAACCAATGTTAATCACTTATCCGACCTCTAAAAATGACTTTGCCCAACAATTGTAATGACTTTGCCAACCACTAATAATCACTTATCCGATCTCTATAAATTATTTTGCCCAAAAATTGTAATGACTTTGCCAACCACTGTTAATCACTTATCCGACCTCTAAAAATGACTTTGCCCAACAATTGTAATGACTTTGCGAACCAATGTTAATCACTTATCCGATCTATAAAAATGACTTTGCCCAACAATTATAATGACTTTGCCAAACACTGTTAATCACCTATCCGACCTCTAAAAATGACTTTGCCTAACAATTGTAATGACTATGCCAAGCACTGTTAATCACTAATCCGACCTCTAAAAATGACTTTGCCCAACAAAGGAGTGACTTTACCAACCACTGGTAATTACTAATCCAACCTGTAAAAATGACTTTTCCCAACAATTGTAATGACTATGCCAACCACTGTTAATCACATTTCCGACCTCTATAGATGACTTTGCCCAACAATTGTAATGACTTTGCCAACAACTGGTAATCACTCATCCGACCTCTAAAAATGACTTTTCCCAACAATTGTGATGACTTTGCCAACCACTGTTAATCACATTTCCGACCTCTATAAATGACTTTGCCCAACAATTGTAATGACTTTGCGAACCAATGTTAATCACTTATCCGACCTATAAAAATGACTTTGCCCAACAATTATAATGACTTTGCCAAACACTGTTAATCACCTATCCGACCTCTAAAAATGAATTTGCCTAACAATTGTAATGACTATGCCAACCACTGTAAATCACTATTCCGACCTTTAAAAATGACTTTGCCCAACAATTGTAATGACATTGCCAACCACTGTTAATCACTTATCCGACCTCTAAAAATGACTTTGCCCAACAATTGTAATGACATTGCCAACAACTGTTAATCACTTATCTGACCTCTAAAAATTACTTTGCCCAACAATTGTGATGACTTTGCCAACCACTGTCAATCAATTATCCGACCTCTAAAAATGGCTTTGCCAAACAATTGTGATGACTTTGCCAACCACTGTTAATCACATTTCCGACCTCTATAAATGACTTTGCCCAACAATTGTAATGACTTTGCCAACAACTGGTAATCACTCATCCGACCTCTAAAAAAGACTTTTCCCAACAATTGTAATGACTTTGCGAACCAATGTTAATCACTTATCCGACCTATAAAAATGACTTTGCCCAACAATTATAATGACTTTGCCAAACACTGTTAATCACCTATCCAACCTCTAAAAATGACTTTGCCTAACAATTGTAATGACTATGCCAACCACTGTTAATCACTAATCCGACCTCTAAAAATGACTTTGCCCAACAATTGTAATGACATTGCCAACCACTGTTAATCACTTATCCGACCTCTAAAAATGACTTTGCCCAACAATTGTAATGACATTGCCAACAACTGTTAATCACTTATCTGACCTCTAAAAATTACTTTGCCCAACAATTGTGATGACTTTGCCAACCACTGTCAATCAATTATCCGACCTCTAAAAATGGCTTTGCCAAACAATTGTGATGACCTTGCCAACCACTGTTAATCACATTTCCGACCTCTATAAATGACTTTGCCCAACAATTGTAATGACTTTGCCAACAACTGGTAATCACTCATCCGACCTCTAAAAATGACTTTTCCCAACAATTGTGATGACTTTGCCAACCAATGTTAATCACTTATCCGACCTCTAAAAATGACTTTGCCCAACAATTGTAATGACTTTGCCAACCACTAATAATCACTTATCCGATCTCTAAAAATTACTTTACCCAACAATTAAAATGACTTTGCCAAACACTGTTAATCACCTATCCGACCTCTAAAAATGACTTTGCCTAACAATTGTAATGACTATGCCAACCACTGTTAATCACTAATCCGACCTCTAAAAATGACTTTTCCCAAGAATTGTAATGACTATACCAACCACTGTTAATCACTTATCCGACCTCTAAAAATGACTTTGCCCAACAATTGTAATGACATTGCCAACAACTGTTAATCACTTATCTGACCTCTAAAAATTACTTTGCCCAACAATTGTGATGACTTTGCCAACCACTGTCAATCAATTATCCGACCTCTAAAAATGGCTTTGCCAAACAATTGTGATGACTTTGCCAACCACTGTTAATCACATTTCCGACCCCTATAAATGACTTTGCCCAACAATTGTAATGACTTTGCCAACAACTGTTAATCACTTATCCGACCTCTAAAAATGACTTTGCCCAACAATTGTAATGACTTTGCCAACAACTGTTAATCAATCATCCGACCTCGAAAAATGACTTTGCCCAACAATTGTAATGACTTTGCGAACCAATGTTAATCACTTATCCGACCTATAAAAATGACTTTACCCAGCAATTATAATGACTTTGCCAAACACTGTTAATCACCTATCCGACCTCTAAAAATGACTTTGCCTAACAATTGTAATGACTATGCCAACCACTGTTAATCACTTATCCGACCTCTAAAAATGACTTTGCCCAAAAATTGTAATGACTTTGGCAACCACTGTTAATCACTTATCCGACCTCTAAAAATGACTTTGCCCAACAATTGTGATGACTTTGCCAACAACTGTTAATCACTTATCTGACCTCTAAAAATTACTTTGCCCAACAATTGTGATGACTTTGCCAACCACTGTCAATCAATTATCCGACCTCTAAAAATGACTTTGCCCAACAATTGTAATGACTTTGCCAACCACTGTTAATCACTTATCTGACCCCTAAAAATGACTTTGCCCAACAAAGGAGTGACTTTGCCAACCACTGGTAATTACTAATCCAACCTCTAAAAATGACTTTTCCCAACAATTGTAATGACTATACCAACCACTGTTAATCACTTATCCGACCTCTAAAAATGACTTTGCCCAACAATTGTAATGACATTGCCAACAACTGTTAATCACTTATCAGACCTCTAAAAATGACTTTGCCCAAAAATTGTAATGACTTTGGCAACCACTGTTAATCACTTATCCGACCTCTAAAAATGACTTTGCCCAACAATTGTGATGACTTTGCCAACAACTGTTAATCACTTATCTGACCTCTAAAAATTACTTTGCCCAACAATTGTAATGACTTTGCCAACAACTGTTAATCACTTATCCGACCTCTAAAAATGACTTTGCCCAACAATTGTAATGACTTTGCCAACAACTGTTAATCACTTATCCGACCTCTAAAAATGACTTTGCCCAACAATTGTAATGACTTTGCGAACCAATGTTAATCACTTATCCGACCTATAAAAATGACTTTGCCCAACAATTATAATGACTTTGCCAAACACTGTTAATCACCTATCCGACCTCTAAAAATGACTTTGCCTAACAATTGTAATGACTATGCCAACCACTGTTAATCACTTATCCGACCTCTAAAAATGACTTTGCCCAAAAATTGTAATGACTTTGGCAACCACTGTTAATCACTTATCCGACCTCTAAAAATGACTTTGCCCAACAATTGTGATGACTTTGCCAACAACTGTTAATCACTTATCTGACCTCTAAAAATTACTTTGCCCAACAATTGTGATGACTTTGCCAACCACTGTCAATCAATTATCCGACCTCTAAAAATGACTTTGCCCAACAATTGTAATGACTTTGCCAACCACTGTTAATCACTTATCTGACCCCTAAAAATGACTTTGCCCAACAAAGGAGTGACTTTGCCAACCACTGGTTATTACTAATCCAACCTCTAAAAATGACTTTTCCCAACAATTGTAATGACTATACCAACCACTGTTAATCACTTATCCGACCTCTAAAAATGACTTTGCCCAACAATTGTAATGACATTGCCAACAACTGTTAATCACTTATCTGACCTCTAAAAATGACTTTGCCCAAAAATTGTAATGACTTTGGCAACCACTGTAAATCACTTATCCGACCTCTAAAAATGACTTTGCCCAACAATTGTGATGACTTTGCCAACAACTGTTAATCACTTATCTGACCTCTAAAAATTACTTTGCCCAACAATTGTGATGACTTTGCCAACCACTGTCAATCAATTATCCGACCTCTAAAAATGACTTTGCCCAACAAAGGAGTGACTTTGCCAACCACTGGTAATTACTAATCCAACCTCTAAAAATGACTTTTCCCAACAATTGTAATGACTATACCAACCACTGTTAATCACTTATCCGACCTCTAAAAATGACTTTGCCCAACAATTGTAATGACATTGCCAACAACTGTTAATCACTTATCTGACCTCTAAAAATTACTTTGCCCAACAATTGTAATGACTTTGCCAACCACTGTCAATCAATTATCCGACCTCTAAAAATGGCTTTGCCAAACAATTGTGATGACTTTGCCAACCACTGTTAATCACATTTCCGACCTCTATAAATGACTTTGCCCAACAAAGGAGTGACTTTGCCAACCACTGGTAATTACTAATCCAACCTCTAAAAATGACTTTTCCCAACAATTGTAATGACTATACCAACCACTGTTAATCACTTATCCGACCTCTAAAAATGACTTTGCCCAACAATTGTAATGACATTACCAACAACTGTTAATCACTTATCTGACCTCTAAAAATTACTTTGCCCAACAATTGTGATGACTTTGCCAACCACTGTCAATCAATTATCCGACCTCTAAAAATGGCTTTGCCAAACAATTGTGATGACTTTGCCAACCACTGTTAATCACTTATCCGACCTCTAAAAATGACTTTGCCCAACAATTATAATGACTTTGCCAAACACTGTTAATCACCTATCCGACCTCTAAAAATGACTTTGCCTAACAATTGTAATGACTATGCCAACCACTGTTAATCACTTATCCGACCTCTAAAAATGACTTTGTCCAAAAATTGTAATGACTTTGGCTACCACTGTTAATCACTTATCCGACCTCTAAAAATGACTTTGCCCAACAATTGTGATGACTTTGCCAACAACTGTTAATCACTAATCTGACCTCTAAAAATTACTTTGCCCAACAATTGTGATGACTTTGCCAACCACTGTCAATCAATTATCCGACCTCTAAAAATGACTTTGCCCAACAATTGTAATGACTTTGCCAACCACTGTTAATCACTTATCTGACCTCTAAAAATGACTTTGCCCAACAATTGTAATGACTTTGCCAACCACTGTCAATCAATTATCCGACCTCTAAAAATGGCTTTGCCAAACAATTGTGAGGACTTTGCCAACCACTGTTAATCACATTTCCGACCTCTATAAATGACTTTGCCCAACAATTGTAATGACTTTGCCAACAACTGTTAATCACTCATCCGACCTCTAAAAATGACTTTTCCCAACAATTGTGATGACTTTGCCAACCAATGTTAATCACTTATCCGACCTCTAAAAATGACTTTGCCCAACAATTATAATGACTTTGCCAAACACTGTTAATCACCTATCCGACCTCTAAAAATGACTTTGCCTAACAATTGTAATGACTATGCCAACCACTGTTAATCACTTATCCGACCTCTAAAAATGACTTTGCCCAAAAATTGTAATGACTTTGGCAACCACTGTTAATCACTTATCCGACCTCTAAAAATGACTTTGCCCAACAATTGTGATGACTTTGCCAACAACTGTTAATCACTTATCTGACCTCTAAAAATTACTTTGCCCAACAATTGTGATGACTTTGCCAACCACTGTCAATCAATTATCCGACCTCTAAAAATGACTTTGCTTAACAATTGTAATGACTTTGCCAACCACTGTTAATCACTTATCTGACCTCTAAAAATGACTTTGCCCAACAATTGTAATGACTTTGCCAACCACTGTCAATCACTTATCTGACCTCTAAAAATTACTTTGCCCAACAATTGTGATGACTTTGCCAACCACTGTCAATCAATTATCCGACCTCTAAAAATGACTTTGCCCAACAATTGTAATGACTTTGCCAACCACTGTTAATCACTTATCTGACCTCTAAAAATGACTTTGCCCAACAATTGTAATGACTTTGCCAACCACTGTCAATCAATTATCCGACCTCTAAAAATGGCTTTGCCAAACAATTGTGATGACTTTGCCAACCACTGTTAATCACATTTCCGACCTCTATAAATGACTTTGCCCAACAATTCTAATGACTTTGCCAACAACTGGTAATCACTCATCCGACCTCTAAAAATGACTTTTCCCAACAATTGTGATGACTTTGCCAACCAATGTTAATCACTTATCCGACCTCTAAAAATGACTTTTCCCAACAATTGTGATGACTTTGCCAACCAATGTTAATCACTTATCCGACCCCTAAAAATGACTTTGCCAAACAATTGTAATGACTTTGCCAACCACTGGTAATCACTTATCCGACCTCTAAAAATGGCTTTGCCCAACAATTGTAATGACTTTGCCAACCACTAATAATCACTTATCCGATCCCTAAAAATGACTTTTCCCAACAATTGTGATGACTTTGCCAACCAATGTTAATCACTTATCCGACCTCTAAAAATGACTTTGCCCAACAATTCTAATGACTTTGCCAACCACTTATAATCACTTATCCGATCTCTATAAATTAATTTGCCCAAAAATTGTAATGACTTTGCCAACCACTGTTAATCACTTATCCGACCTCTAAAAATGACTTTGCCCAACAATTGTAATGACTTTGCGAACCAATGTTAATCGCTTATCCGACCTATAAAAATGACTTTGCCCAACAATTATAATGACTTTGCCAAACACTGTTAATAACCTATCCGACCTCTAAAAATGACTTTGCCTAACAATTGTAATGACTATGCCAACCACTGTTAATCACTAATCCGACCTCTAAATATGACTTTGCCCAACAAAGGAGTGAATTTGCCAACCACTGGTAATTACTAATCCAACCTCTAAAAATGACTTTTCCCAACAATTGTAATGACTATGCCAACCACTGTTAATCACTTATCCGACCTCTAAAAATGACTTTGCCCAACAATTGTAATGACATTGCCAACAACTGTTAATCACTTTTCTGACCTCTAAAAATTACTTTGCCCAACAATTGTGATGACTTTGCCAACCACTGTTTATCACTTATCACACCTCTAAAAATGACTTTGCCCAACAATTGTAATGACATTGCCAACAACTGTTAATCACATTTCTGACCTCTAAAAATTACTTTGCCCAACAATTGTGATGACTTTGCCAACCACTGTCAATCAATAATCCGACCTCTAAAAATGGCTTTGCCAAACAATTGTGATGACTTTGCCAACCACTGTTAATCACATTTCCGACCTCTATAAATGACTTTGCCCAACAATTGTAATGACTTTGCCAACAACTGTTAATCACTTATCCGACCTCTAAAAATGACTTTGCCCAACAATTGTAATGACTTTGCGAACCAATGTTAATCACTTATCCGACCTATAAAAATGACTTTGCCCAACAATTATAATGACTTTGCCAAACACTGGTAATCACTTATCCGAACTCTAAAAATGACTTTGCCTAACAATTGTAATGACTATGCCAACCACTGTTAATCACTAATCCGACCTCTAAAAATGACTTTGCCCAACAATTGTAATGACATTGCCAACCACTGTTAATCACTTAACCGACCTCTAAAAATGACTTTGCCCAACAATTGTAATGACATTGCCAACAACTGTTAATCACTTATCTGACCTCTAAAAATTACTTTGCCCAACAATTGTGATGACTTTGCCAACCACTGTCAATCAATTATCCGACCTCTAAAAATGGCTTTGCCAAACAATTGTGATCACTTTGCCAACCACTGTTAATCACTTATCCGACCCCTAAAAATGACTTTGCCCAACAATTGTAATGACTTTGCCAACCACTAATAATCACTTATCCGACCTCTAAAAATGACTTTGCCTAACAATTGTAATGACTATGCCAACCACTGTTAATCACTAATCCGACCTCTAAAAATGACTTTGCCCAACAAAGGAGTGACTTTGCCAACCACTGGTAATTACTAATCCAACCTCTAAAAATGACTTTTCCCAACAATTGTAATGACTATGCCAACCACTGTTAATCACTTATCCGACCTCTAAAAATGACTTTGCCCAACAATTGTAATGACTTTGCCAACCACTGTTAATCACATTTCCAACCTCTAAAAATGGCTTTGCCAAACAATTGTGATGACTTTGCCAACCACTGTTAATCACATTTCCGACCTCTATAAATGACTTTGCCCAACAATTGTAATGACTTTGCCAACAACTGTTAATCACTTATCCGACCTCTAAAAATGACTTTGCCCAACAATTGTAATGACTTTGCGAACCAATGTTAATCACTTATCCGACCTATAAAAATGACTTTGCCCAACAATTATAATGACTTTGCCAAACACTGTTAATCACCTATCCGACCTCTAAAAATGACTTTGCCTAACAATTGTAATGACTATGCCAACCACTGTTAATCACTAATCCGACCTCTAAAAATGACTTTGCCCAACAGTTGTAATGACATTGCCAACCACTGTTAATCACTTATCCGACCTCTAAAAATGACTTTGCCCAACAATTGTAATGACATTGCCAACAACTGTTAATCACTTATCTGACCTCTAAAAATTACTTTGCCCAACAATTGTGATGACTTTGCCAACCACTGTCAATCAATTATCCGACCTCTAAAAATGGCTTTGCCAAACAATTGTGATCACTTTGCCAACCACTGTTAATCACATTTCCGACCTCTATAAATGACTTTGCCCAACAATTGTAATGACTTTGCCAACAACTGGTAATCACTCATCCGACCTCTAAAAATGACTTTTCCCAACAATTGTGATGACTTTGCCAACCAATGTTAATCACTTATTCGACCCCTAAAAATGACTTTGCCCAACAATTGTAATGACTTTGCCAACCACTAATAATCACTTATCCGATCTCTAAAAATTACTTTGCCCAACAATTATAATGACTGTGCCAAACACTGTTTATCACCTATCCGACCTCTAAAAATGACTTTGCCTAACAATTGTAATGACTATGCCAACCACTGTTAATCACTAATCCGACCTCTAAAAATGACTTTGCCCAACAAAGGAGTGACTTTGCCAACCACTGGTAATTACTAATCCAACCTCTAAAAATGACTTTTCCCAACAATTGTAATGACTATACCAACCACTGTTAATCACTTATCCGACCTCTAAAAATGACTTTGCCCAACAATTGTAATGACATTGCCAACAACTGTTAATCACTTATCTGACCTCTAAAAATTACTTTGCCCAACAATTGTGATGACTTTGCCAACCACTGTCAATCAATTATCCGACCTCTAAAAATGGCTTTGCCAAACAATTGTGATGACTTTGCCAACCACTGTTAATCACATTTCCGACCTCTATAAATGACTTTGCCCAACAATTGTAATGACTTTGCCAACAACTGTTAATCACTTATCCGACCTCTAAAAATGACTTTGCCCAACAATTGTAATGACTTTGCCAACGACTGTTAATCACTTATCCGACCTCTAAAAATGACTTTGCCCAACAATTGTAATGACTTTGCGAACCAATGTTAATCACTTATCCGACCTATAAAAATGACTTTGCCCAACAATTATAATGACTTTGCCAAACACTGTTAATCACCTATCCGACCTCTAAAAATGACTTTGCCTAACAATTGTAATGACTATGCCAACCACTGTTAATCACTTATCCGACCTCTAAAAATGACTTTGCCTAACAATTGAAATGACTATGCCAACCACTGTTAATCACTAATCCGACCTCTAAAAATGATTTTTCCCAACAATTGTAATGACTTTGCCAACCACTGTCAATCAATTATCCGACCTCTAAAAATGGCTTTGCCAAACAATTGTGATGACTTTGCCAACCACTGTTAATCACTTATCCGACCTCTAAAAATGACTTTGCCCAACAATTGTAATGACTTTGCGAACCAATGTTAATCACTTATCCGACCTATAAAAATGACTTTGCCTAACAATTATAATGACTTTGCCAAACACTGTTAATCACCTATCCGACCTCTAAAAATGACTTTGCCTAACAATTGAAATGACTATGCCAACCTTTGTTAATCACTTATCCGACCTCTAAAAATGACTTTGCCCAAAAATTGTAATGACTTTGCCAACCACTGTCAATCAATTATCCGACCTCTAAAAATGGCTTTGCCAAACAATTGTGATGACTTTGCCAACCACTGTTAATCACATTTCCGACCTCTATAAATGACTTTGCCCAACAATTGTAATGACTTTGCCAACAACTGTTAATCACTTATCCGACCTCTAAAAATGACTTTGCCCAACAATTGTAATGACTTTGCGAACCAATGTTAATCACTTATCCGACCTATAAAAATGACTTTGCCCAACAATTATAATGACTTTGCCAAACACTGTTAATCACCTATCCGACCTCTAAAAATGACTTTGCCTAACGATTGTAATGACTATGCCAACCACTGTTAATCACTAATCCGACCTCTAAAAATGATTTTTCCCAACAATTGTAATGACTTTGCCAACCACTGTTAATCACTTATCCGACCTCTAAAAATGACTTTGCCCAACAATTGTAATGACTTTGCGAACCAATGTTAATCACTTATCCGACCTATAAAAATGACTTTTCCCAACAATTGTAATGACTATGCCAACCACTGTTAATCACATATCCGAATTCTAAAAATGACTTTGCCCAACAATTTTAATGACTTTGCCAACCACTGTTAATCACATATCTGACCTCTAAAAATGACTTTTCCTAACAATTGTAATGACTTTGCCAACCACTGTTAATCACATTTCCAACCTCTAAAAATGACTTTGCCAAACAATTGTAATGACTTTGCCAACCACTGGTAATCACTTATCCGAACTCTAAAAATAGCTTTGCCAAACAATTGTGATGACTTTGCCAACCAATGTTAATCACTTATCCGACCTCTAAAAATGACTTTTCCCAACAATTGTGATGACTTTGCCAACCAATGTTAATCACTTATCCGACCTCTAAAAATGACTTTGCCCAACAATTGTAATGACTTTGCGAACCAATGTTAATCACTTATCCGACCTATAAAAATGACTTTGCCCAACAATTAAAATGACTTTGCCAAACACTGTTAATCACCTATCCGACCTCTAAAAATGACTTTGCCTAACAATTGTAATGACTATGCCAACCACTGTTAATCACTAATCCGACCTCTAAAAATGACTTTGCCCAACAAAGGAGTGACTTTACCAACCACTGGTAATTACTAATCCAACCTCTAAAAATGACTTTTCCCAACAATTGTAATGACTATGCCAACCACTGTTAATCACATTTCCGACCTCTATAAATGACTTTGCCCAACAATTGTAATTACTTTGCCAACAACTGGTAATCACTCATCCGACCTCTAAAAATGACTTTTCCCAACAATTGTGATGACTTTGCCAACCAATGTTAATCACTTATCCGACCTCTAAAAATGGCTTTGCCAAACAATTGTGATGACTTTGCCAACCACTGTTAATCACATTTCCGACCTCTATAAATGACTTTGCCCAACAATTGTAATGACTTTGCCAACAACTGTAAATCACTTATCCGACCTCTAAAAATGACTTTGCCAAACAATTGTAATGACTTTGCCAACCACTGGTAATCACTTATCCGAACTCTAAAAATGGCTTTGCCAAACAATTGTGATGACTTTGCCAACCAATGTTAATCACTTATCCGACCTCTAAAAATGACTTTTCCCAACAATTGTGATGACTTTGCCAACCAATGTTAATCACTTATCCGACCTCTAAAAATGACTTTGCCCAACAATTGTAATGACTTTGCCAACCACTAATAATCACTTATCCGATCTCTATAAATTACTTTGCCCAAAAATTGTAATGACTTTGCCAACCACTGTTAATCACTTATCCGACCTCTAAAAATGACTTTGCCCAACAATTGTAATGACTTTGCGAACCAATGTTAATCACTTATCCGACCTATAAAAATGACTTTGCCCAACAATTATAATGACTTTGCCAAACACTGTTAATCACCTATCCGACCTCTAAAAATGACTTTGCCTAACAATTGTAATGACTATGCCAACCACTGTTAATCACTAATCCGACCTCTAAAAATGACTTTGCCCAACAAAGGAGTGACTTTACCAACCACTGGTAATTACTAATCCAACCTCTAAAAATGACTTTTCCCAACAATTGTAATGACTATGCCAACCACTGTTAATCACATTTCCGACCTCTATAAATGACTTTGCCCAACAATTGAAATGACTTTGCCAACAACTGGTAATCACTCATCCGACCTCTAAAAATGACTTTTCCCAACAATTGTGATGACTTTGCCAACCAATGTTAATCACTTATCCGACCTCTAAAAATGGCTTTGCCAAACAATTGTGATGACTTTGCCAACCACTGTTAATCACATTTCCGACCTCTATAAATGACTTTGCCCAACAATTGTAATGACTTTGCCAACAACTGTTAATCACTTATCCGACCTCTAAAAATGACTTTGCCCAACAATTGTAATGACTTTGCGAACCAATGTTAATCACTTATCCGACCTATAAAAATGACTTTGCCCAACAATTATAATGACTTTGCCAAACACTGTTAATCACCTATCCGACCTCTAAAAATGACTTTGCCTAACAATTGTAATGACTAGGCCAACCACTGTTAATCACTAATCCGACCTCTAAAAATGACTTTGCCCAACAATTGTAATGACATTGCCAACAACTGTTAATCACTTATCTGACCTCTAAAAATGATTTTTCCCAACAATTGTAATGACTTTGCCAACCACTGTTAATCACTTATCCGACCTCTAAAAATGACTTTGCCCAACAATTGTAATGACTTTGCGAACCAATGTTAATCACTTATCCGACCTATAAAAATGACTTTGCCCAACAATTGTAATGACTATGCCAACCACTGTTAATCACATATCCGAATTCTAAAAATGACTTTGCCCAACAATTTTAATGACTTTGCCAACCACTGTTAATCACATATCTGACCTCTAAAAATGACTTTTCCCAACAATTGTAATGACTTTGCCAACCACTGTTAATCACATTTTCAACCTCTAAAAATGACTTTGCCAAACAATTGTAATGACTTTGCCAACCACTGGTAATCACTTATCCGAACTCTAAAAATGGCTTTGCCAAACAATTGTGATGACTTTGCCAACCAATGTTAATCACTTATCCGACCTCTAAAAATGACTTTTCCCAACAATTGTGATGACTTTGCCAACCAATGTTAATCACTTATCCGACCTCTAAAAATGACTTTGCCCAACAATTGTAATGACTTTGCGAACCAATGTTAATCACTTATCCGACCTATAAAAATGACTTTGCCCAACAATTATAATGACTTTGCCAAACACTGTTAATCACCTATCCGACCTCTAAAAATGACTTTGCCTAACAATTGTAATGACTATGCCAACCACTGTTAATCACTAATCCGACCTCTAAAAATGACTTTGCCCAACAAAGGAGTGACTTTACCAACCACTGGTAATTACTAATCCAACCTCTAAAAATGACTTTTCCCAACAATTGTAATGACTATGCCAACCACTGTTAATCACATTTCCGACCTCTATAAATGACTTTGCCCAACAATTGTAATGACTTTGCCAACAACTGGTAATCACTCATCCGACCTCTAAAAATGACTTTTCCCAACAATTGTGATGACTTTGCCAACCAATGTTAATCACTTATCCGACCTCT
The DNA here is from genome assembly GCA_025491095.1 of Brachionus asplanchnoidis. Lineage (NCBI taxonomy): Eukaryota > Metazoa > Rotifera > Eurotatoria > Ploima > Brachionidae > Brachionus > Brachionus asplanchnoidis. Next base: position 268,056 of record JAILYF010000069.1, read on the forward strand.
AAAAATGGCTTTGCCAAACAATTGTGATGACTTTGCCAACCACTGTTAATCACATTTCCGACCTCTATAAATGACTTTGCCCAACAATTGTAATGACTTTGCCAACCACTGGTAATCACTTATCCGACCTCTAAAAATGACTTTGCCAAACAATTGTGATGACTTTGCCAACCAATGTTAATCACTTATCCGACCTCTAAAAATGACTTTTCCCAACAATTGTGATGACTTTGCCAACCACTGTTAATCACTTATCCGACCTCTAAAAATGACTTTGCCCAACAATTGTAATGACTTTGCGAACCAATGTTAATCACTTATCCGACCTATAAAAATGACTTTGCCCAACAATTATAATGACTTTGCAAAACACTGTTAATCACCTATCCGACCTCTAAAAATGACTTTGCCTAACAATTGTAATGACTATGCCAACCACTGTTAATCACTAATCCGACCTCTAAAAATGACTTTGCCCAACAATTGTAATGACATTGCCAACCACTGTTAATCACTTATCCGACCTCTAAAAATGACTTTGCCCAACAATTGTAATGACATTGCCAACAACTGTTAATCACTTATCTGACCTCTAAAAATTACTTTGCCCAACAATTGTGATGACTTTGCCAACCACTGTCAATCAATTATCCGACCTCTAAAAATGGCTTTGCCAAACAATTGTGATGACTTTGCCAACCACTGTTAATCACATTTCCGACCTCTATAAATGACTTTGCCCAACAATTGTAATGACTTTGCCAACAACTGGTAATCACTCATCCGACCTCTAAAAATGACTTTTCCCAACAATTGTGATGACTTTGCCAACCAATGTTAATCACTTATCCGACCTCTAAAAATGACTTTGCCCAACAATTGTAATGACTTTGCCAACCACTAATAATCACTTATCCGATCTCTAAAAATTACTTTGCCCAACAATTATAATGACTTTGCCAAACACTGTTAATCACCTATCCGACCTCTAAAAATGACTTTGCCTAACAATTGTAATGACTATGCCAACCACTGTTAATCACTAATCCGACCTTTAAAAATGACTTTGCCCAACAAAGGAGTGACTTTGCCAACCACTGGTAATTACTAATCCAACCTCTAAAAATGACTTTTCCCAACAATTGTAATGACTATACCAACCTCTGTTAATCACTTATCCGACCTCTAAAAATGACTTTGCCCAACAATTGTAATGACTTTGCGAACCAATGTTAATCACTTATCCGACCTATAAAAATGACTTTGCCCAACAATTATAATGACTTTGCCAAACACTATTAAATCACCTACCCGACCTCTAAAAATGACTTTGCCTAACAATTGTAATGACTATGCCAACAACTGTTAATCACTAATCCGACCTCTAAAAATGATTTTTCCCAACAATTGTAATGACTTTGCCAACCACTGTTAATCACTTATCCGACCTCTAAAAATGACTTTGCCCAACAATTGTAATGACTTTGCCGACAACTGTTAATCACTTATCCGACCTCTAAAAATGACTTTGCCCAACAATTGTAATGACGTTGCGAACCAATGTTAATCACTTATCCGACCTATAAAAATGACTTTGCCCAACAATTATAATGACTTTGCCAAACACTATTAAATCACCTATCCGACCTCTAAAAATGACTTTGCCTAACAATTGTAATGACTATGCCAACCACTGTTAATCACTAATCCGACCTCTAAAAATGATTTTTCCCAACAATTGTAATGACTTTGCCAACCACTGTTAATCACTTATCCGACCTCTAAAAATGACTTTGCCCAACAATTGTAATGACTTTGCCGACAACTGTTAATCACTTATCCGACCTCTAAAAATGACTTTGCCCAACAATTGTAATGACGTTGCGAACCAATGTTAATCACTTATCCGACCTATAAAAATGACTTTGCCCAACAATTATAATGACTTTGCCAAACACTGTTAATCACCTATCCGACCTCTAAAAATGACTTTGCCTAACAATTGTAATGACTATGCCAACCACTGTTAATCACTTATCCGACCTCTAAAAATGACTTTGCCCAAAAATTGTAATGACTTTGCCAAACACTGTCAATCAATTATCCGACCTCTAAAAATGACTTTGCCAACCACTGTTAATCACATTTCCGACCTCTATAAATGACTTTGCCCAACAATTGTAATGACTTTGCCAACAACTGTTAATCACTTATCCGACCTCTAAAAATGACTTTGCCCAACAATTGTAATGACTTTGCGAACCAATGTTAATCACTTATCCGACCTATAAAAATGACTTTGCCCAACAATTATAATGACTTTGCCAAACACTGTTAATCACCTATCCGACCTCTAAAAATGACTTTGCCTAACAATTGTAATGACTATGCCAACCACTGTTAATCACTAATCCGACCTCTAAAAATGATTTTTCCCAACAATTGTAATGACTTTGCCAACCACTGTTAATCACTTATCCGACCTCTAAAAATGACTTTGCCCAACAATTGTAATGACTTTGCCAACAACTGTTAATCACTTATCCGACCTCTAAAAATGACTTTGCCTAACAATTGTAATGACTATGCCAACCACTGTTAATCACTTATCCGACCTCTAAAAATGACTTTGCCCAAAAATTGTAATGACTTTGCCAACCACTGTCAATCAATTATCCGACCTCTAAAAATGGCTTTGCCAAACAATTGTGATGACTTTGCCAACCACTGTTAATCACATTTCCGACCTCTATAAATGTTTTTGCCCAACAATTGTAATGACTTTGCCAACAACTGTTAATCACTTATCCGACCTCTAAAAATGACTTTGCCCAACAATTGTAATGACTTTGCGAACCAATGTTAATCACTTATCCGACCTATAAAAATGACTTTGCCCAACAATTATAATGACTTTGCCAAACACTGTTAAACACCTATCCGACCTCTAAAAATGACTTTGCCTAACAATTGTAATGACTATGCCAACCACTGTTAATCACTAATCCGACCTCTAAAAATGATTTTTCCCAACAATTGTAATGACTTGGCCAACCACTGTTAATCACTTATCCGACCTCTAAAAATGACTTTGCCCAACAATTGTAATGACTTTGCGAACCAATGTTAATCACTTATCCGACCTATAAAAATGACTTTGCCCAACAATTGTAATGACTATGCCAACCACTGTTAATCACATATCCGAATTCTAAAAATGACTTTGCCCAACAATTTTAATGACTTTGCCAACCACTGTTAATCACATATCTGACCTCTAAAAATGACTTTTCCCAACAATTGTAATGACTTTGCCAACCACTGTTAATCACATTTCCAACCTCTAAAAATGACTTTGCCAAACAATTGTAATGACTTTGCCAACCACTGGTAATCACTTATCCGAACTCTAAAAATGGCTTTGCCAAACAATTGTGATGACTTTGCCAACCAATGTTAATCACTTATCCGACCTCTAAAAATGACTTTGCCCAACAATTGTAATGACTTTGCTAACCAATGTTAATCACATTTCCAACCTCTAAAAATGACTTTGCCAAACAATTGTAATGACTTTGCCAACCACTGGTAATCACTTATCCGAACTCTAAAAATGGCTTTGCCAAACAATTGTGATGACTTTGCCAACCAATGTTAATCACTTATCCGACCTCTAAAAATGACTTTTCCCAACAATTGTGATGACTTTGCCAACCGATGTTAATCACTTATCCGACCTCTAAAAATGACTTTGCCCAACAATTGTAATGACTTTGCCAAACACTAATAATCACTTATCCGATCTCTAAAAATTACTTTGCCCAAAAATTGTAATGACTTTGCCAACCACTGTTAATCACTTATCCGACCTCTAAAAATGACTTTGCCCAACAATTGTAATGACTTTGCGAACCAATGTTAATCACTTATCCGACCTATAAAAATGACTTTGCCCAACAATTATAATGACTTTGCCAAACACTGTTAATCACCTATCCGACCTTTAAAAATGACTTTGCCTAACAATTGTAATGACTATGCCAACCACTGTTAATCACTAATCCGACCTCTAAAAATGACTTTGCCCAACAAAGGAGTGACTTTACCAACCACTGGTAATTACTAATCCAACCTCTAAAAATGACTTTTCCCAACAATTGTAATGACTATGCCAACCACTGTTAATCACATTTCCGACCTCTATAAATGACTTTGCCCAACAATTGTAATGACTTTGCCAACAACTGGTAATCACTCATCCGACCTCTAAAAATGACTTTTCCCAACAATTGTGATGACTTTGCCAACCAATGTTAATCACTTATCCGACCTCTAAAAATGGCTTTGCCAAACAATTGTGATGACTTTGCCAACAACTGTTAATCACTTATCCGACCTCTAAAAATGACTTTGCCCAACAATTGTAATGACTTTGCGAACCAATGTTAATCACTTATCCGACCTATAAAAATGACTTTGCCCAACAATTATAATGACTTTGCCAAACACTGTTAATCACCTATCCGACCTCTAAAAATGACTTTGCCTAACAATTGTAATGACTATGCCAACCACTGTTAATCACTAATCCGACCTCTAAAAATGACTTTGCCCAACAATTGTAATGACATTGCCAACCACTGTTAATCACTTATACGACCTCTAAAAATGACTTTGCCCAACAATTGTAATGACATTGCCAACAACTGTTAATCACTTATCCGACCTCTAAAAATGACTTTGCCCAACAATTGTAATGACTTTGCCAACAACTGTTAATCACTTATCCGACCTCTAAAAATGACTTTGCCTAACAATTGTAATGACTATGCCAACCACTGTTAATCACTTATCCGACCTCTAAAAATGACTTTGCCCAAAAATTGTAATGACTTTGCCAACCACTGTCAATCAATTATCCGACCTCTAAAAATGGCTTTGCCAAACAATTGTAATGACTTTGCGAACCAATGTTAATCACTTATCCGACCTATAAAAATGACTTTGCCCAACAATTGTAATGACTTTGCGAACCAATGTAAATCACTTATCCGACCTCTAAAAATGACTTTGCCCAACAATTGTAATGACTTTGCGAACCAATGTTAATCACTTATCCGACCTATAAAAATGACTTTGCCCAACAATTATAATGACTTTGCCAAACACTGTTAAACACCTATCCGACCTCTAAAAATGACTTTGCCTAACAATTGTAATGACTATGCCAACCACTGTTAATCACTAATCCGACCTCTAAAAATGATTTTTCCCAACAATTGTAATGACTTTGCCAACCACTGTTAATCACTTATCCGACCTCTAAAAATGACTTTGCCCAACAATTGTAATGACTTTGCGAACCAATGTTAATCACTTATCCGACCTATAAAAATGAATTTGCCCAACAATTGTAATGACTTTGCGAACCAATGTTAATCACTTATCCGACCTATAAAAATGACTTTGCCCAACAATTATAATGACTTTGCCAAACACTGTTAATCACCTATCCGACCTCTAAAAATGACTTTGCCTAACAATTGTAATGACTATGCCAACCACTGTTAATCACTAATCCGACCTCTAAAAATGACTTTGCCCAACAATTGTAATGACTTTGCCAACAACTGTTAATCACTTATCCGACCTCTAAAAATGACTTTGCCTAACAATTGTAATGACTATGCCAACCACTGTTAATCACTTATCCGACCTCTAAAAATGACTTTGCCCAACAATTGTAATGACTTTGCTAACCAATGTTAATCACATTTCCAACCTCTAAAAATGACTTTGCCAAACAATTGTAATGACTTTGCCAACCACTGGTAATCACTTATCCGACCTCTAAAAATGACTTTGCCCAACAATTGTAATGACTTTGCCAAACACTAATAATCACTTATCCGATCTCTATAAATTACTTTGCCCAAAAATTGTAATGACTTTGCCAACCACTGTTAATCACTTATCCGACCTCTAAAAATGACTTTGCCCAACAATTGTAATGACTTTGCGAACCAATGTTAATCACTTATCCGACCTATAAAAATGACTTTGCCCAACAATTATAATGACTTTGCCAAACACTGTTAATCACCTATCCGACCTTTAAAAATGACTTTGCCTAACAATTGTAATGACTATGCCAACCACTGTTAATCACTAATCCGACCTCTAAAAATGACTTTGCCCAACAAAGGAGTGACTTTACCAACCACTGGTAATTACTAATCCAACCTCTAAAAATGACTTTTCCCAACAATTGTAATGACTATGCCAACCACTGTTAATCACATTTCCGACCTCTATAAATGACTTTGCCCAACAATTGTAATGACTTTGCCAACAACTGGTAATCACTCATCCGACCTCTAAAAATGACTTTTCCCAACAATTGTGATGACTTTGCCAACCAATGTTAATCACTTATCCGACCTCTAAAAATGGCTTTGCCAAACAATTGTGATGACTTTGCCAACAACTGTTAATCACTTATCCGACCTCTAAAAATGACTTTGCCCAACAATTGTAATGACTTTGCGAACCAATGTTAATCACTTATCCGACCTATAAAAATGACTTTGCCCAACAATTATAATGACTTTGCCAAACACTGTTAATCACCTATCCGACCTCTAAAAATGACTTTGCCTAACAATTGTAATGACTATGCCAACCACTGTTAATCACTAATCCGACCTCTAAAAATGACTTTGCCCAACAATTGTAATGACATTGCCAACCACTGTTAATCACTTATCCGACCTCTAAAAATGACTTTGCCCAACAATTGTAATGACATTGCCAACAACTGTTAATCACTTATCTGACCTCTAAAAATTACTTTGCCCAACAATTGTGATGACTTTGCCAACCACTGTCAATCAATTATCCGACCTCTAAAAATGGCTTTGCCAAACAATTGTGATGACTTTGCCAACCACTGTTAATCACATTTCCGACCTCTATAAATGACTTTGCCCAACAATTGTAATGACTTTGCCAACAACTGGTAATCACTCATCCGACCTCTAAAAATGACTTTTCCCAACAATTGTGATGACTTTGCCAACCAATGTTAATCACTTATCCGACCTCTAAAAATGACTTTGCCCAACAATTGTAATGACTTTGCCAACCACTAATAATCACTTATCCGATCTCTAAAAATTACTTTGCCCAACAATTATAATGACTTTGCCAAACACTGTTAATCACCTATCCGACCTCTAAAAATGACTTTGCCTAACAATTGTAATGACTATGCCAACCACTGTTAATCACTAATCCGACCTCTAAAAATGACTTTGCCCAACAAAGGAGTGACTTTGCCAACCACTGGTAATTACTAATCCAACCTCTAAAAATGACTTTTCCCAACAATTGTAATGACTATACCAACCACTGTTAATCACTTATCCGACCTCTAAAAATGACTTTGCCCAACAATTGTAATGACATTGCTAACAACTGTTAATCACTTATCTGAGCTCTAAAAATTACTTTGCCCAACAATTGTGATGACTTTGCCAACCACTGTCAATCAATTATCCGACCTCTAAAAATGGCTTTGCCAAACAATTGTGATGACTTTGCCAACCACTGTTAATCACATTTCCGACCCCTATAAATGACTTTGCCCAACAATTGTAATGACTTTGCCAACAACTGTTAATCACTTATCCGACCTCTAAAAATGACTTTGCCCAACAATTGTAATGACTTTGCCAACAACTGTTAATCACTTATCCGACCTCTAAAAATGACTTTGCCCAACAATTGTAATGACTTTGCGAACCAATGTTAATCACTTATCCGACCTATAAAAATGACTTTGCCCAACAATTATAATGACTTTGCCAAACACTGTTAATCACCTATCCGACCTCTAAAAATGACTTTGCCTAACAATTGTAATGACTATGCCAACCACTGTTAATCACTTATCCGACCTCTAAAAATGACTTTGCCTAACAATTGTAATGACTATGCCAACCACTGTTAATCACTAATCCGACCTCTAAAAATGACTTTGCCCAACAAAGGAGTGACTTTGCCAACCACTGGTAATTACTAATCCAACCTCTAAAAATGACTTTTCCCAACAATTGTAATGACTATACCAACCACAGTTAATCACTTAACCGACCTCTAAAAATGACTTTGCCCAACAATTGTAATGACATTGCCAACAACTGTTAATCACTTATCTGACCTCTAAAAATTACTTTGCCCAACAATTGTGATGACTTTGCCAACCACTGTCAATCAATTATCCGACCTCTAAAAATGGCTTTGCCAAACAATTGTGATGACTTTGCCAACCACTGTTAATCTCATTTCCGACCCCTATAAATGACTTTGCCCAACAATTGTAATGACTTTGCCAACAACTGTTGATCACTTATCCGACCTCTAAAAATGACTTTGCCCAACAATTGTAATGACTTTGCCAACAACTGTTAATCACTTATCCGACCTCTAAAAATGACTTTGCCCAACAATTGTAATGACTTTGCGAACCAATGTTAATCACTTATCCGACCTATAAAAATGACTTTGCCCAACAATTATAATGACTTTGCCAAACACTGTTAATCACCTATCCGACCTCTAAAAATGACTTTGCCTAACAATTGTAATGACTATGCCAACCACTGTTAATCACTTATCCGACCTCTAAAAATGACTTTGCCCAAAAATTGTAATGACTTTGGCAACCACTGTTAATCACTTATCCGACCTCTAAAAATGACTTTAGCCAACAATTGTGATGACTTTGCCAACAACTGTTAATCACTTATCTGACCTCTAAAAATTACTTTGCCCAACAATTGTGATGACTTTGCCAACCACTGTCAATCAATTATCCGACCTCTAAAAATGACTTTGCCCAACAACTGTAATGACTTTGCCAACCACTGTTAATCACTTATCTGACCTCTAAAAATGACTTTGCCCAACAATTGTAATGACTTTGCCAACCACTGTCAATCAATTATCCGACCTCTAAAAATGGCTTTGCCAAACAATTGTGATGACTTTGCCAACCACTGTTAATCACATTTCCGACCTCTATAAATGACTTTGCCCAACAATTGTAATGACTTTGCCAACAACTGGTAATCACTCATCCGACCTCTAAAAATGACTTTTCCCAACAATTGTGATGACTTTGCCAACCAATGTTAATCACTTATCCGACCTCTAAAAATGACTTTGCCCAACAATTGTAATGACTTTGCCAACCACTAATAATCACTTATCCGATCTCTTAAAATTACTTTGCCCAAAAATTGTAATGACTTTGCCAACCACTGTTAATCACTTATCCGACCTCTAAAAATGACTTTGCCTAACAATTGTAATGACTTTGCCAACCACTGTTAATCACTTATCCGATCTCTAAAAATGACTTAGCCCAACAATTGTAATGACTTTGCACAACCACTGTTAATCACTTTTCCGACCTCTAAAAATGACTTTGCCCAACAAGGTAATGACTTTGCCAACCACTGTTTATCACATATCCGACTCTTAAAAATGACTTTGCCCAACAATTGTAATGACATTGCCAACAACTGTTAATCACTTATCTGACCTCTAAAAATGACTTTGCCCAACAAATGTGATGACTTTGCCAACCAATGTTAATCACTTATCTGACCTCTAAAAATGACTTTGCCCAACAAATGTGATGACTTTGCCAACAACTGGAAATCACTCATCGGACCTCTAAAAATGACTTTTCCCAACAATTGTGATGACTTTGCCAACCAATGTTAATCACTTATCCAACCTTTAAAAATGACTTTGCCCAACAATTGTAATGACTTTGCCAACCACTGTTAATCACTTATCTGACCTCTAAAAATGACTTTGCCCAAAAATTGTAATGACTTTGCCAACCACTGTTAATCACTTATCCGACTCTTAAAATTGACTTTGCCCAACAATTGTAATGACATTGCCAATAACTGTTAATCACTTATCTGACCTCTAAAAATGACTTTGCCCAACAATTGTGATGACTTTGCCAACCACTGTTAATCGCATTTCCGACCTCTATAAATGACTTTGCCCAACAATTGTAATGACTTTGCCAACAACTGGAAATCACTCATCCGACCTCTAAAAATGACTTTTCCCAACAATTGTGATGACTTTGCCAACCAATGTTAATCACTTATCCGACCTCTAAAAATGACTTTGCCCAACAATTGTAATGACTTTGCCAACCACTAATATTCACTTATCCGATCTCTAAAAATTACTTTGCCCAAAAATTGTAATGACTTTGCCAACCACTGTTAATCACTTATCCGACCTCTAAAAATGACTTTGCCCAACAATTGTAATGACTTTGCGAACCAATGTTAATCACTTATCCGACCTATAAAAATGACTTTGCCTAACAATTGTAATGACTTTGCCAACCAATGTTAATCACTTAACCGATCTCTAAAAATGACTTTGCCCAAAAATTGTAATGACTTTGCCAACCACTGTTAATCACTTATCCGACCTCTAAAAATGACTTTTCCCAACAATTGTAATGACTTTGCCAACCACTGTTAATCACTTATCCGATCTCTAAAAATGACTTTGCCTAACAATTGTAATGACTTTGCACAACCACTGTTAATCACTTATCCGACCTCTAAAAATGACTTTGCCCAACAAGGTAATGACTTTGCCAACCACTGTTAATCACATATCCGACTCTTAAAATGACTTTGCCCAACAATTGTAATGACATTGCCAACAACTGTTAATCACTTATCTGAACTCTAAAAATGACTTTGCCCAACAATTGTGATGACTTTGCCAACCACTGTTAATCACATATCTGACCTCTAAAAATGAGTTTTCCCAACAATTGTAATGACTTTGCCAACCACTGTTAATCACATTTCCGACCTCTAAAAATGACTTTGCCCAACAATTGAAATGACTTTGCCAACCACTGGTAATCACTTATCAGACCTCTAAAAATGACTTTTCCCAACAATTGTAGTGACTTTGCCAACCAATTTTAATCACTTAACCGATCTCTAAAAATGACTTTTCCCAAAAATTGTAATGACTTTGCCAACCACTATTAATCACTTATCCGACCTCTAAAAATGACTTTGCCCAACAATTGTAATGACTTTGCGAACCAATGTTAATCACTTATCCGACCTCTAAAAATGACTTTGCCTAACAATTGTAATGACTTTGCCAACCAATGTTAATCACTTAACCGATCTCTAAAAATGACTTTGCCCAAAAATTGTAATGACTTTGCCAACCACTGTTAATCACTTATCCGACCTTTAAAAATGACTTTTCCCAATAATTGTAATGACTTTGCCAACCACTGTTAATCACTTATCCGATCTCTAAAAATGACTTTGCCCAACAATTGTAATGACTTTGCACAACCACTCATAATCACTTATCCGACCTCTAAAAATGACTTTGCCCAACAAGGTAATGACTTTGCCAACCACTGTTAATCACATATCCGACTCTTAAAAATGACTTTGCCCAACAATTGAAATGACTTTGCCAACCACTGGTAATCACTTATCAGACCTCTAAAAATGACTTTTCCCAACAATTGTAGTGACTTTGCCAACCAATGTTAATCACTTAACCGATCTCTAAAAATGACTTTGCCCAAAAATTGTAATGACTTTGCCAACCACTGTTAATCACTTATCCGACCTTTAAAAATGAATTTTCCCAATAATTGTAATGACTTTGCCAACCACTGTTAATCACTTATCCGACCTCTAAAAATGACTTTTCCCAACAATTGTAATGACTTTGCCAACCACTGTTAATCACTTATCCGATCTCTAAAAATGACTTTGCCTAACAATTGTAATGACTTTGCACAACCACTGTTAATCACTTATCCGACCTCTAAAAATGACTTTGCCCAACAAGGTAATGACTTTGCCAACCACTGTTAATCACATATCCGACTCTTAAAAATGACTTTGCCCAACAATTGTAATGACATTGCCAACAACTGTTAATCACTTATCTGAACTCTAAAAATGACTTTGCCCAACAATTGTGATGACTTTGCCAACCACTGTTAATCACATATCTGACCTCTAAAAATGAGTTTTCCCAACAATTGTAATGACTTTGCCAACCACTGTTAATCACATTTCCGACCTCTAAAAATGACTTTGCCCAACAATTGAAATGACTTTGCCAACCACTGGTAATCACTTATCAGACCTCTAAAAATGACTTTTCCCAACAATTGTAGTGACTTTGCCAACCAATTTTAATCACTTAACCGATCTCTAAAAATGACTTTTCCCAAAAATTGTAATGACTTTGCCAACCACTGTTAATCACTTATCCGACCTCTAAAAATGACTTTGCCCAACAATTGTAATGACTTTGCGAACCAATGTTAATCACTTATCCGACCTCTAAAAATGACTTTGCCTAACAATTGTAATGACTTTGCCAACCAATGTTAATCACTTAACCGATCTCTAAAAATGACTTTGCCCAAAAATTGTAATGACTTTGCCAACCACTGTTAATCACTTATCCGACCTTTAAAAATGACTTTTCCCAATAATTGTAATGACTTTGCCAACCACTGTTAATCACTTATCCGATCTCTAAAAATGACTTTGCCCAACAATTGTAATGACTTTGCACAACCACTGTTAATCACTTATCCGACCTCTAAAAATGACTTTGCCCAACAAGGTAATGACTTTGCCAACCACTGTTAATCACATATCCGACTCTTAAAAATGACTTTGCCCAACAATTGTAATGACATTGCCAACAACTATTAATCACTTATCTGAACTCTAAAAATGACTTTGCCCAACAATTGTGATGACTTTGCCAACCACTGTTAATCACTTATCCGACCTCTAAAAATGACTTTGCCAAACAATTTAGATGACTTTGCCAACCACTGTTAATCACATTTCCGACCTCTAAAAATGACTTTTCCCAACAATTGTAATGACTTTGCCAACCACTGTTAATCACTTATCCGATCTCTAAAAATGACTTTGCCCAACAATTGTAATGACTTTGCCAACAACTGTTAATCACTTATCTGACCTCTAAAAATGACTTTGCCCAACAATTGTGATGACTTTGCCAACCAATGTTAATCACTTATCTGACCTCTAAAAATGACTTTGCCCAACAAATGTGATGACTTTGCCAACCACTGTTAATCACATTTCCGACCTCTATAAATGACTTTGCCCAACAATTGTAATGACTTTGCCAATAACTGGTAATTACTCATCGGACCTCTAAAAATGACTTTTCCCAACAATTGTGATGACTTTGCCAACCAATGCTAATCACTTATCTGACCTCTAAAAATGACTTTGCCCAACAATTGTAATGACTTTGCGAACCAATGTTAATCACTTATCCGACCTATAAAAATGACTTTGCCTAACAATTGTAATGACTTTGCCAACAACTGGTAATCACTTATCCGACCTCTAAAAATGACTTTGCCAAACAATTTAGATGACTTTGCCAACCACTGTTAATCACTTATCCGACCTCTAAAAATGACTTTTCCCAACAATTGTAATGACTTTGCCAACCACTGTTAATCACTTATCCGATCTCTAAAAATGACTTTGCCCAACAATTATAATGACTTTGCACAACCACTGTTAATCACTTATCCGACCTCTAAAAATGACTTTGCCCAACAAGGTAATGACTTTGCCAACCACTGTTAATCACATTTCCCACCTCTATAAATGACTTTGCCCAACAATTGTAATGACTTTGCCAACAACTGGTAATCACTCATCCGACCTCTAAAAATGACTTTCTAACAATTGTGATGACTTTGCCAACCAATGTTAATCACTTATCCGACCTATAAAAATGACTTTGCCTAACAATTGTAATGACTTTGCCAACAACTGGTAATCACTTATCCGACCTCTAAAAATGACTTTGCCAAACAATTTAGATGACTTTGCCAACCACTGTTAATCACTTATCCGACCTCTAAAAATGACTTTTCCCAACAATTGCAATGACTTTGCCAACCACTGTTAATCACTTATCCGATCTCTAAAAATGACTTTGCCCAACAATTGTAATGACTTTGCACAACCACTGTTAATCACTTATCCGACCTCTAAAAATGACTTTGCCCAACAAGGTAATGACTTTGCCAACCACTGTTAATCACATATCCGACTCTTAAAAATGACTTTGCCCAACAATTGTAATGACATTGCCAACAACTATTAATCACTTATCTGAACTCTAAAAATGACTTTGCCCAACAATTGTGATGACTTTGCCAACCACTGTTAATCACTTATCCGACCTCTAAAAATGACTTTGCCAAACAATTTAGATGACTTTGCCAACCACTGTTAATCACATTTCCGACCTCTAAAAATGACTTTTCCCAACAATTGTAATGACTTTGCCAACCACTGTTAATCACTTATCCGATCTCTAAAAATGACTTTGCCCAACAATTGTAATGACTTTGCCAACAACTGTTAATCACTTATCTGACCTCTAAAAATGACTTTGCCCAACAATTGTGATGACTTTGCCAACCAATGTTAATCACTTATCTGACCTCTAAAAATGACTTTGCCCAACAAATGTGATGACTTTGCCAGCCACTGTTAATCACATTTCCGACCTCTATAAATGACTTTGCCCAACAATTGTAATGACTTTGCCAATAACTGGTAATCACTCATCGGACCTCTAAAAATGACTTTTCCCAACAATTGTGATGACTTTGCCAACCAATGCTAATCACTTATCTGACCTCTAAAAATGACTTTGCCCAACAATTGTAATGACTTTGCGAACCAATGTTAATCACTTATCCGACCTATAAAAATGACTTTGCCTAACAATTGTAATGACTTTGCCAACAACTGGTAATCACTTATCCGACCTCTAAAAATGACTTTGCCAAACAATTTAGATGACTTTGCCAACCACTGTTAATCACTTATCCGACCTCTAAAAATGACTATTCTCAACAATTGTAATGACTTTGCCAACCACTGTTAATCACTTATCCGATCTCTAAAAATGACTTTGCCCAACAATTGTAATGACTTTGCACAACAACTGTTAATCACTTATCTGAACTCTAAAAATGACTTTGCCCAACAATTGTGATGACTTTGCCAACCACTGTTAATCACATTTCCCACCTCTATAAATGACTTCCACAACAATTGTAATGACTTTGCAAACAACTGGTAATCACTCATCCGACCTCTAAAAATGACTTTCTAACAATTGTGATGACTTTGCCAACCAATGCTAATCACTTATCCGACCTCTAAAAATGACTTTGCCCAACAATTATAATGACTTTGCCAACCACTGTTAATCACTTATCTGACCTCTAAAAATGACTTTGCCCAACAATTGTGATGACTTTGCCAACCACTGTTAATCACATTTCCGACCTCTATAAATGACTTTGCCCACAAATTGTAATGACTTTGCCAACAACTGGTAATCACTCATCCGACCTCTAAAAATGCTTTTGCCCAACAATTGTAATGACATTGCCAACAACCTCTAATCACTTATCTGACCTCTAAAAATGACTTTGCCCAACAATTGTGATGACTTTGCCAACCAATGTTAATCACTTATCTGACCTCTAAAAATGACTTTGCCCAACAAATGTGATGACTTTGCCAACCACTGTTAATCACATTTCCGACCTCTATAAATGACTTTGCCCAGCAATTGTAATGACTTTGCCAATAACTGGTAATCACTCATCGGACCTCTAAAAATGACTTTTCCCAACAATTGTGATGACTTTGCCAACCACTGTTAATCACTTATCCGACCTCTAAAAATGACTTTTCCCAACAATTGTAATGACTTTGCCAACCACTGTTAATCACTTATCCGATCTCTAAAAATGACTTTGCCCAACAATTGTAATGACTTTGCACAACCACTGTTAATCACTTATCCGACCTCTAAAAATGACTTTGCCCAACAAGGTAATGACTTTGCCAACCACTGTTAATCACATATCCGACTCTTAAAAATGACTTTGCCCAACAATTATAATGACTTTGCCAACCAATGCTAATCACTTATCCGACCTCTAAAAATGACTTTGCCCAACAATTATAATGACTTTGCCAACCACTGTTAATCACTTATCTGACCTCTAAAAATGATTTTGCCCAACAATTGTGATGACTTTGCCAACCACTGTTAATCACATTTCCGACCTCTATAAATGACTTTGCCCACAAATTGTAATGACTTTGCCAACAACTGTTAATCACTTATCTGACCTCTAAAAATGACTTTGCCCAACAATTATAATGACTTTGCCAACCACTGTTAATCACTTATCTGACCTCTAAAAATGACTTTGCCCAACAATTGTGATGACTTTGCCAACCACTGTTAATCACATTTCCGACCTCTATAAATGACTTTGCCCACAAATTGTAATGACTTTGCCAACAACTGTTAATCACTTATCTGACCTCTAAAAATGACTTTGCCCAACAATTGTGATGACTTTTCCAACCAATGTTAATCACTTATCTGACCTCTAAAAATGACTTTGCCCAACAAATGTGATGACTTTGCCAACCACTGTTAATCACATTTCCGACCTCTATAAATGACTTTGCCCAACAATTGTAATGACTTTGCCAATAACTGGTGATCACTCATCGGACCTCTAAAAATGACTTTTCCCAACAATTGTGATGACTTTGCATACCAATGCTAATCACTTATCTGACCTCTAAAAATGACTTTGCCCAACAATTGTAATGACTTTGCCAATCACTAATAATCACTTATCCGATCTCTAAAAATTACTTTGCCCAAAAATTGTAAAAACTTTGCCAACCACTGTTAATCACTTATCCGACCTCTAAAAATGACTTTGCCCAACAATTGTGATGACTTTGCGAACCAATGTTAATCACTTATCCGACCTATAAAAATGACTTTGCCTTACAATTGTAATGACTTTGCCAACAACTGTTAATCACTTATCTGAACTCTAAAAATGACTTTGCCCAACAATTGTGATGACTTTGCCAACCACTGTTAATCACTTATCCGACCTCTAAAAATGACTTTGCCAAACAATTTAGATGACTTTGCCAACCACTGTTAATCACATTTCCGACCTCTAAAAGTGACTTTTCCCAACAATTGTAATGACTTAGCCAACCGCTGTTAATCACTTATCCTATCTCTAAAAATGACTTTGCCCAACAATTGTAATGACTTTGCACAACCACTGTTAATCACTTATCCGACCTCTAAAAATGACTTTGCCCAACAAGGTAATGACTTTGCCAACCACTGTTAATCACATATCCGACTCTTAAAAATGACTTTGCCCAACAATTGTAATGACTTTGCCAACAACTGGTAATCACTCATCCGGCCTCTAAAAATGACTTTTCCCAACAATTGTGATGACTTTGCCAACCACTGTTAATCACTTATCCGACCTCTAAAAATGACTTTGCCCAACAATTGTAATGACTTTGCGAACCAATGTTAATCACTTATCCGACCTATAAAAATGACTTTGCCTAACAATTGTAATGACTTTGCCAACAACTGGTAATCACTTATCCGACCTCTAAAAATGACTTTGCCAAACAATTTAGATGACTTTGCCAACCACTGTTAATCACTTATCCGACCTCTAAAAATGACTTTTCCCAACAATTGTAATGACTTTGCCAACCACTGTTAATCACTTATCCGATCTCTAAAAATGACTTTGCCTAACAATTGTAATGACTTTGCCAACCACTGTTAATCACTTATCCGACCTCTAAAAATGACTTTGCCCAACAAGGTAATGACTTTGCCAACCACTGTTAATCACATATCCGACTCTTAAAAATGACTTTGCCCAACAATTGTAATGACATTGCCAACAACTGTTAATCACTTATCCGACCTCTAAAAATGACTTTGCCCAACAATTGTAATGACTTTGCGAACCAATGTTAATCACTTATCCGACCTATAAAAATGACTTTGCCTAACAATTGTAATGACTTTGCCAACAACTGGTAATCACTTATCCGACCTCTAAAAATGACTTTGCCAAACAATTTAGATGACTTTGCCAACCACTGTTAATCACTTATCCGATCTCTAAAAATGACTTTGCACAACCACTGTTAATCACTTATCCGACCTCTTAAAATGACTTTGCCCAACAAGGTAATGACTTTGCCAACCACTGTTAATCACATATCCGACTCTTAAAAATGACTTTGCCCAACAATTGTAATGACATTGCCAACGACTGTTAATCACTTATCTGAACTCTAAAAATGACTTTGCCCAACAATTGTAATGACTTTGCCAACAACTGGTAATCACTCATCCGGCCTCTAAAAATGACTTTTCCCAACAATTGTGATGACTTTGCCAACCACTGTTAATCACTTATCCGACCTCTAAAAATGACTTTGCCCAACAATTGTAATGACTTTGCGAACCAATGTTAATCACTTATCCGACCTATAAAAATGACTTTGCCTAACAATTGTAATGACTTTGCCAACAACTGGTAATCACTTATCCGACCTCTAAAAATGACTTTGCCAAACAATTTAGATGACTTTGCCAACCACTGTTAATCACTTATCCGACCTCTAAAAATGACTTTTCCCAACAATTGTAATGACTTTGCCAACCACTGTTAATCACTTATCCGATCTCTAAAAATGACTTTGCCTAACAATTGTAATGACTTTGCCAACCACTGTTAATCACTTATCCGACCTCTAAAAATGACTTTGCCCAACAAGGTAATGACTTTGCCAACCACTGTTAATCACATATCCGACTCTTAAAAATGACTTTGCCCAACAATTGTAATGACATTGCCATCAACTGTTAATCACATATCTGACCTCTAAAAATGACTTTTCCCAACAATTGTAATGACTTTGCCAACCACTGTTAATCACATTTCCGACCTCTAAAAATGACTTTGCCCTACAATTGTAATGACTTTGCCAACCACTGGTAATCACTTATCAGACCTCTAAAAATGACTTTTCCCAACAATTGTAATGACTTTGCCAACCAATGTTAATCACATAACCGATCTCTAAAAATGACTTTGCCCAAAAATTGTAATGACTTTGCCAACCACTGTTAATCACTTATCCGACCTCTAAAAATGACTTTGCCCAACAATTGTAATGACTTTGCGAACCAATGTTAATCACTTATCCGACCTATAAAAATGACTTTGCCTAACAATTGTAATGACTTTGCCAACAACTGGTAATCACTTATCCGACCTCTAAAAATGACTTTGCCAAACAATTTATATGACTTTGCCAACCACTGTTAATCACTTATCCGATCTCTAAAAATGACTTTGCACAACCACTGTTAATCACTTATCCGACCTCTTAAAATGACTTTGCCCAACAAGGTAATGACTTTGCCAACCACTGTTAATCACATATCCGACTCTTAAAAATGACTTTGCCCAACAATTGTAATGACATTGCCAACGACTGTTAATCACTTATCTGAACTCTAAAAATGACTTTGCCCAACAATTGTGATGACTTTGCCAACCACTGTTAATCACATTTCCCACCTCTATAAATGACTTTGCCCAACAATTGTAATGACTTTGCCAACAACTGGTAATCACTCATCCGACCTCTAAAAATGACTTTTCCCAACAATTGTGATGACTTTGCCAACCACTGTTAATCAATTATCTGAACTCTAAAAATGACTTTGCCCAACAATTGTGATGACTTTGCCAACCACTGTTAATCACATTTCCCACCTCTATAAATGACTTTGCCCAAAAATTGTAATGACTTTGCCAACCACTGTTAATCACTTATCCGACCTCTAAAAATGACTTTTCCCAACAATTGTAATGACTTTGCGAACCAATGTTAATCACTTATCCGACCTATAAAAATGACTTTGCCTAACAATTGTAATGACTTTGCCAACAACTGGTAATCACTTATCCGACCTCTAAAAATGACTTTGCCAAACAATTTAGATGACTTTGCCAACCACTGTTAATCACTTATCCGATCTCTAAAAATGACTTTGCACAACCACTGTTAATCACTTATCCGACCTCTAAAAATGACTTTGCCCAACAAGGTAATGACTTTGCCAACCACTGTTAATCACATATCCGACTCTTAAAAATGACTTTGCCCAACAATTTTAATGACATTGCCAACGACTGTTAATCACTTATCTGAACTCTAAAAATGACTTTGCCCAACAATTGTGATGACTTTGCCAACCACTGTTAATCACATTTCCCACCTCTATAAATGACTTTGCCCAACAATTGTAATGACTTTGCCAACAACTGGTAATCACTCATCCGACCTCTAAAAATGACTTTTCCCAACAATTGTGATGACTTTGCCAACCACTGTTAATCAATTATCTGAACTCTAAAAATGACTTTGCCCGACAATTGTGATGACTTTGCCAACCACTGTTAATCACATTTCCCACCTCTATAAATGACTTTGCCCAAAAATTGTAATGACTTTGCCAACCACTGTTAATCACTTATCCGACCTCTAAAAATGACTTTTCCCAACAATTGTAATGACTTTGCGAACCAATGTTAATCACTTATCCGACCTATAAAAATGACTTTGCCTAACAATTGTAATGACTTTGCCAACAACTGGTAATCACTTATCCGACCTCTAAAAATGACTTTGCCAAACAATTTAGATGACTTTGCCAACCACTGTTAATCACTTATCCGATCTCTAAAAATGACTTTGCACAACCACTGTTAATCACTTATCCGACCTCTAAAAATGACTTTGCCCAACAAGGTAATGACTTTGCCAACCACTGTTAATCACATATCCGACTCTTAAAAATGACTTTGCCCAACAATTGTAATGACATTGCCAACGACTGTTAATCACTTATCTGAACTCTAAAAATGACTTTGCCCAACAATTGTGATGACTTTGCCAACCACTGTTAATCACATTTCCCACCTCTATAAATGACTTTGCCCAACAATTGTAATGACTTTGCCAACAACTGGTAATCACTCATCCGACCTCTAAAAATGACTTTTCCCAACAATTGTGATGACTTTGCCAACCACTGTTAATCAATTATCTGAACTCTAAAAATGACTTTGCCCAACAATTGTGATGACTTTGCCAACCACTGTTAATCACATTTCCCACCTCTATAAATGACTTTGCCCAACAATTGTAATGACTTTGCCAACAACTGGTAATCACTCATCCGACCTCTAAAAATGACTTTTCCCAACAATTGTGATGACTTTGCCAACCAATGCTAATCACTTATCCGACCTCTAAAAATGACTTTGCCCAACAATTGTGATGACTTTGCCAACCACTGTTAATCACATTTCCCACCTCTATAAATGACTTTGCCCAAAAATTGTAATGACTTTGCCAACCACTGTTAATCACTTATCCGACCTCTAAAAATGACTTTTCCCAACAATTGTAATGACTTTGCGAACCAATGTTAATCACTTATCCGACCTATAAAAATGACTTTGCCTAACAATTGTAATGACTTTGCCAACAACTGGTAATCACTTATCCGACCTCTAAAAATGACTTTGCCAAACAATTTAGATGACTTTGCCAACCACTGTTAATCACTTATCCGATCTCTAAAAATGACTTTGCACAACCACTGTTAATCACTTATCCGACCTCTAAAAATGACTTTGCCCAACAAGGTAATGACTTTGCCAACCACTGTTAATCACATATCCGACTCTTAAAAATGACTTTGCCCAACAATTGTAATGACATTGCCAACGACTGTTAATCACTTATCTGAACTCTAAAAATGACTTTGCCCAACAATTGTGATGACTTTGCCAACCACTGTTAATCACATTTCCCACCTCTATAAATGACTTTGCCCAACAATTGTAATGACTTTGCCAACAACTGGTAATCACTCATTCGACCTCTAAAAATGACTTTTCCCAACAATTGTGATGACTTTGCCAACCACTGTTAATCAATTATCTGAACTCTAAAAATGACTTTGCCCAACAATTGTGATGACTTTGCCAACCACTGTTAATCACATTTCCCACCTCTATAAATGACTTTGCCCAACAATTGTAATGACTTTGCCAACAACTGGTAATCACTCATCCGACCTCTATAAATGACTTTTCCCAACAATTGTAATGACTTTGCCAACCACTGTTAATCACTTATCCGATCTCTAAAACTGACTTTGCCCAACAATTGTAATGACTTTGCACAACCACTGTTAATCACTTATCCGACCTCTAAAAATGACTTTGCCCAACAAGGTAATGACTTTGCCAACCACTGTTAATCACATATCCGACTCTTAAAAATGACTTTGCCCAACAATTGTAATGACATTGCCAACAACTGTTAATCACTTATCTGACCTCTAAAAATGACTTTGCCCAACAATTGTGATGACTTTGCCAACCAATCTTAATCACTAATCCGATCTCTAAAAATGACTTTGCACAACCACTGTTAATCACTTATCCGACCTCTAAAAATGACTTTGCCCAACAAGGTAATGACTTTGCCAACCACTGTTAATCACATATCCGACTCTTAAAAATGACTTTGCCCAACAATTGTAATGACATTGCCAACGACTGTTAATCACTTATCTGAACTCTAAAAATGACTTTGCCCAACAATTGTGATGACTTTGCCAACCACTGTTAATCACATTTCCCACCTCTATAAATGACTTTGCCCAACAATTGTAATGACTTTGCCAACAACTGGTAATCACTCATCCGACCTCTAAAAATGACTTTTCCCAACAATTGTGATGACTTTGCCAACCACTGTTAATCAATTATCTGAACTCTAAAAATGACTTTGCCCGACAATTGTGATGACTTTGCCAACCACTGTTAATCACATTTCCCACCTCTATAAATGACTTTGCCCAAAAATTGTAATGACTTTGCCAACCACTGTTAATCACTTATCCGACCTCTAAAAATGACTTTTCCCAACAATTGTAATGACTTTGCGAACCAATGTTAATCACTTATCCGACCTATAAAAATGACTTTGCCTAACAATTGTAATGACTTTGCCAACAACTGGTAATCACTTATCCGACCTCTAAAAATGACTTTGCCAAACAATTTAGATGACTTTGCCAACCACTGTTAATCACTTATCCGATCTCTAAAAATGACTTTGCACAACCACTGTTAATCACTTATCCGACCTCTAAAAATGACTTTGCCCAACAAGGTAATGACTTTGCCAACCACTGTTAATCACATATCCGACTCTTAAAAATGACTTTGCCCAACAATTGTAATGACATTGCCAACGACTGTTAATCACTTATCTGAACTCTAAAAATGACTTTGCCCAACAATTGTGATGACTTTGCCAACCACTGTTAATCACATTTCCCACCTCTATAAATGACTTTGCCCAACAATTGTAATGACTTTGCCAACAACTGGTAATCACTCATCCGACCTCTAAAAATGACTTTTCCCAACAATTGTGATGACTTTGCCAACCACTGTTAATCAATTATCTGAACTCTAAAAATGACTTTGCCCAACAATTGTGATGACTTTGCCAACCACTGTTAATCACATTTCCCACCTCTATAAATGACTTTGCCCAACAATTGTAATGACTTTGCCAACAACTGGTAATCACTCATCCGACCTCTAAAAATGACTTTTCCCAACAATTGTGATGACTTTGCCAACCAATGCTAATCACTTATCCGACCTCTAAAAATGACTTTGCCCAACAATTGTGATGACTTTGCCAACCACTGTTAATCACATTTCCCACCTCTATAAATGACTTTGCCCAAAAATTGTAATGACTTTGCCAACCACTGTTAATCACTTATCCGACCTCTAAAAATGACTTTTCCCAACAATTGTAATGACTTTGCGAACCAATGTTAATCACTTATCCGACCTATAAAAATGACTTTGCCTAACAATTGTAATGACTTTGCCAACAACTGGTAATCACTTATCCGACCTCTAAAAATGACTTTGCCAAACAATTTAGATGACTTTGCCAACCACTGTTAATCACTTATCCGATCTCTAAAAATGACTTTGCACAACCACTGTTAATCACTTATCCGACCTCTAAAAATGACTTTGCCCAACAAGGTAATGACTTTGCCAACCACTGTTAATCACATATCCGACTCTTAAAAATGACTTTGCCCAACAATTGTAATGACATTGCCAACGACTGTTAATCACTTATCTGAACTCTAAAAATGACTTTGCCCAACAATTGTGATGACTTTGCCAACCACTGTTAATCACATTTCCCACCTCTATAAATGACTTTGCCCAACAATTGTAATGACTTTGCCAACAACTGGTAATCACTCATTCGACCTCTAAAAATGACTTTTCCCAACAATTGTGATGACTTTGCCAACCACTGTTAATCAATTATCTGAACTCTAAAAATGACTTTGCCCAACAATTGTGATGACTTTGCCAACCACTGTTAATCACATTTCCCACCTCTATAAATGACTTTGCCCAACAATTGTAATGACTTTGCCAACAACTGGTAATCACTCATCCGACCTCTATAAATGACTTTTCCCAACAATTGTAATGACTTTGCCAACCAATGTTAATCACTTATCCGACCTATAAAAATGACTTTGCCTAACAATTGTAATGACTTTGCCAACAACTGGTAATCACTTATCCGACCTCTAAAAATGACTTTGCCAAACAATTTAGATGACTTTGCCAACCACTGTTAATCACTTATCCGATCTCTAAAAATGACTTTGCACAACAATTGTAATGACATTGCCAACGACTGTTAATCACTTATCTGAACTCTAAAAATGACTTTGCCCAACAATTGTGATGACTTTGCCAACCACTGTTAATCACATTTCCCACCTCTATAAATGACTTTGCCCAACAATTGTAATGACTTTGCCAACAACTGGTAATCACTCATCCGACCTCTAAAAATGACTTTTCCCAACAATTGTGATGACTTTGCCAACCACTGTTAATCAATTATCTGAACTCTAAAAATGACTTTGCCCGACAATTGTGATGACTTTGCCAACCACTGTTAATCACATTTCCCACCTCTATAAATGACTTTGCCCAAAAATTGTAATGACTTTGCCAACCACTGTTAATCACTTATCCGACCTCTAAAAATGACTTTTCCCAACAATTGTAATGACTTTGCGAACCAATGTTAATCACTTATCCGACCTATAAAAATGACTTTGCCTAACAATTGTAATGACTTTGCCAACAACTGGTAATCACTTATCCGACCTCTAAAAATGACTTTGCCAAACAATTTAGATGACTTTGCCAACCACTGTTAATCACTTATCCGATCTCTAAAAATGACTTTGCACAACCACTGTTAATCACTTATCCGACCTCTAAAAATGACTTTGCCCAACAAGGTAATGACTTTGCCAACCACTGTTAATCACATATCCGACTCTTAAAAATGACTTTGCCCAACAATTGTAATGACATTGCCAACGACTGTTAATCACTTATCTGAACTCTAAAAATGACTTTGCCCAACAATTGTGATGACTTTGCCAACCACTGTTAATCACATTTCCCACCTCTATAAATGACTTTGCCCAACAATTGTAATGACTTTGCCAACAACTGGTAATCACTCATCCGACCTCTAAAAATGACTTTTCCCAACAATTGTGATGACTTTGCCAACCACTGTTAATCAATTATCTGAACTCTAAAAATGACTTTGCCCAACAATTGTGATGACTTTGCCAACCACTGTTAATCACATTTCCCACCTCTATAAATGACTTTGCCCAACAATTGTAATGACTTTGCCAACAACTGGTAATCACTCATCCGACCTCTAAAAATGACTTTTCCCAACAATTGTGATGACTTTGCCAACCAATGCTAATCACTTATCCGACCTCTAAAAATGACTTTGCCCAACAATTGTGATGACTTTGCCAACCACTGTTAATCACATTTCCCACCTCTATAAATGACTTTGCCCAAAAATTGTAATGACTTTGCCAACCACTGTTAATCACTTATCCGACCTCTAAAAATGACTTTTCCCAACAATTGTAATGACTTTGCGAACCAATGTTAATCACTTATCCGACCTATAAAAATGACTTTGCCTAACAATTGTAATGACTTTGCCAACAACTGGTAATCACTTATCCGACCTCTAAAAATGACTTTGCCAAACAATTTAGATGACTTTGCCAACCACTGTTAATCACTTATCCGATCTCTAAAAATGACTTTGCACAACCACTGTTAATCACTTATCCGACCTCTAAAAATGACTTTGCCCAACAAGGTAATGACTTTGCCAACCACTGTTAATCACATATCCGACTCTTAAAAATGACTTTGCCCAACAATTGTAATGACATTGCCAACGACTGTTAATCACTTATCTGAACTCTAAAAATGACTTTGCCCAACAATTGTGATGACTTTGCCAACCACTGTTAATCACATTTCCCACCTCTATAAATGACTTTGCCCAACAATTGTAATGACTTTGCCAACAACTGGTAATCACTCATTCGACCTCTAAAAATGACTTTTCCCAACAATTGTGATGACTTTGCCAACCACTGTTAATCAATTATCTGAACTCTAAAAATGACTTTGCCCAACAATTGTGATGACTTTGCCAACCACTGTTAATCACATTTCCCACCTCTATAAATGACTTTGCCCAACAATTGTAATGACTTTGCCAACAACTGGTAATCACTCATCCGACCTCTATAAATGACTTTTCCCAACAATTGTAATGACTTTGCCAACCACTGTTAATCACTTATCCGATCTCTAAAAATGACTTTGCCCAACAATTGTAATGACTTTGCACAACCACTGTTAATCACTTATCCGACCTCTAAAAATGACTTTGCCCAACAAGGTAATGACTTTGCCAACCACTGTTAATCACATATCCGACTCTTAAAAATGACTTTGCCCAACAATTGTAATGACATTGCCAACAACTGTTAATCACTTATCTGACCTCTAAAAATGACTTTGCCCAACAATTGTGATGACTTTGCCAACCAATCTTAATCACTAATCTGACCTCTAAAAATGACTTTGCCCAACAAATGTGATGACTTTGCCAACCACTGTTAATCACATTTCCGACCTCTATAAATGACTTTGCCCAACAATTGTAATGACTTTGCCAATAACTGGTAATCACTCATCGGACCTCTAAAAATGACTTTTCCCAACAATTGTGATGACTTTGCCAACCAATGTTAATCACTTATCTGACCTCTAAAAATGACTTTGCCCAACAATTGTAATGACTTTGCCAATCACTAATAATCACTTATCCGATCTCTAAAAATTACTTTGCCCAAAAATTGTAATGACTTTGCCAACCACTGTTAATCACTTATCCGACCTCTAAAAATGACTTTTCCCAACAATTGTGATGACTTTGCCAACCAATGCTAATCACTTATCCGACCTCTAAAAATGACTTTGCCCAACAATTATAATGACTTTGCCAACCACTGTTAATCACTTATCTGACCTCTAAAAATGACTTTGCCCAAAAAATGTAATGACTTTGCCAACCAATGTCAATCACTTATCCGACCTATAAAAATGACTTTGCCTAACAATTGTAATGACTTTGCCAACAACTGGTAATCACTTATCCGACCTCTAAAAATGACTTTGCCAAACAATTTAGATGACTTTGCCAACCACTGTTAATCACTTATCCGACCTCTAAAAATGACTTTTCCCAACAATTGTAATGACTTTGCCAACCACTGTTAATCACTTATCCGATCTCTAAAAATGACTTTGCCCAACAATTGTAATGACTTTGCACAACCACTGTTAATCACTTATCCGACCTCTAAAAATGACTTTGCCCAACAAGGTAATGACTTTGCCAACCACTGTTAATCACATATCCGACTCTTAAAAATGACTTTGCCCAACAATTGTAATGACATTGCCAACAACTGTTAATCACTTATCTGAACTCTAAAAATGACTTTGCCCAACAATTGTGATGACTTTGCCAACCAATGTTAATCACATTTCCGACCTCTATAAATGACTTTGCCCAACAATTGAAATGACTATGCCAACAACTGGTAATCACTCATTCGACCTCTAAAAATGACTTTTCCCAACAATTGTGATGACTTTGCCAACCACTGTTAATCAATTATCTGAACTCTAAAAATGACTTTGCCCAACAATTGTGATGACTTTGCCAACCACTGTTAATCACTTATCCGATCTCTAAAAATGACTTTGCACAACCACTGTTAATCACTTATCCGACCTCTAAAAATGACTTTGCCCAACAAGGTAATGACTTTGCCAACCACTGTTAATCACATATCCGACTCTTAAAAATGACTTTGCCCAACAATTGTAATGACATTGCCAACGACTGTTAATCACTTATCTGAACTCTAAAAATGACTTTGCCCAACAATTGTGATGACTTTGCCAACCACTGTTAATCACATTTCCCACCTCTATAAATGACTTTGCCCAACAATTGTAATGACTTTGCCAACAACTGGTAATCACTCATTCGACCTCTAAAAATGACTTTTCCCAACAATTGTGATGACTTTGCCAACCACTGTTAATCAATTATCTGAACTCTAAAAATGACTTTGCCCAACAATTGTGATGACTTTGCCAACCACTGTTAATCACATTTCCCACCTCTATAAATGACTTTGCCCAACAATTGTAATGACTTTGCCAACAACTGGTAATCACTCATCCGACCTCTAAAAATGACTTTTCCCAACAATTGTGATGACTTTGCCAACCAATGCTAATCACTTATCCGACCTCTAAAAATGACTTTGCCCAACAATTATAATGACTTTACCAACCACTGTTAATCACATTTCCGACCTCTATAAATGACTTTGCCCACAAATTGTAATGACTTTGCCAACAACTGGTAATCACTCATCCGACCTCTAAAAATGACTTTGCCCAACAATTGTAATGACATTGCCAACAACTGTTAATCACTTATCTGACCTCTAAAAATGACTTTGCCCAACAATTGTGATGACTTTGCCAACCAATCTTAATCACTAATCTGACCTCTAAAAATGACTTTGCCCAACAAATGTGATGACTTTGCCAACCACTGTTAATCACATTTCCGACCTCTATAAATGACTTTGCCCAACAATTGTAATGACTTTGCCAATAACTGGTAATCACTCATCGGACCTCTAAAAATGACTTTTCCCAACAATTGTGATGACTTTGCCAACCAATGTTAATCACTTATCTGACCTCTAAAAATGACTTTGCCCAACAATTGTAATGACTTTGCCAATCACTAATAATCACTTATCCGATCTCTAAAAATTACTTTGCCCAAAAATTGTAATGACTTTGCCAACCACTGTTAATCACTTATCCGACCTCTAAAAATGACTTTTCCCAACAATTGTGATGACTTTGCCAACCAATGCTAATCACTTATCCGACCTCTAAAAATGACTTTGCCCAACAATTATAATGACTTTGCCAACCACTGTTAATCACTTATCTGACCTCTAAAAATGACTTTGCCCAAAAAATGTAATGACTTTGCCAACCAATGTCAATCACTTATCCGACCTATAAAAATGACTTTGCCTAACAATTGTAATGACTTTGCCAACAACTGGTAATCACTTATCCGACCTCTAAAAATGACTTTGCCAAACAATTTAGATGACTTTGCCAACCACTGTTAATCACTTATCCGACCTCTAAAAATGACTTTTCCCAACAATTGTAATGACTTTGCCAACCACTGTTAATCACTTATCCGATCTCTAAAAATGACTTTGCCCAACAATTGTAATGACTTTGCACAACCACTGTTAATCACTTATCCGACCTCTAAAAATGACTTTGCCCAACAAGGTAATGACTTTGCCAACCACTGTTAATCACATATCCGACTCTTAAAAATGACTTTGCCCAACAATTGTAATGACATTGCCAACAACTGTTAATCACTTATCTGAACTCTAAAAATGACTTTGCCCAACAATTGTGATGACTTTGCCAACCAATGTTAATCACATTTCCGACCTCTATAAATGACTTTGCCCAACAATTGAAATGACTATGCCAACAACTGGTAATCACTCATCCGACCTCTAAAAATGACTTTTCCCAACAATTGTGATGACTTTGCCAACCAATGCTAATCACTTATCCGACCTCTAAAAATGACTTTGCCCAACAATTATAATGACTTTGCCAACCACTGTTAATCACTTATCTGAACTCTAAAAATGACTTTGCCCAACAAGGTAATGACTTTGCCAACCACTGTTAATCACATATCCGACTCTTAAAAATGACTTTGCCCAACAATTGTAATGACATTGCCAACAACTGGTAATCACTTATCCGACCTCTAAAAATGACTTTGCCAAACAATTTAGATGACTTTGCCAACCACTGTTAATCACTTATCCGACCTCTAAAAATTACTTTTCCCAACAATTGTAATGACTTTGCCAACCACTGTTAATCACTTATCCGATCTCTAAAAATGACTTTGCCTAACAATTGTAATGACTTTGCCAACCACTGTTAATCACTTATCCGATCTCTAAAAATGACTTTGCCCAACAATTGTAATGACTTTGCACAACCACTAATAATCACTTATCCGATCTCTAAAAATTACTTTGCCCAAAAATTGTAATGACTTTGCCAACCACTGTTAATCACATATCCGACTCTTAAAAATGACTTTGCCCAAAAATTGTAATGACATTGCCAACAACTGTTAATCACATATCTGACCTCTAAAAATGACTTTTCCCAACAATTTTAATGACTTTGCCAACCACTGTTAATCATATTTCCGACCTCTAAAAATGACTTTGCCCAACAATTGTAATGACTTTGCCAACCACTGGTAATCACTTATCAGACCTCTAAAAATGACTTTGCCCAACAATTGTAATGACTTTGCCAACAACTGGTAATCACTCATCCGACCTCTAAAAATGACTTTTCCCAACAATTGTGATGACTTTGCCAGCCAATGCTAATCACTTATCCGACCTCTAAAAATGACTTTGCCCAACAATTATAATGACTTTGCCAACCACTGTTAATCACTTATCTGACCTCTAAAAATGACTTTGCCCAACAAGGTAATGACTTTGCCAACCACTGTTAATCACATATCCGACTCTTAAAAATGACTTTGCCCAACAATTGTAATGACATTGCCAACAACTGGTAATCACTTATCCGACCTCTAAAAATGACTTTGCCAAACAATTTAGATGACTTTGCCAACCACTGTTAATCACTTATCCGACCTCTAAAAATGACTTTTCCCAACAATTGTAATGACTTTGCCAACCACTGTTAATCACTTATCCGATCTCTAAAAATGACTTTGCCTAACAATTGTAATGACTTTGCCAACCACTGTTAATCACTTATCCGATCTCTAAAAATGACTTTGCCCAACAATTTAGATGACTTTGCCAACCACTGTTAATCACTTATCCGACCTCTAAAAATTACTTTTCCCAACAATTGTAATGACTTTGCCAACCACTGTTAATCACTTATCCGATCTCTAAAAATGACTTTGCCTAACAATTGTAATGACTTTGCCAACCACTGTTAATCACTTATCCGATCTCTAAAAATGACTTTGCCCAACAATTGTAATGACTTTGCACAACCACTAATAATCACTTATCCGATCTCTAAAAATTACTTTGCCCAAAAATTGTAATGACTTTGCCAACCACTGTTAATCACATATCCGACTCTTAAAAATGACTTTGCCCAAAAATTGTAATGACATTGCCAACAACTGTTAATCACATATCTGACCTCTAAAAATGACTTTGCCCAACAATTGTGATGACTTTGCCGACCAATCTTAATCACTAATCTGACCTCTAAAAATGACTTTGCCCAACAAATGTGATGACTTTGCCAACCACTGTTAATCACATTTCCGACCTCTATAAATGACTTTGCCCAACAATTGTAATGACTTTGCCAATAACTGGTAATCACTCATCGGACCTCTAAAAATGACTTTTCCCAACAATTGTGATGACTTTGCCAACCAATGTTAATCACTTATCTGACCTCTAAAAATGACTTTGCCCAACAATTGTAATGACTTTGCCAATCACTAATAATCACTTATCCGATCTCTAAAAATTACTTTGCCCAAAAATTGTAATGACTTTGCCAACCACTGTTAATCACTTATCCGACCTCTAAAAATGACTTTTCCCAACAATTGTGATGACTTTGCCAACCAATGCTAATCACTTATCCGACCTCTAAAAATGACTTTGCCCAACAATTATAATGACTTTGCCAACCACTGTTAATCACTTATCTGACCTCTAAAAATGACTTTGCCCAAAAAATGTAATGACTTTGCCAACCAATGTCAATCACTTATCCGACCTATAAAAATTACTTTGCCTAACAATTGTAATGACTTTGCCAACAACTGGTAATCACTTATCCGACCTCTAAAAATGACTTTGCCAAACAATTTAGATGACTTTGCCAACCACTGTTAATCACTTATCCGACCTCTAAAAATGACTTTTCCCAACAATTGTAATGACTTTGCCAACCACTGTTAATCACTTATCCGACCTCTAAAAATGACTTTGCCCAACAAGGTAATGACTTTGCCAACCACTGTTAATCACATATCCGACTCTTAAAAATGACTTTGCCCAACAATTGTAATGACATTGCCAACAACTGTTAATCACTTATCTGAACTCTAAAAATGACTTTGCCCAACAATTGTGATGACTTTGCCAACCAATGTTAATCACATTTCCGACCTCTATAAATGACTTTGCCCAACAATTGAAATGACTATGCCAACAACTAGTAATCACTCATCCGACCTCTAAAAATGACTTTTCCCAACAATTGTGATGACTTTGCCAACCACTGTTAATCACTTATCTGAACTCTAATAATGACTTTGCCCAACAATTATAATGACTTTGCCAACCACTGTTAATCACTTATCTGAACTCTAAAAATGACTTTGCCCAACAAGGTAATGACTTTGCCAACCACTGTTAATCACATATCCGACTCTTAAAAATGACTTTGCCCAACAATTGTAATGACATTGCCAACAACTGGTAATCACTTATCCGACCTCTAAAAATGACTTTGCCAAACAATTTAGATGACTTTGCCAACCACTGTTAATCACTTATCCGACCTCTAAAAATTACTTTTCCCAACAATTGTAATGACTTTGCCAACCACTGTTAATCACTTATCCGATCTCTAAAAATGACTTTGCCTAACAATTGTAATGACTTTGCCAACCACTGTTAATCACTTATCCGATCTCTAAAAATGACTTTGCCCAACAATTGTAATGACTTTGCACAACCACTAATAATCACTTATCCGATCTCTAAAAATTACTTTGCCCAAAAATTGTAATGACTTTGCCAACCACTGTTAATCACATATCCGACTCTTAAAAATGACTTTGCCCAAAAATTGTAATGACATTGCCAACAACTGTTAATCACATATCTGACCTCTAAAAATGACTTTTCCCAACAATTGTAATGACTTTGCCAACCACTGTTAATCATATTTCCGACCTCTAAAAATGACTTTGCCCAACAATTGTAATGACTTTGCCAACCACTGGTAATCACTTATCAGACCTCTAAAAATGACTTTGCCCAACAATTGTAATGACTTTGCCAACAACTGGTAATCACTCATCCGACCTCTAAAAATGAATTTTCCCAACAATTGTGATGACTTTGCCAGCCAATGCTAATCACTTATCCGACCTCTAAAAATGACTTTGCCCAACAATTATAATGACTTTGCCAACCACTGTTAATCACTTATCTGACCTCTAAAAATGACTTTGCCCAACAAGGTAATGACTTTGCCAACCACTGTTAATCACATATCCGACTCTTAAAAATGACTTTGCCCAACAATTGTAATGACATTGCCAACAACTGGTAATCACTTATCCGACCTCTAAAAATGACTTTGCCAAACAATTTAGATGACTTTGCCAACCACTGTTAATCACTTATCCGACCTCTAAAAATGACTTTTCCCAACAATTGTAATGACTTTGCCAACCACTGTTAATCACTTATCCGATCTCTAAAAATGACTTTGCCTAACAATTGTAATGACTTTGCCAACCACTGTTAATCACTTTTCCGATCTCTAAAAATGACTTTGCCAAACAATTTAGATGACTTTGCCAACCACTGTTAATCACTTATCCGACCTCTAAAAATTACTTTTCCCAACAATTGTAATGACTTTGCCAACCACTGTTAATCACTTATCCGATCTCTAAAAATGACTTTGCCTAACAATTGTAATGACTTTGCCAACCACTGTTAATCACTTATCCGATCTCTAAAAATGACTTTGCCCAACAATTGTAATGACTTTGCACAACCACTAATAATCACTTATCCGATCTCTAAAAATTACTTTGCCCAAAAATTGTAATGACTTTGCCAACCACTGTTAATCACATATCCGACTCTTAAAAATGACTTTGCCCAAAAATTGTAATGACATTGCCAACAACTGTTAATCACATATCTGACCTCTAAAAATGACTTTTCCCAACAATTGTAATGACTTTGCCAACCACTGTTAATCATATTTCCGACCTCTAAAAATGACTTTGCCCAACAATTGTAATGACTTTGCCAACCACTGGTAATCACTTATCAGACCTCTAAAAATGACTTTGCCCAACAATTGTAATGACTTTGCCAACAACTGGTAATCACTCATCCGACCTCTAAAAATGAATTTTCCCAACAATTGTGATGACTTTGCCAGCCAATGCTAATCACTTATCCGACCTCTAAAAATGACTTTGCCCAACAATTATAATGACTTTGCCAACCACTGTTAATCACTTATCTGACCTCTAAAAATGACTTTGCCCAACAAGGTAATGACTTTGCCAACCACTGTTAATCACTTATCTGAACTCTAAAAATGACTTTGCCCAACAAGGTAATGACTTTGCCAACCACTGTTAATCACATATCCGACTCTTAAAAATGACTTTGCCCAACAATTGTAATGACATTGCCAACAACTGGTAATCACTTATCCGACCTCTAAAAATGACTTTGCCAAACAATTTAGATGACTTTGCCAACCACTGTTAATCACTTATCCGACCTCTAAAAATTACTTTTCCCAACAATTGTAATGACTTTGCCAACCACTGTTAATCACTTATCCGATCTCTAAAAATGACTTTGCCTAACAATTGTAATGACTTTGCCAACCACTGTTAATCACTTATCCGATCTCTAAAAATGACTTTGCCCAACAATTGTAATGACTTTGCACAACCACTAATAATCACTTATCCGATCTCTAAAAATTACTTTGCCCAAAAATTGTAATGACTTTGCCAACCACTGTTAATCACATATCCGACTCTTAAAAATGACTTTGCCCAAAAATTGTAATGACATTGCCAACAACTGTTAATCACATATCTGACCTCTAAAAATGACTTTTCCCAACAATTGTAATGACTTTGCCAACCACTGTTAATCATATTTCCGACCTCTAAAAATGACTTTGCCCAACAATTGTAATGACTTTGCCAACCACTGGTAATCACTTATCAGACCTCTAAAAATGACTTTGCCCAACAATTGTAATGACTTTGCCAACAACTGGTAATCACTCATCCGACCTCTAAAAATGAATTTTCCCAACAATTGTGATGACTTTGCCAGCCAATGCTAATCACTTATCCGACCTCTAAAAATGACTTTGCCCAACAATTATAATGACTTTGCCAAGCACTGTTAATCACTTATCTGACCTCTAAAAATGCTTTTGCCCAACAAGGTAATGACTTTGCCAACCACTGTTAATCACATATCCGACTCTTAAAAATGACTTTGCCCAACAATTGTAATGACATTGCCAACAACTGGTAATCACTTATCCGACCTCTAAAAATGACTTTGCCAAACAATTTAGATGACTTTGCCAACCACTGTTAATCACTTATCCGACCTCTAAAAATGACTTTTCCCAACAATTGTAATGACTTTGCCAACCACTGTTAATCACTTATCCGATCTCTAAAAATGACTTTGCCTAACAATTGTAATGACTTTGCCAACCACTGTTAATCACTTATCCGATCTCTAAAAATGACTTTGCCCAACAATTTAGATGACTTTGCCAACCACTGTTAATCACTTATCCGACCTCTAAAAATTACTTTTCCCAACAATTGTAATGACTTTGCCATCCACTGTTAATCACTTATCCGATCTCTAAAAATGACTTTGCCTAACAATTGTAATGACTTTGCCAACCACTGTTAATCACTTATCCGATCTCTAAAAATGACTTTGCCCAACAATTGTAATGACTTTGCACAACCACTAATAATCACTTTTCCGATCTCTAAAAATTACTTTGCCCAAAAATTGTAATGACTTTGCCAACCACTGTTAATCACATATCCGACTCTTAAAAATGACTTTGCCCAAAAATTGTAATGACATTGCCAACAACTGTTAATCACATATCTGACCTCTAAAAATGACTTTTCCCAACAATTGTAATGACTTTGCCAACCACTGTTAATCATATTTCCGACCTCTAAAAATGACTTTGCCCAACAATTGTAATGACTTTGCCAACCACTGGTAATCACTTATCAGACCTCTAAAAATGACTTTGCCCAACAATTGTAATGACTTTGCCAACAACTGGTAATCACTCATCCGACCTCTAAAAATGACTTTTCCCAACAATTGTGATGACTTTGCCAACCAATGCTAATCACTTATCCGACCTCTAAAAATGACTTTGCCCAACAATTATAATGACTTTGCCAACCACTGTTAATCACTTATCTGACCTCTAAAAATGACTTTGCCCAACAAGGTAATGACTTTGCCAACCACTGTTAATCACATATCCGACTCTTAAAAATGACTTTGCCCAACAATTGTAATGACATTGCCAACAACTGGTAATCACTTATCCGACCTCTAAAAATGACTTTGCCAAACAATTTAGATGACTTTGCCAACCACTGTTAATCACTTATCCGATCTCTAAAAATGACTTTGCCCAACAATTTAGATGACTTTGCCAACCACTGTTAATCACTTATCCGACCTCTAAAAATTACTTTTCCCAACAATTGTAATGACTTTGCCAACCACTGTTAATCACTTATCCGATCTCTAAAAATGACTTTTCCCAACAATTGTAATGACTTTGCCAACCACTGTTAATCACTTATCCGATCTCTAAAAATGACTTTGCCTAACAATTGTAATGACTTTGCCAACCACTGTTAATCACTTATCCGATCTCTAAAAATGACTTTGCCCAACAATTGTAATGACTTTGCACAACCACTGTTAATCACTTATCCGACCTCTAAAAATGACTTTGCCCAACAAGGTAATGACTTTGCCAACCACTGTTAATCACATATCCGACTCTTAAAAATGACTTTGCCCAACAATTGTAATGACATTGCCAACAACTGTTAATCACATATCTGACCTCTAAAAATGACTTTTCCCAAAAATTGTAATGACTTTGCCAACCACTGTTAATCACTTATCCGACCTCTAAAAATGAATTTGCCCAACAATTGTAATGACTTTGCGAACCAATGTTAATCACTTATCCGACCTATAAAAATGACTTTGCCTAACAATTGTAATGACTTTGCCAACAACTGGTAATCACTTATCCGACCTCTAAAAATGACTTTGCCAAACAATTTAGATGACTTTGCCAACCACTGTTAATCACTTATCCGACCTCTAAAAATGACTTTTCCCAACAATTGTAATGACTTTGCCTACCACTGTTAATCACTTATTCGATCTCTAAAAATGACTTTAACCAACAATTGTAATGACTTTGCACAACCACTGTTAATCACATATCCGACTCTTAAAAATGACTTTGCCCAACAATTGTAATGACATTGCCAACAACTGTTAATCACTTATCTGAACTCTAAAAATGACTTTGCCCAACAATTGTGATGACTTTGCCAACCACTGTTAATCACATTTCCCACCTCTATAAATGACTTTGCCCAACAATTGTAATGACTTTGCCAACCACTGGTAATCACTTATCTGACCTCTAAAAATGACTTTGCCCAACAATTGTAATGACATTGCCAACCAATGTTAATCACTTATCTGACCTCTAAAAATGACTTTGCCCAACAATTGTAATGACTTTGCCAATCACTAATAATCACTTATCCGACCTCTAAAAATGACTTTGCCCACAAATTGTAATTACTTTGCCAACAACTGGTAATCACTCATCCGACCTCTAAAAATGACTTTGCCCAACAATTGTAATGACATTGCCAACAACTGTTAATCACTTATCTGACCTCTAAAAATGACTTTGCCCAACAATTGTGATGACTTTGCCAACCAATGTTAATCACTTATCTGACCTCTAAAAATGACTTTGCCCAACAATTGTGATGACTTTGCCAACCACTGTAAATCACATTTCCGACCTCTATAAATGACTTTGCCCAACAATTGTGATGACTTTGCCAACCACTAATAATCACTTATCCGATCTCTAAAAATTACTTTGCCCAAAAATTGTAATGACTTTGCCAACCACTGTTAATCACATATCCGACTCTTAAAAATGACTTTGCCCAAAAATTGTAATGACATTGCCAACAACTGTTAATCACATATCTGACCTCTAAAAATGACTTTTCCCAACAATTGTAATGACTTTGCCAACCACTGTTAATCATATTTCCGACCTCTAAAAATGACTTTGCCCAACAATTGTAATGACTTTGCCAACCACTGGTAATCACTTATCAGACCTCTAAAAATGACTTTGCCCAACAATTGTAATGACTTTGCCAACAACTGGTAATCACTCATCCGACCTCTAAAAATGAATTTTCCCAACAATTGTGATGACTTTGCCAGCCAATGCTAATCACTTATCCGACCTCTAAAAATGACTTTGCCCAACAATTATAATGACTTTGCCAACCACTGTTAATCACTTATCTGACCTCTAAAAATGACTTTGCCCAACAAGGTAATGACTTTGCCAACCACTGTTAATCACATATCCGACTCTTAAAAATGACTTTGCCCAACAATTGTAATGACATTGCCAACAACTGGTAATCACTTATCCGACCTCTAAAAATGACTTTGCCAAACAATTTAGATGACTTTGCCAACCACTGTTAATCACTTATCCGACCTCTAAAAAATGACTTTGCCCAACAATTGTAATGACTTTGCACAACCACTGTTAATCACTTATCCGACCTCTAAAAATGACTTTGCCCAACAAGGTAATGACTTTGCCAACCACTGTTAATCACATATCCGACTCTTAAAAAGGACTTTGCCCAACAATTGTAATGACATTGCCAACAACTGTTAATCACTTATCTGACCTCTAAAAATTACTTTTCCCAACAATTGTAATGACTTTGCCATCCACTGTTAATCACTTATCCGATCTCTAAAAATGACTTTGCCTAACAATTGTAATGACTTTGCCAACCACTGTTAATCACTTATCCGATCTCTAAAAATGACTTTGCCCAACAATTGTAACGACTTTGCACAACCACTAATAATCACTTTTCCGATCTCTAAAAATTACTTTGCCCAAAAATTGTAATGACTTTGCCAACCACTGTTAATCACATATCCGACTCTTAAAAATGACTTTGCCCAAAAATTGTAATGACATTGCCAACAACTGTTAATCACATATCTGACCTCTAAAAATGACTTTTCCCAACAATTGTAATGACTTTGCCAACCACTGTTAATCATATTTCCGACCTAAAAAATGACTTTGCCCAACAATTGTAATGACTTTGCCAACCACTGGTAATCACTTATCAGACCTCTAAAAATGACTTTGCCCAACAATTGTAATGACTTTGCCAACAACTGGTAATCACTCATCCGACCTCTAAAAATGACTTTTCCCAACAATTGTGATGACTTTGCCAACCAATGCTAATCACTTATCCGACCTCTAAAAATGACTTTGCCCAACAATTATAATGACTTTGCCAACCACTGTTAATCACTTATCTGACCTCTAAAAATGACTTTGCCCAACAAGGTAATGACTTTGCCAACCACTGTTAATCACATATCCGACTCTTAAAAATGACTTTGCCCAACAATTGTAATGACATTGCCAACAACTGGTAATCACTTATCCGACCTCTAAAAATGACTTTGCCAAACAATTTAGATGACTTTGCCAACCACTGTTAATCACTTATCCGATCTCTAAAAATGACTTTGCCCAACAATTTAGATGACTTTGCCAACCACTGTTAATCACTTATCCGACCTCTAAAAATTACTTTTCCCAACAATTGTAATGACTTTGCCAACCACTGTTAATCACTTATCCGACCTCTAAAAATTACTTTTCCCAACAATTGTAATGACTTTGCCAACCACTGTTAATCACTTATCCGATCTCTAAAAATGACTTTGCCTAACAATTGTAATGACTTTGCCAACCACTGTTAATCACTTATCCGATCTCTAAAAATGACTTTGCCCAACAATTGTAATGACTTTGCACAACCACTAATAATCACTTATCCGACCTCTAAAAATGACTTTGCCCAACAAGGTAATGACTTTGCCAACCACTGTTAATCACATATCCGACTCTTAAAAATGACTTTGCCCAACAATTGTAATGACATTGCCAACAACTGTTAATCACATATCTGACCTCTAAAAATGACTTTTCCCAAAAATTGTAATGACTTTGCCAACCACTGTTAATCACTTATCCGACCTCTAAAAATGAATTTGCCCAACAATTGTAATGACTTTGCGAACCAATGTTAATCACTTATCCGACCTATAAAAATGACTTTGCCTAACAATTGTAATGACTTTGCCAACAACTGGTAATCACTTATCCGACCTCTAAAAATGACTTTGCCAAACAATTTAGATGACTTTGCCAACCACTGTTAATCACTTATCCGACCTCTAAAAATGACTTTTCCCAACAATTGTAATGACTTTGCCTACCACTGTTAATCACTTATTCGATCTCTAAAAATGACTTTAACCAACAATTGTAATGACTTTGCACAACCACTGTTAATCACATATCCGACTCTTAAAAATGACTTTGCCCAACAATTGTAATGACATTGCCAACAACTGTTAATCACTTATCTGAACTCTAAAAATGACTTTGCCCAACAATTGTGATGACTTTGCCAACCACTGTTAATCACATTTCCCACCTCTATAAATGACTTTGCCCAACAATTGTAATGACTTTGCCAACCACTGGTAATCACTTATCTGACCTCTAAAAATGACTTTGCCCAACAATTGTAATGACATTGCCAACCAATGTTAATCACTTATCTGACCTCTAAAAATGACTTTGCCCAACAATTGTAATGACTTTGCCAATCACTAATAATCACTTATCCGACCTCTAAAAATGACTTTGCCCACAAATTGTAATTACTTTGCCAACAACTGGTAATCACTCATCCGACCTCTAAAAATGACTTTGCCCAACAATTGTAATGACATTGCCAACAACTGTTAATCACTTATCTGACCTCTAAAAATGACTTTGCCCAACAATTGTGATGACTTTGCCAACCAATGTTAATCACTTATCTGACCTCTAAAAATGACTTTGCCCAACAAATGTGATGACTTTGCCAACCACCGTTAATCACATTTCCGACCTCTATAAATGACTTTGCCCAACAATTGTAATGACTTTGCACAACCACTGTTAATCACTTATCCGACCTCTAAAAATGACTTTGCCCAACAAGGTAATGACTTTGCCAACCACTGTTAATCACATATCCGACTCTTAAAAATGACTTTGCCCAACAATTGTAATGACATTGCCAACAACTGTTAATCACTTATCTGAACTCTAAAAATGACTTTGCCCAACAATTGTGATGACTTTGCCAACCACTGTTAATCACATTTCCGACCTCTATAAATGACTTTGCCCAACAATTGTGATGACTTTGCCAA
Source organism: Brachionus asplanchnoidis (assembly GCA_025491095.1). Taxonomy (NCBI): domain Eukaryota; kingdom Metazoa; phylum Rotifera; class Eurotatoria; order Ploima; family Brachionidae; genus Brachionus; species Brachionus asplanchnoidis. Next base: position 310,323 of record JAILYF010000069.1, read on the forward strand.
CCACTGTTAATCACATTTCCGACCTCTATAAATGACTTTGCCCAACAATTGTAATGACTTTGCCAACAACTGGTAATCACTCATCCGACCTCTAAAAATGACTTTTCTCAACAATTGTGATGACTTTGCCAACCAATGCTAATCACTTATCCGACCTCTAAAAATGACTTTGCCCAACAATTATAATGACTTTGCCAACCACTGTTAATCACTTATCTGACCTCTAAAAATGACTATGCCCAAAAAATGTAATGACTTAACCAACCACTGTTAATCACTTATCCGATCTCTAAAAATGACTTTGCCCAACAATTGTAATGACTTTGCACAACCACTGTTAATCACTAATCCGACCTCTAAAAATGACTTTGCCCAACAAGGTAATGACTTTGCCAACCACTGTTAATCACATATCCGACTCTTAAAAATGACTTTGCCCAACAATTGTAATGACTTTGCCAACCACTGTTAATCACTTATCCGATCTCTAAAAATGACTTTGCCCAACAATTGTAATGACTTTGCACAACCACTGTTAATCACTAATCCGACCTCTAAAAATGATTTTGCCCAACAATTGTAATGACTTTGCACAACCACTGTTAATCACTAATCCGACCTCTAAAAATGACTTTGCCCAACAAGGTAATGACTTTGCCAACCACTGTTAATCACATATCCGACTCTTAAAAATGACTTTGCCCAACAATTGTAATGACTTTGCCAACCACTGTTAATCACTTATCCGATCTCTAAAAATGACTTTGCCCAACAATTGTAATGACTTTGCACAACCACTGTTAATCACTAATCCGACCTCTAAAAATGATTTTGCCCAACAATTGTAATGACTTTGCACAACCACTGTTAATCACTAATCCGACCTCTAAAAATGACTTTGCCCAACAAGGTAATGACTTTGCCAACCACTGTTAATCACATATCCGACTCTTAAAAATGACTTTGCCCAACAATTGTAATGACTTTGCCAACCACTGTTAATCACTTATCCGATCTCTAAAAATGACTTTGCCCAACAATTGTAATGACTTTGCCAACAACTGGTAATCACTCATCCGACCTCTAAAAATGACTTTTCCCAACAATTGTGATGACTTTGCCAACCAATGCTAATCACTTATCCGACCTCTAAAAATGACTTTGCCCAACAATTATAATGACTTTGCAAACCACTGTTAATCATTTATCTGACCTCTAAAAATGACTTTGCCCAACAATTGTGATGACTTTGCCAACCACTGTTAATCACATTTCCGACCTCTATAAATGACTTTTCCCAACAATTATAATGACTTTGCACAACCACTGTTAATCACTTATCCGACCTCTAAAAATGACTTTGCCCAACAAGGTAATGACTTTGCCAACCACTGTTAATCACATATCCGACTCTTAAAAAGGACTTTGCCCAACAATTGTAATGACATTGCCAACAACTGTTAATCACTTATCTGACCTATAAAAATGATTTTGCCCAACAATTGTGATGACTTTGCCAACCACTGTTAATCACATTTCCGACCTCTATAAATGACTTTGCCAAACAATTGTAATGACTTTGCCAACAACTGGTAATCACTCATCCGACCTCTAAAAATGACTTTGCCAAACAATTTAGATGACTTTGCCAACCACTGTTAATCACTTATCCGACCTCTAAAAATGACTTTTCCCAACAATAGTAATGACTTTGCCAACCACTGTTAATCATTTATCTGACCTCTAAAAATGACTTTGCCCAACAATTGTGATGACTTTGCCAACCACTGTTAATCACATTTCAGACCTCTATAAATGACTTTGCCCAACAATTGTAATGACATTGCCAACAACTGTTAATCACTTATCTGACCTATAAAAATGATTTTGCCCAACAATTGTGATGACTTTGCCAACCACTGTTAATCACATTTCCGACCTCTATAAATGACTTTGCCAAACAATTGTAATGACTTTGCCAACAACTGGTAATCACTCATCCGACCTCTAAAAATGACTTTGCCCAACAATTGTAATGACATTGCCAACAACTGTTAATCACATATCTGACCTCTAAAAATGACTTTGCCCAACAATTGTAATGACATTGCCAAAAAACTGTTAATCACTTATCTGACCTCTAAAAATGACTTTGCCCAACAATTGTGATGACTTTGCCAACCACTGTTAATCACATTTCCGACCTCTATAAATGACTTTGCCAAACAATTGTAATGACTTTGCCAACAACTGGTAATCACTCATCCGACCTCTAAAAATGACTTTTCCCAACAATTGTGATGACTTTGCCAACCAATGTTAATCACTTATCCGACCTCTAAAAATGACTTCGCCCTACAATTATAATGACTTTGCCAACCACTGTTAATCACTTATCCGACCTCTAAAAATGATTTTACCCAACAATTGTAATGACTTTGCCAACCACTGTTAATCACTTATCCGACCTCTAAAAATGACTTTGCCCAACAATTGAAATGACTTTGCCAACCACTGTTAAACACAAATCCGACTCTAAAAAATGACTTTGCCCAACAATTGTAATGACTTTGCACAACCACTGTTAATCACTTATCCGACCTCTAAAAATGACTTTGCCCAACAAGGTAATGACTTTGCCAACCACTGTTAATCACATATCCGACTCTTAAAAAGGACTTTGCCCAACAATTGTAATGACATTGCCAACAACTGTTAATCACTTATCTGACCAATAAAAATGATTTTGCCCAACAATTGTGATGACTTTGCCAACCACTGTTAATCACATTTCCGACCTCTATAAATGACTTTGCCAAACAATTGTAATGACTTTGCCAACAACTGGTAATCACTCATCCGACCTCTAAAAATGACTTTGCCAAACAATTTAGATTACTTTGCCAACCACTGTTAATCACTTATCCGACCTCTAAAAATGACTTTTCCCAACAATTGTAATGACTTTGCCAACCACTGTTAATCACTTATCCGATCTCTAAAAATGACTTTGCCCAACAATTGTAATGACTTTGCACAACCACTGTTAATCACTAATCCGACCTCTAAAAATGACTTTGCCCAACAAGGTAATGACTTTGCCAACCACTGTTAATCACATATCAGACTCTTAAAAATGACTTTGCCCAACAATTGTAATGACATTGCCAACAACTGTTAATCACTTATCTGAACTCTAAAAATGACTTTGCCCAACAATTGTGATGACTTTGCCAACCACTGTTAATCACATTTCCGACCTCTATAAATGACTTTGCCCAACAATTGTAATGACTTTGCCAACAACTGGTAATCACTCATCCGACCTCTAAAAATGACTTTTCCCAACAATTGTGATGACTTTGCCAACCAATGCTAATCACTTATCCGACCTCTAAAAATGACTTTGCCCAACAATTATAATGACTTTGCCAACCACTGTTAATCATTTATCTGACCTCTAAAAATGACTTTGCCCAACAATTGTGATGACTTTGCCAACCACTGTTAATCACATTTCAGACCTCTATAAATGACTTTGCCCAACAATTGTAATGACTTTGCACAACCACTGTTAATCACTTATCCGACCTCTAAAAATGACTTTGCCCAACAAGGTAATGACTTTGCCAACCACTGTTAATCACATATCCGACTCTTAAAAAGGACTTTGCCCAACAATTGTAATGACTTTGCCAACAACTGGTAATCACTCATCCGACCTCTAAAAATGACTTTTCCCAACAATTGTGATGACTTTGCCAACCAATGTTAATCACTTATCCGACCTCTAAAAATGACTTTGCCCTACAATTATAATGACTTTGCCAACCACTGTTAATCACTTATCCGACCTCTAAAAATGATTTTACCCAACAATTGTAATGACTTTGCCAACCACTGTTAATCACTTATCCGACCTCTAAAAATGACTTTGCCCAACAATTGAAATGACTTTGCCAACCACTGTTAATCACAAATCCGACTCTAAAAAATGACTTTGCCCAACAATTGTAATGACTTTGCCAACAACTGGTAATCACTTATCCGACCTCTAAAAATGACTTTGCCAAACAATTTAGATGACTTTGCCAACCACAGTTAATCACTTATTTGACCTCAAAATATGACTTTTCCCAACAATTGTAATGACTTTGCCAACCAATGCTAATCACTTATCCGACCTCTAAAAATGACTTTGCCCAACAATTATAATGACTTTGCCAACCACTGTTAATCATTTATCTGACCTCTAAAAATGACTTTGCCCAACAATTGTGATGACTTTGCCAACCACTGTTAATCACTTATCCGACCTCTATAAATGACTTTGCCCAACAATTGTAATGACTTTGCACAACCACTGTTAATCACTTATCCGACCTCTAAAAATGTTTTTGCCCAACAAGGTAATGACTTTGCCAACCACTGTTAATCACATATCCGACTCTTAAAAAGGACTTTGCCCAACAATTGTAATGACATTGCCAACAACTTTTAATCACTTATCTGACCTATAAAAATGATTTTGCCCAACAATTGTGATGACTTTGCCAACCACTGTTAATCACATTTCCGACCTCTATAAATGACTTTGCCAAACAATTGTAATGACTTTGCCAACAACTGGTAATCACTCATCCGACCTCTAAAAATGACTTTTCCCAACAAGGTAATGACTTTGCCAACCACTGTTAATCACATATCCGACTCTTAAAAAGGACTTTGCCCAACAATTGTAATGACATTGCCAAAAAACTGTTAATCACTTATCTGACCTCTAAAAATGACTTTGCCCAACAATTGTGATGACTTTGCCAACCACTGTTAATCACATTTCCGACCTCTATAAATGACTTTGCCAAACAATTGTAATGACTTTGCCAACAACTGGTAATCACTCATCCGACCTCTAAAAATGACTTTTCCCAACAATTGTGATGACTTTGCCAACCAATGTTAATCACTTATCCGACCTCTAAAAATGACTTTGCGCTACAATTATAATGACTTTGCCAACCACTGTTAATCACTTATCCGACCTCTAAAAATGATTTTACCCAACAATTGTAATGACTTTGCCAACCACTGTTAATCACTTATCCGACCTCTAAAAATGACTTTGCCCAAAAATTGAAATGACTTTGCCAACCACTGTTAATCACAAATCCGACTCTAAAAAATGACTTTGCCTAACAATTGTAATGACATTGCCAACAACTGTTAATCACTTATCTGACCTATAAAAATGATTTTGCCCAACAATTGTGATGACTTTGCCAACCACTGTTAATCACATTTCCGACCTCTATAAATGACTTTGCCAAACAATTGTAATGACTTTGTTAACAACTGGTAATCACTCATCCGACCTCTAAAAATGACTTTTCCCAACAAGGTAATGACTTTGCCAACCACTGTTAATCACATATCCGACTCTTAAAAAGGACTTTGCCCAACAATTGTAATGACATTGCCAAAAAAACTGTTAATCACTTATCTGACCTCTAAAAATGACTTTGCCCAACAATTGTGATGACTTTGCCAACCACTGTTAATCACATTTCCGACCTCTATAAATGACTTTGCCAAACAATTGTAATGACTTTGCAAACAACTGGTAATCACTCATCCGACCTCTAAAAATGACTTTTCCCAACAATTGTGATGACTTTGCCAACCAATGTTAATCACTTATCCGACCTCTAAAAATGACTTTGCCCTACAATTATAATGACTTTGCCAACCACTGTTAATCACTTATCCGACCTCTAAAAATGATTTTACCCAACAATTGTAATGACTTTGCCAACCACTGTTAATCACTTATCCGACCTCTAAAAATGACTTTGCCCAAAAATTGAAATGACTTTGCCAACCACTGTTAATCACAAATCCGACTCTAAAAAATGACTTTGCCTAACAATTGTAATGACTTTGCCAACAACTGTTAATCACTTATCTGACCTCTAAAAATGACTTTGCCAAACAATTTAGATGACTTTGCCAACCACAGTTAATCACTTATCTGACCTCTAAAAATGACTTTGCCCAACAATTGTGATGACTTTGCCAACCACTGTTAATCACATTTCCGACCTCTATAAATGACTTTGCCAAACAATTGTAATGACTTTGCCAACAACTGGTAATCACTCATCCGACCTCTAAAAATGACTTTTCCCAACAATTGTGATGACTTTGCCAACCAATGTTAATCACTTATCCGACCTCTAAAAATGACTTTGCCCTACAATTATAATGACTTTGCCAACCACTGTTAATCACTTATCCGACCTCTAAAAATGATTTTACCCAACAATTGTAATGACTTTGCCAACCACTGTTAATCACTTATCCGACCTCTAAAAATGACTTTGCCCAAAAATTGAAATGACCTTGCCAACCACTGTTAATCACAAATCCGACTCTAAAAAATGACTTTGCCTAACAATTGTAATGACTTTGCCAACAACTGTTAATCACTTATCTGACCTCTAAAAATGACTTTGCCAAACAATTTAGATGACTTTGCCAACCACAGTTAATCACTTATTTGACCTCAAAATATGACTTTTCCCAACAATTGTAATGACTTTGCCAACCACTGTTAATCACTTATCCGATATTTAAAAATGACTTTGCCCAACAATTGTAATGACATTGCCATCAACTGTTAATCACTTATCTGACCTCTAAAAATGACTTTGCCCAACAATTGTGATGACTTTGCCAACCACTGTTAATCACATTTCCGACCTCTATAAATGACTTTGCCCAACAATTGTAATGACTTTGCCAACAACTGGTAATCACTCATCCGACCTCTATAAATGACTCTTCCCAACAATTGTGAAGACTTTGCCAAACAATTTAGATGACTTTGCCAACCACAGTTAATCACTAATCCGACCTCTAAAAATGACTTTCCCCAACAATTGTAATGACATTGCCAACAACTGTTAATCACTTATCTGACCTCTAAAAATGACTTTGCCAAACAATTTAGATGACTTTGCCAACCACAGTTAATCACTTATCTGACCTCTAAAAATGACTTTGCCCAACAATTGTGATGACTTTGCCAACCACTGTTAATCACATTTCCGACCTCTATAAATGACTTTGCCAAACAATTGTAATGACTTTGCCAACAACTGGTAATCACTCATCCGACCTCTAAAAATGACTTTTCCCAACAATTGTGATGACTTTGCCAACCAATGTTAATCACTTATCCGACCTCTAAAAATGACTTTGCCCTACAATTATAATGACTTTGCCAACCACTGTTAATCACTTATCCGACCTCTAAAAATGATTTTACCCAACAATTGTAATGACTTTGCCAACCACTGTTAATCACTTATCCGACCTCTAAAAATGACTTTGCCCAAAAATTGAAATGACCTTGCCAACCACTGTTAATCACAAATCCGACTCTAAAAAATGACTTTGCCCTACAATTATAATGACTTTGCCAACCACTGTTAATCACTTATCCGACCTCTAAAAATGATTTTACCCAACAATTGTGATGACTTTGCCAACCAATGTTAATCACTTATCCGACCTCTAAAAATGACTTTGCCCTACAATTATAATGACTTTGCCAACCACTGTTAATCACTTATCCGACCTCTAAAAATGATTTTACCCAACAATTGTAATGACTTTGCCAACCACTGTTAATCACTTATCCGACCTCTAAAATGACTTTGCCCAAAAATTGAAATGACTTTGCCAACCACTGTTAATCACAAATCCGACTCTAAAAAATGACTTTGCCTAACAATTGTAATGACTTTGCCAACAACTGTTAATCACTTATCTGACCTCTAAAAATGACTTTGCCAAACAATTTAGATGACTTTGCCAACCACAGTTAATCACTTATCTGACCTCTAAAAATGACTTTGCCCAACAATTGTGATGACTTTGCCAACCACTGTTAATCACATTTCCGACCTCTATAAATGACTTTGCCAAACAATTGTAATGACTTTGCCAACAACTGGTAATCACTCATCCGACCTCTAAAAATGACTTTTCCCAACAATTGTGATGACTTTGCCAACCAATGTTAATCACTTATCCGACCTCTAAAATGACTTTGCCCTACAATTATAATGACTTTGCCAACCACTGTTAATCACTTATCCGACCTCTAAAAATGATTTTACCCAACAATTGTAATGACTTTGCCAACCACTGTTAATCACTTATCCGACCTCTAAAAATGACTTTGCCCAAAAATTGAAATGACCTTGCCAACCACTGTTAATCACAAATCCGACTCTAAAAAATGACTTTGCCTAACAATTGTAATGACTTTGCCAACAACTGTTAATCACTTATCTGACCTCTAAAAATGACTTTGCCAAACAATTTAGATGACTTTGCCAACCACAGTTAATCACTTATTTGACCTCAAAATATGACTTTTCCCAACAATTGTAATGACTTTGCCAACCACTGTTAATCACTTATCCGATATTTAAAAATGACTTTGCCCAACAATTGTAATGACATTGCCATCAACTGTTAATCACTTATCTGACCTCTAAAAATGACTTTGCCCAACAATTGTGATGACTTTGCCAACCACTGTTAATCACATTTCCGACCTCTATAAATGACTTTGCCCAACAATTGTAATGACTTTGCCAACAACTGGTAATCACTCATCCGACCTCTATAAATGACTCTTCCCAACAATTGTGAAGACTTTGCCAACCACTGTTAATCACTTATCCGATCTTTAAAAATGACTTTGCCCAACAATTGTAATGACATTGCCAACCACTGTTAATCACTAATCCGACCTCTAAAAATGACTTTCCCCAACAATTGTAATGACATTGCCAACAACTGTTAATCACTTATCTGACCTCTAAAAATGACTTTGCCCAACAATTGTGATGACTTTGCCAACCACTGTTAATCACATTTCCGACCTCTATAAATGACTTTGCCCAACAATTATAATGACTTTGCCAAACACTGTTAATCACTTAACCGAACTCTAAAAATGACTTTGCCCAACAATTATAATGACTTTGCCAAACACTGTTAATCACATATCCGACCTCTAAAAATGACTTTGCCTAACAATTGTAATGACTATGCCAACCACTGTTAATCACTTATCCGACTTCTAAAAATGATTTTTTCCAACAATTGTAATGACTTTGCCAGCCATTGGTAATGACTTATCCGACCTCTTAAAATAACTTTGCCCAACAATTGTAATGACTTTGCCAACCACTGTTAATCACATATCCGAATTCTAAAAATGACTTTGCCCAACAATTGTAATGACTTTGCCAACCACTGTTAATCACATATCTGACCTCTAAAATGACTTTGCCCATCAATTGTAATGACTTTGCCAAGCACTGGTAATGACTCATCCGACCTCTAAAAATGACTTTGCCTAACAATTGTAATGACTATGCCAACCAATGTTAATCACTAATCCGACCTCTAAAAATGGCTTTGCCTAACAATTGTAATGACTTTGCCAACAACTGGTAATCACTTATCCGACCTCTAAAAATGACTTTGCCAAACAATTTAGATGACTTTGCCAACCACTGTTAATCACTTATCCGACCTCTAAAAATGACTTTTCCCAACAATTGTAATGACTTTGCCAACCACTGTTAATCACCTATCCGATCTCTAAAAATGACTTTAAACAACAATTGTAATGACTTTGCACAACCACTGTTAATCACTTATCCGACCTCTAAAAATGACTTTGCCCAACAAGGTAATGACTTTGCCAACCACTGGTAATCACTTATCCGACCTCCAAAAATGACTTTGCCCAACGAAGGAGTGACTTTGCCAACCACTGGTAATGACTAATCCAACCTCTAAAAATGACTTTTCCCAACAATTGTAATGACTTTGCCAACCAATAATATTCACTTAACCGATCTCTAAAAATGACTTTGCCCAACAATTATAATGACTTAATAAACACTGTTAATCACATATCCGACCTCTAAAAATGACTTTGCCTAACAATTGTAATGACTATGCCAACCACTGTTAATCACTAATCCGACCTCTAAAAATGGCTTTGCCAAACAATTGTGATGACTTTGCCAACCACTGGTAATCACTTATCCGACCTCTAAAAATGATTTTTCCCAACAATTGTAATGACTTTGCCAACCACTGTTAATCACTTATCCGACCTCTAAAAATGACTTTGCCCAACAATTGTAATGACTTTGCGAACCAATGTTAATCACTTATCCGACCTATAAAAATGACTTTGCCCAACAATTTTAATGACTTTGCCAGCCACTGTTAATCACATTTCCGACCTCTAAAAATGACTTTGCCCAACAATTGTAATGACTTTGCCAACAACTGGTAGTCACTCATCCGACCTCTATAAATGACTTTTCCCAACAATTGTGAAGACTTTGCCAACCACTGTTAATCACTTATCCGATCTTTAAAAATTACTTTGCCCAACAATTGTAATGACATTGCCAACCACTGTTATTCACTAATCCGACCTCTAAAAATGACTTTGCCCAACAATTGTAATGACATTGCCAACAACTGTTAATCACTTATCTGACCTCTAAAAATGACTTTGCCCAACAATTGTGATGACTTTGCCAACCACTGTTAATCACATTTCCGACCTCTATAAATGACTTTGCCCAACAATTATAATGACTTTGCCAAACACTGTTAATCACTTAACCGAACTCTAAAAATGACTTTGCCAAACAATTATAATGACTTTGCCAAACACTGTTAATCACATATCCGACCTCTAAAAATGACTTTGCCTAACAATTGTAATGACTATGCCAACCACTGGTAATCACTTATCAGACCTCTAAAAATGACTTTTCCCAACAATTATAATGACTTTGCCAACCAATGTTAATCACTTAACCGATCTCTAAAAATGACTTTGCCCAACAATTATAATGACTTTGCCAAACACTGTTAATCACATATCCAACCTCTAAAAATGACTTTGTCTAACAATTGTAATGACAATGCCAACCACTGTTAATCACTAATCCGACCTCTAATAATGGCTTTGCCAAACAATTGTGATGACTTTGCCAACCACTGGTAATCACTTATCCGACCTCTAGAAATGATTTTTCCCAACAATTGTAATGACTTTGCCAACCACTGTTAATCACTCATCCGACCTCTAAAAATGACTTTTCCAAACAATTGTAATGACTATGCCAACCACTGTTAATCACATATCCGAATTCTAAAAATGACTTTGCCCAACAATTGTAATGACTTTGCCAACCACTGTTAATCACATATCTGACCTCTAAAAATGACTTTTCCCAAAAATTTTAATGACTTTGCCAGCCACTGTTAATCACATTTCCGACCTCTAAAAATGACTTTGCCCAACAATTGTAATGACTTTGCCAACAACTGGTAATCACTCATCCGACCTCTATAAATGACTTTTCCCAACAATTGTGAAGACTTTGCCAACCACTGTTAATCACTTATCCGATCTTTAAAAATTACTTTGCCCAACAATTGTAATGACATTGCCAACCACTGTTATTCACTAATCCGACCTCTAAAAATGACTTTGCCCAACAATTGTGATGACATTGCCAACAACTGTTAATCACTTATCTGACCTCTAAAAATGACTTTGCCCAACAATTGTGATGACTTTGCCAACCACTGTTAATCACATTTCCGACCTCTATAAATGACTTTGCCCAACAATTATAATGACTTTGCCAAACACTGTTAATCACTTAACCGACCTCTAAAAATGACTTTGCCCAACAATTGTAATGACTTTGCGAACCAATGTTAATCACTTATCCGACCTATAAAAATGACTTTGCCCAACAATTTTAATGACTTTGCCAGCCACTGTTAATCACATTTCCGACCTCTAAAAATGACTTTGCCCAACAATTGTAATGACTTTGCCAACAACTGGTAGTCACTCATCCGACCTCTATAAATGACTTTTCCCAACAATTGTGAAGACTTTGCCAACCACTGTTAATCACTTATCCGATCTTTAAAAATTACTTTGCCCAACAATTGTAATGACATTGCCAACCACTGTTATTCACTAATCCGACCTCTAAAAATGACTTTGCCCAACAATTGTAATGACATTGCCAACAACTGTTAATCACTTATCTGACCTCTAAAAATGACTTTGCCCAACAATTGTGATGACTTTGCCAACCACTGTTAATCACATTTCCGACCTCTATAAATGACTTTGCCCAACAATTATAATGACTTTGCCAAACACTGTTAATCACTTAACCGAACTCTAAAAATGACTTTGCCAAACAATTATAATGACTTTGCCAAACACTGTTAATCACATATCCGACCTCTAAAAATGACTTTGCCTAACAATTGTAATGACTATGCCAACCACTGGTAATCACTTATCAGACCTCTAAAAATGACTTTTCCCAACAATTATAATGACTTTGCCAACCAATGTTAATCACTTAACCGATCTCTAAAAATGACTTTGCCCAACAATTATAATGACTTTGCCAAACACTGTTAATCACATATCCAACCTCTAAAAATGACTTTGTCTAACAATTGTAATGACAATGCCAACCACTGTTAATCACTAATCCGACCTCTAATAATGGCTTTGCCAAACAATTGTGATGACTTTGCCAACCACTGGTAATCACTTATCCGACCTCTAGAAATGATTTTTCCCAACAATTGTAATGACTTTGCCAACCACTGTTAATCACTCATCCGACCTCTAAAAATGACTTTTCCAAACAATTGTAATGACTATGCCAACCACTGTTAATCACATATCCGAATTCTAAAAATGACTTTGCCCAACAATTGTAATGACTTTGCCAACCACTGTTAATCACATATCTGACCTCTAAAAATGACTTTTCCCAAAAATTTTAATGACTTTGCCAGCCACTGTTAATCACATTTCCGACCTCTAAAAATGACTTTGCCCAACAATTGTAATGACTTTGCCAACAACTGGTAATCACTCATCCGACCTCTATAAATGACTTTTCCCAACAATTGTGAAGACTTTGCCAACCACTGTTAATCACTTATCCGATCTTTAAAAATTACTTTGCCCAACAATTGTAATGACATTGCCAACCACTGTTATTCACTAATCCGACCTCTAAAAATGACTTTGCCCAACAATTGTGATGACATTGCCAACAACTGTTAATCACTTATCTGACCTCTAAAAATGACTTTGCCCAACAATTGTGATGACTTTGCCAACCACTGTTAATCACATTTCCGACCTCTATAAATGACTTTGCCCAACAATTATAATGACTTTGCCAAACACTGTTAATCACTTAACCGAACTCTAAAAATGACTTTGCCCAACAATTAAAATGACTTTGCCAAACACTGTTAATCACATATCCGACCTCTAAAAATGACTTTGCCTAACAATTGTAATGACTATGCCAACCACTGTTAATCACTTATCCGACCTCTAAAAATGATTTTTTCCAACAATTGTAATGACTTTGCCAGCCATTGGTAATGACTTATCCGACCTCTTAAAATAACTTTGCCCAACAATTGTAATGACTTTGCCAACCACTGTTAATCACATATCCGAATTCTAAAAATGACTTTGCCCAACAATTGTAATGACTTTGCCAACCACTGTTAATCACATATCTGACCTCTAAAAATGACTTTGCCCATCAATTGTAATGACTTTGCCAACCACTGGTAATGACTCATCCGACCTCTAAAAATGACTTTGCCTAACAATTGTAATGACTATGCCAACCAATGTTAATCACTAATCCGACCTCTAAAAATGGCTTTGCCTAACAATTGTAATGACTTTGCCAACAACTGGTAATCACTTATCCGACCTCTAGAAATGACTTTGCCAAACAATTTAGATGACTTTGCCAACCACTGTTAATCACTTATCCGACCTCTAAAAATGACTTTTCCCAACAATTGTAATGACTTTGCCAACCACTGTTAATCACCTATCCGATCTCTAAAAATGACTTTAAACAACAATTGTAATGACTTTGCACAACCACTGTTAATCACTTATCCGACCTCTAAAAATGATTTTGCCCAACAAGGTAATGACTTTGCCAACCACTGGTAATCACTTATCCGACCTCCAAAAATGACTTTGCCCAACGAAGGAGTGACTTTGCCAACCACTGGTAATGACTAATCCAACCTCTAAAAATGACTTTTCCCAACAATTGTAATGACTTTGCCAACCAATAATATTCACTTAACCGATCTCTAAAAATGACTTTGCCCAACAATTATAATGACTTAATAAACACTGTTAATCACATATCCGACCTCTAAAAATGACTTTGCCTAACAATTGTAATGACTATGCCAACCACTGTTAATCACTAATCCGACCTCTAAAAATGGCTTTGCCAAACAATTGTGATGACTTTGCCAACCACTGGTAATCACTTATCCGACCTCTAAAAATGATTTTTCCCAACAATTGTAATGACTTTGCCAACCACTGTTAATCACTTATCCGACCTCTAAAAATGACTTTGCCCAACAATTGTAATGAATTTGCGAACCAATGTTAATCACTTATCCGACCTATAAAAATCACTTTGCCCAACAATTGAAATGACTATGCCAACCACTGTTAATCACATATCCGAATTCTAAAAATGACCTTGCCCAACAATTGTAATGACTTTGCCAACCACTGTTAATCACTTAACCGAACTCTAAAAATGACTTTGCCCAACAATTATAATGACTTTGCCAAACACTGTTAATCACATATCCGACCTCTAAAAATGACTTTGCCTAACAATTGTAATGACTATGCCAACCACTGTTAATCACTTATCCGACCTCTAAAAATGATTTTTTCCAACAATTGTAATGACTTTGCCAGCCATTGGTAATGACTTATCCGACCTCTTAAAATAACTTTGCCCAACAATTGTAATGACTTTGCCAACCACTGTTAATCACATATCCGAATTCTAAAATGACTTTGCCCAACAATTGTAATGACTTTGCCAACCACTGTTAATCACATATCTGACCTCTAAAAATTACTTTGCCCATCAATTGTAATGACTTTGCCAACCACTGGTAATGACTCATCCGACCTCTAAAAATGACTTTGCCTAACAATTGTAATGACTATGCCAACCAATGTTAATCACTAATCCGACCTCTAAAAATGACTTTGCCCAACAATTGTAATGACATTGCCAACAACTGTTAATCACTTATCTGACCTCTAAAAATGACTTTGCCCAACAATTGTGATGACTTTGCCAACCACTGTTAATCACATTTCCGACCTCTATAAATGACTTTGCCCAACAATTATAATGACTTTGCCAAACACTGTTAATCACTTAACCGAACTCTAAAAATGACTTTGCCCAACAATTATAATGACTTTGCCAACCACTGTTACTCACTTATCCGACCTCTAAAAATGATTTTTTCCAACAATTGTAATGACTTTGCCAGCCATTGGTAATGACTTATCCGACCTCTTAAAATAACTTTGCCCAACAATTGTAATGACTTTGCCAACCACTGTTAATCACATATCCGAATTCTAAAAATGACTTTGCCCAACAATTGTAATGAATTTGCCAACCACTGTTAATCACATATCTGACCTCTAAAAATGACTTTGCCCATCAATTGTAATGACTTTGCCAACCACTGGTAATGACTCATCCGACCTCTAAAAATGACTTTGCCTAACAATTGTAATGACTATGCCAACCAATGTTAATCACTAATCCGACCTCTAAAAATGGCTTTGCCTAACAATTGTAATGACTTTGCCAACAACTGGTTATCACTTATCCGACCTCTAAAAATGACTTTGCCAAACAATTTAGATGACTTTGCCAACCACTGTTAATCACTTATCCGACCTCTAAAAATGACTTTCCCAACAATTGTAATGACTTTGCCAACCACTGTTAATCACCTATCGGATCTCTAAAAATGACTTTAAACAACAATTGTAATGACTTTGCACAACCACTGTTAATCACTTATCCGACCTCTAAAAATGACTTTGCCCAACAAGGTAATGACTTTGCCAACCACTGGTAATCACTTATCCGACCTCCAAAAATGACTTTGCCCAACGAAGGAGTGACTTTGCCAACCACTGGTAATGACTAATCCAACCTCTAAAATGACTTTTCCCAACAATTGTAATGACTTTGCCAACCAATAATATTCACTTATCCGATCTCTAAAAATGACTTTGCCCAACAATTATAATGACTAAATAAACACTGTTAATCACATATCCGACCTCTAAAAATGACTTTGCCTAACAATTGTAATGACTATGCCAACCACTGTTAATCACTAATCCGACCTCTAAAAATGGCTTTGCCAAACAATTGTGATGACTTTGCCAACCACTGGTAATCACTTATCCGACCTCTAAAAATGATTTTTCCCAACAATTGTAATGACTTTGCCAACCACTGTTAATCACTTATCCGACCTCTAAAAATGACTTTGCCCAACAATTGTAATGACTTTGCGAACCAATGTTAATCACTTATCCGACCTATAAAAATGACTTTGCCCAACAATTGAAATGACTATGCCAACCACTGTTAATCACATATCCGAATTCTAAAAATGACCTTGCCCAACAATTGTAATGACTTTGCCAACCACTGTTAATCACATATCTGACCTCTAAAAATGACATTTCCCAACAAATGTAATGACTTTGCCAACCACTGTTAATCACATTTCCGACCTCTAAAAATGACTTTAAACAACAATTGTAATGACTTTGCACAACCACTGTTAATCACTTATCCGACCTCTAAAAATGACTTTGCCCAACAAGGTAATGACTTTGCCAACCACTGGTAATCACTTATCCGACCTCCAAAAATGACTTTGCCCAACGAAGGAGTGACTTTGCCAACCACTGGTAATGACTAATCCAACCTCTAAAAATGACTTTTCCCAACAATTGTAATTACTTTGCCAACCAATAATATTCACTTAACCGATCTCTAAAAATGACTTTGCCCAACAATTATAATGACTTAATAAACACTGTTAATCACATATCCGACCTCTAAAAATGACTTTGCCTAACAATTGTAATGACTATGCCAACCACTGTTAATCACTAATCCGACCTCTAAAAATGGCTTTGCCAAACAATTGTGATGACTTTGCCAACCACTGGTAATCACTTATCCGACCTCTAAAAATGATTTTTCCCAACAATTGTAATGACTTTGCCAACCACTGTTAATCACTTATCCGACCTCTAAAAATGACTTTGCCCAACAATTGTAATGACTTTGCGAACCAATGTTAATCACTTATCCGACCTATAAAAATGACTTTGCCCAACAATTGAAATGACTATGCCAACCACTGTTAATCACATATCCGAATTCTAAAAATGACCTTGCCCAACAATTGTAATGACTTTGCCAACCACTGTTAATCACATATCTGACCTCTAAAAATGACATTTCCCAACAAATGTAATGACTTTGCCAACCACTGTTAATCACCTATCCGACCTCTAAAAATGACTTTAAACAACAATTGTAATGACTTTGCACAACCACTGTTAATCACTTATCCGACCTCTAAAAATGACTTTGCCCAACAAGGTAATGACTTTGCCAACCACTGGTAATCACTTATCCGACCTCCAAAAATGACTTTGCCCAACGAAGGAGTGACTTTGCCAACCACTGGTAATGACTAATCCAACCTCTAAAAATGACTTTTCCCAACAATTGTAATTACTTTGCCAACCAATAATATTCACTTAACCGATCTCTAAAAATGACTTTGCCCAACAATTATAATGACTTAATAAACACTGTTAATCACATATCCGACCTCTAAAAATGACTTTGCCTAACAATTGTAATGACTATGCCAACCACTGTTAATCACTAATCCGACCTCTAAAAATGGCTTTGCCAAACAATTGTGATGACTTTGCCAACCACTGGTAATCACTTATCCGACCTCTAAAAATGATTTTTCCCAACAATTGTAATGACTTTGCCAACCACTGTTAATCACTTATCCGACCTCTAAAAATGACTTTGCCCAACAATTGTAATGA
Source organism: Brachionus asplanchnoidis (assembly GCA_025491095.1). Classification (NCBI taxonomy): domain Eukaryota; kingdom Metazoa; phylum Rotifera; class Eurotatoria; order Ploima; family Brachionidae; genus Brachionus; species Brachionus asplanchnoidis. The sequence goes on from JAILYF010000069.1 coordinate 328,474, forward strand.
CTTTGCGAACCAATGTTAATCACTTATCCGACCTATAAAAATGACTTTGCCCAACAATTGAAATGACTATGCCAACCACTGTTAATCACATATCCGAATTCTAAAAATGACCTTGCCCAACAATTGTAATGACTTTGCCAACCACTGTTAATCACATATCTGACCTCTAAAAATGACATTTCCCAACAATTGTAATGACTTTGCCAACCACTGTTAATCACCTATCCGATCTCTAAAATGACTTTAAACAACAATTGTAATGACTTTGCACAACCACTGTTAATCACTTATCCGACCTCTAAAAATGACTTTGCCCAACAAGGTAATGACTTTGCCAACCACTGGTAATCACTTATCCGACCTCCAAAAATGACTTTGCCCAACGAAGGAGTGACTTTGCCAACCACTGGTAATGACTAATCCAACCTCTAAAAATGACTTTTCCCAACAATTGTAATGACTTTGCCAACCAATAATATTCACTTAACTGATCTCTAAAAATGACTTTGCCCAACAATTATAATGACTTAATAAACACTGTTAATCACATATCCGACCTCTAAAAATGACTTTGCCTAACAATTGTAATGACTATGCCAACCACTGTTAATCACTAATCCGACCTCTAAAAATGGCTTTGCCAAACAATTGTGATGACTTTGCCAACCACTGGTAATCACTTATCCGACCTCTAAAAATGATTTTTCCCAACAATTGTAATGACTTTGCCAACCACTGTTAATCACTTATCCGACCTCTAAAAATGACTTTGCCCAACAATTGTAATGACTTTGCGAACCAATGTTAATCACTTATCCGACCTATAAAAATGACTTTGCCCAACAATTGAAATGACTATGCCAACCACTGTTAATCACATATCCGAATTCTAAAAATGACCTTGCCCAACAATTGTAATGACTTTGCCAACCACTGTTAATCACATATCTGACCTCTAAAAATGACATTTCCCAACAAATGTAATGACTTTGCCAACCACTGTTAATCACATTCCGACCTCTAAAAATGACTTTAAACAACAATTGTAATGACTTTGCACAACCACTGTTAATCACTTATCCGACCTCTAAAAATGACTTTGCCCAACAAGGTAATGACTTTGCCAACCACTGGTAATCACTTATCCGACCTCCAAAAATGACTTTGCCCAACGAAGGAGTGACTTTGCCAACCACTGGTAATGACTAATCCAACCTCTAAAAATGACTTTTCCCAACAATTGTAATTACTTTGCCAACCAATAATATTCACTTAACCGATCTCTAAAAATGACTTTGCCCAACAATTATAATGACTTAATAAACACTGTTAATCACATATCCGACCTCTAAAAATGACTTTGCCTAACAATTGTAATGACTATGCCAACCACTGTTAATCACTAATCCGACCTCTAAAAATGGCTTTGCCAAACAATTGTGATGACTTTGCCAACCACTGGTAATCACTTATCCGACCTCTAAAAATGATTTTTTCCCAACAATTGTAATGACTTTGCCAACCACTGTTAATCACTTATCCGACCTCTAAAAATGACTTTGCCCAACAATTGTAATGACTTTGCGAACCAATGTTAATCACTTATCCGACCTATAAAAATGACTTTGCCCAACAATTGAAATGACTATGCCAACCACTGTTAATCACATATCCGAATTCTAAAAATGACCTTGCCCAACAATTGTAATGACTTTGCCAACCACTGTTAATCACATATCTGACCTCTAAAAATGACATTTCCCAACAATTGTAATGACTTTGCCAACCACTGTTAATCACCTATCCGATCTCTAAAAATGACTTTAAACAACAATTGTAATGACTTTGCACAACCACTGTTAATCACTTATCCGACCTCTAAAAATGACTTTGCCCAACAAGGTAATGACTTTGCCAACCACTGGTAATCACTTATCCGACCTCCAAAAATGACTTTGCCCAACGAAGGAGTGACTTTGCCAACCACTGGTAATGACTAATCCAACCTCTAAAAATGACTTTTCCCAACAATTGTAATGACTTTGCCAACCAATAATATTCACTTAACCGATCTCTAAAAATGACTTTGCCCAACAATTATAATGACTTAATAAACACTGTTAATCACATATCCGACCTCTAAAAATGACTTTGCCTAACAATTGTAATGACTATGCCAACCACTGTTAATCACTAATCCGACCTCTAAAAATGGCTTTGCCAAACAATTGTGATGACTTTGCCAACCACTGGTAATCACTTATCCGACCTCTAAAAATGATTTTTCCCAACAATTGTAATGACTTTGCCAACCACTGTTAATCACTTATCCGACCTCTAAAAATGACTTTGCCCAACAATTGTAATGACTTTGCGAACCAATGTTAATCACTTATCCGACCTATAAAAATGACTTTGCCCAACAATTGAAATGACTATGCCAACCACTGTTAATCACATATCCGAATTCTAAAAATGACCTTGCCCAACAATTGTAATGACTTTGCCAACCACTGTTAATCACATATCTGACCTCTAAAAATGACATTTCCCAACAAATGTAATGACTTTGCCAACCACTGTTAATCACATTTCCGACCTCTAAAAATAACTTTGCCCAACAATTGTAATGACTTTGCCAACCACTGGTAATCACTTATCAGACCTCTAAAAATGACTTTTCCCAACAATTATAATGACTTTGCCAACCAATGTTAATCACTTAACCGATCTCTAAAAATGACTTTGCCCAACAATTATAATGACTTTGCCAAACACTGTTAATCACATATCCAACCTCTAAAATGACTTTGCCTAACAATTGTAATGACAATGCCAACCACTGTTAATCACTAATCCGACCTCTAAAAATGGCTTTGCCAAACAATTGTGATGACTTTGCAAACCACTGGTAATCACTTATCCGACCTCTAAAAATGATTTTTCCCAACAATTGTAATGACTTTGCCAACCACTGTTAATCACTCATCCGACCTCTAAAAATGACTTTTCCAAACAATTGTAATGACTATGCCAACCACTGTTAATCACATATCCGAATTCTAAAAATGACTTTGCCCAACAATTGTAATGACTTTGCCAACCACTGTTAATCACATATCTGACCTCTAAAAATGACTTTTCCCAAAAATTTTAATGACTTTGCCAGCCACTGTTAATCACATTTCCGACCTCTAAAAATGACTTTGCCCAACAATTGTAATGACTTTGCCAACCACTGGTAATCACTTATCCGACCTCTAAAAATGACTTTGCCCAACAATTGTAATGACTTTGCCAACCACTGGTAATCACTTATCCGACCTCTAAAAATGATTTTTCCCAACAATTGTAATGACTTTGCCAACCAATGTTAATCACTTAACCGATCTCTAAAAATGACTTTGCCCAGCAATTATAATGACTTTGCCAAACACTGTAAATCACCTATCCGACCTCTAAAAATGACTTTGCCTAACAATTGTAATGACTATGCCAACCACTGTTAATCACTAATCCGACCTCTAAAAATGGCTTTGCCAAACAATTGTGATGACTTTGCCAACCACTGGTAATCAATTATCCGACCTCTAAAAATGACTTTTCCCAACAATTGTAATTACTATGCCAACCACTGGTAATGACTTATCCGACCTCTAAAAATAACTTTGCCCAACAATTGTAATGACTTTGCCAACCACTGTTAATCACATATCCGAATTCTAAAAATGACTTTGCCCAACAATTGTAATGACTTTGCGAACCAATGTTAATCACTTATCCGACCTATAAAAATGACTTTGCCCAACAATTGAAATGACTATGCCAACCACTGTTAATCACATATCCGAATTCTAAAAATGGCTTTTCCAAACAATTGTGATGACTTTGCAAACCACTGGTAATCACTTATCCGACCTCTAAAATGATTTTTCCCAACAATTGTAATGACTTTGCCAACCAATGTTAATCACTTAACCGATCTCTAAAAATGACTTTGCCCAACAATTATAATGACTTTGCCAAACACTGTAAATCACCTATCCGACCTCTAAAAATGACTTTGCCTAACAATTGTAATGACTATGCCAACCACTGTTAATCACTAATCCGACCTCTAAAAATGGCTTTGCCAAACAATTGTGATGACTTTGCCAACAACTGGTAATCAATTATCCGACCTCTCAAAATGACTTTTCCCAACAATTGTAATGACTATGCCAACCACTGGTAATCACTTATCCGACCTCTAAAAATGATTTTTCCCAACAATTGTAATGACTTTGCCAACCACTGTTAATCACTTATCCGACCTCTAAAAATGACTTTGCCCAACAATTGTAATGACTTTGCGAACCAATGTTAATCACTTATCCGACCTATAAAAATGACTTTGCCCAACAATTGAAATGACTATGCCAACCACTGTTAATCACATATCCGAATTCTAAAAATGACCTTGCCCAACAATTGTAATGACTTTGCCAACCACTGTTAATCACATATCTGACCTCTAAAAATGACATTTCCCAACAATTGTAATGACTTTGCCAACCACTGTTAATCACATTTCCGACCTCTAAAATAACTTTGCCCAACAATTGTAATGACTTTGCCAACCACTGGTAATCACTTATCAGACCTCTAAAAATGACTTTTCCCAACAATTATAATGACTTTGCCAACCAATGTTAATCACTTAACCGATCTCTAAAAATGACTTTGCCCAACAATTATAATGACTTTGCCAAACACTGTTAATCACATATCCAACCTCTAAAAATGACTTTGCCTAACAATTGTAATGACAATGCGAACCACTGTTAATCACTAATCCGACCTCTAAAAATGGCTTTGCCAAACAATTGTGATGACTTTGCAAACCACTGGTAATCACTTATCCGACCTCTAAAAATGATTTTTCCCAACAATTGTAATGACTTTGCCAACCACTGTTAATCACTCATCCGACCTCTAAAAATGACTTTTCCAAACAATTGTAATGACTATGCCAACCACTGTTAATCACATATCCGAATTCTAAAAATGACTTTGCCCAACAATTGTAATGACTTTGCCAACCACTGTTAATCACATATCTGACCTCTAAAAATGACTTTTCCCAAAAATTTTAATGACTTTGCCAGCCACTGTTAATCACATTTCCGACCTCTAAAAATGACTTTGCCCAACAATTGTAATGACTTTGCCAACCACTGGTAATCACTTATCCGACCTCTAAAAATGACTTTGCCCAACAATTGTAATGACTTTGCCAACCACTGGTAATCACTTATCCGACCTCTAAAATGATTTTTCCCAACAATTGTAATGACTTTGCCAACCAATGTTAATCACTTAACCGATCTCTAAAAATGACTTTGCCCAACAATTATAATGACTTTGCCAAACACTGTAAATCACCTATCCGACCTCTAAAAATGAATTTGCCCAACAATTGTAATGACTATGCCAACCACTGTTAATCACTAATCCGACCTCTAAAAATGGCTTTGCCAAACAATTGTGATGACTTTGCCAACCACTGGTAATCAATTATCCGACCTCTAAAAATGACTTTTCCCAACAATTGTAATGACTATGCCAACCACTGGTAATGACTTATCCGACCTCTAAAAATAACTTTGCCCAACAATTGTAATGACTTTGCCAACCACTGTTAATCACATATCCGAATTCTAAAAATGACTTTGCCAAACAATTGTGATGACTTTGCCAACCACTGTTAATCACATTTCCGACCTCTAAAAATGACTTTGCCTAACAATTGTAATGACTATGCCAACCACTGTTAATCACTAATCCGACCTCTAAAAATGGCTTTGCCAAACAATTGTGATGACTTTGCCAACCAATGTTAATCACTTAACCGATCTCTAAAAACGACTTTGCCCAACAATTATAATGACTTTGCCAAACACTGTTAATCACCTATCCGACCTCTAAAAATGACTTTGCCTAACAATTGTAATGACTATGCCAACCACTGTTAATCACTAATCCGAACTCTAAAAATGGCTTTGCCAAACAATTGTGATGACTTTGCCAACCAATGTTAATCACTTAACCGATCTCTAAAAACGACTTTGCCCAACAATTATAATGACTTTGCCAAACACTGTTAATCACCTATCCGACCTCTAAAAATGACTTTGCCTAACAATTGTAATGACTATGCCAACCACTGTTAATCACTAATCCGACCTCTAAAAATAACTTTGCCCAACAATTGTAATGACTTTGCCAACCACTGGTAATCACTTATCAGACCTCTAAAAATGACTTTTCCCAACAATTATAATGACTTTGCCAACCAATGTTAATCACTTAACCGATCTCTAAAAATGACTTTGCCCAACAATTATAATGACTTTGCCAAACACTGTTAATCACATATCCAACCTCTAAAAATGACTTTGCCTAACAATTGTAATGACAATGCCAACCACTGTTAATCACTAATCCGACCTCTAAAAATGGCTTTGCCAAACAATTGTGATGACTTTGCAAACCACTGGTAATCACTTATCCGACCTCTAAAAATGATTTTTTCCCAACAATTGTAATGACTTTGCCAACCACTGTTAATCACTCATCCGACCTCTAAAAATGACTTTTCCAAACAATTGTAATGACTATGCCAACCACTGTTAATCACATATCCGAATTCTAAAAACGACTTTGCCCAACAATTATAATGACTTTGCCAAACACTGTTAATCACCTATCCGACCTCTAAAAATGACTTTGCCTAACAATTGTAATGACTATGCCAACCACTGTTAATCACTAATCCGACCTCTAAAAATGACTTTTCCCAACAATTGTAATGACTATGCCAACCACTGGTAATGACTTATCCGACCTCTAAAAATAACTTTGCCCAACAATAATGATGACTTTGCCAACAACTGGTAATCAATTATCCGACCTCTAAAAATGACTTTGCCAAACAATTGTGATGACTTTGCCAACCACTGTTAATCACATTTCCGACCTCTAAAAATGACTTTGCCTAACAATTGTAATGACTATGCCAACCACTGTTAATCACTAATCCGACCTCTAAAAATGGCTTTGCCAAACAATTGTGATGACTTTGCCAACCAATGTTAATCACTTAACCGATCTCTAAAAACGACTTTGCCCAACAATTATAATGACTTTGCCAAACACTGTTAATCACCTATCCGACCTCTAAAAATGACCTTGCCCAACAATTGTAATGACTTTGCCAACCACTGTTAATCACATATCTGACCTCTAAAAATGACATTTCCCAACAATTGTAATGACTTTGCCAACCACTGATAATCACATTTCCGACCTCTAAAAATTACTTTGCCCAACAATTGTAATGACTTTGCCAACCACTGGTAATCACTTATCAGACCTCTAAAAATGACTTTTCCCAACAATTATAATGACTTTGCCAACCAATGTTAATCACTTAACCGATCTCTAAAAATGACTTTGCCCAACAATTATAATGACTTTGCCAAACACTGTTAATCACATATCCAACCTCTAAAAATGACTTTGCCTAACAATTGTAATGACAATGCCAACCACTGTTAATCACTAATCCGACCTCTAAAAATGGCTTTGCCAAACAATTGTGATGACTTTGCAAACCACTGGTAATCACTTATCCGACCTCTAAAAATGATTTTTCCCAACAATTGTAATGACTTTGCCAACCACTGTTAATCACTCATCCGACCTCTAAAAATGACTTTTCCAAACAATTGTAATGACTATGCCAACCACTGTTAATCACATATCCGAATGCTAAAAATGACTTTGCCCAACAATTGTAATGACTTTGCCAACCACTGTTAATCACATATCTGACCTCTAAAAATGACTTTTCCCAAAAATTTTAATGACTTTGCCAGCCACTGTTAATCACATTTCCGACCTCTAAAAATGACTTTGCCCAACAATTGTAATGACTTTGCCAACCACTGGTAATCACTTATCCGACCTCTAAAAATGACTTTGCCCAACAATTGTAATGACTTTGCCAACCACTGGTAATCACTTATCCGTCCTCTAAAAATGATTTTTCCCAACAATTGTAATGACTTTGCCAACCAATGTTAATCACTTAACCGATCTCTAAAAATGACTTTGCCCAACAATTATAATGACTTTGCCAAACACTGTAAATATTTATCCGACCTCTAAAAATGACTTTGCCCTACAATGGTAATGACAATGCCAACCACTGTTAATCACTAATCCGACCTCTAAAAATGGCTTTGCCAAACAATTGTGATGACTTTGCCAACCACTGGTAATCAATTATCCGACCTCTAAAAATGACTTTGCCCAACAAAGGAGTGACTTTGCCAACCACTGGTAATGACTAATCCAACCTCTTAAAATGACTTTTCCCAACAATTGTAATGACTTTGCCAAACACTGTTAATCACATATCCGACCCCTAAAAATGACTTTGCCTAACAATTGTAATGGCTATGCCAACCACTGTTAATCACTAATCCGAACTCTAAAAATGACTTTGCCCAACAATTGTAATGACTATGCCAACCACTGTTAATCACTTATCCGACCATTAAAAATGACTTTGCCCAACAATTGTAATGACTATGCAAACCACTGTTAATCACTTATCCGACCTCTAAAAATGACTTTGCCCAACAATTGTAATGACTTTGCCAACCAATGTTAATCACTTAACCGATCTCTAAAAATGACTTTGCCCAACAAAGGAGTTACTTTGCCAACCACTGGTAATGACTAATCCAACCTCTAAAAATGACTTTTCCCAACAATTGTAATGACTTTGCCAACCAATAATAATCACATTTCCGACCTCTAAAAATGACTTTGCCTAACAATTGTAATGACTTAACCAACCACTGTTAATCACTTATCCGATCTCTAAAAATGACTTTGCCCAACAATTGTAATGACTTTGCACAACCACTGTTAATCACTAATCCGACCTCTAAAAATGGCTTTGCCAAACAATTGTGATGAGTTGCCAACCACTGTTAATCGCTTATCCGACCATTAAAAATGACTTTGCCCAACAATTGTAATGACTATGCCAACCACTGTTAATCACTAATCCGACCTCTAAAAATGGCTTTGCCAAACAATTGTGATGACTTTGCCAACCACTGGTAACCAATTATCCGACCTCTAAAAATGACTTTGCCCAACAAAGGAGTGACTTTGCCAACCACTGGTAATGACTAATCCAACCTCTAAAAATGACTTTTCCCAACAATTGTAATGACTTTGCCAAACACTGTTAATCACATATCCGACCCCTAAAAATGACTTTGCCTAACAATTGTAATGACTATGCCAACCACTGTTAATCACTAATCCGAACTCTAAAAATGACTTTGCCCAACAATTGTAATGACTATGCCAACCACTGTTAATCACTTATCCGACCATTAAAAATGACTTTGCCCAACAATTGTAATGACTATGCCAACCACTGTTAATCACTTATCCGACCTCTAAAAATGACTTTGCCCAACAATTGTAATGACTTTGCCAACCAATGTTAATCACTTAACCGATCTCTAAAAATGACTTTGCCCAACAAAGGAGTTACTTTGCCTAACACTGGTAATGACTAATCCAACCTCTAAAAATGACTTTTCCCAACAATTGTAATGACTTTGCCAACCAATAATAATCACATTTCCGACCTTTAAAAATGACTTTGCCAAACAATTGTGATGACTTTGCCAACCACTGTTAATCGCTTATCCGACCATTAAAAATGACTTTGCCCAACAATTGTAATGACTATGCCAACCACTGGTAATCAATTATCCGACCTCTAAAAATGACTTTGCCCAACAAAGGAGTGACTATGCCAACCACTGTTAATCACTTATCCGACCATTAAAAATGACTTTGCCCAACAATTGTAATGACTATGCCAACCACTGTTAATCACTAATCCGACCTCTAAAAATGGCTTTGCCAAACAATTGTGATGACTTTGCCGACCACTGTTAATCGCTTATCCGACCATTAAAAATGACTTTTCCCAACAATTGTAATGACTATGCCAACCACTGGTAATGACTAATCCGACCTCTAAAAATAACTTTGCCCAACAATTGTAATGACTTTGCCAACCACTGTTAATCACATATCCGAATTCTAAAAATGACTTTGCCCAACAATTGTAATGACTTTGCCAGCCACTGTTAATCACATTTCCGACCTCTAAAAATGACTTTGCCCAACAATTGTAATGACTTTGCCAACCACTGGTAATCACTTATCCGACCTCTAAAAATGATTTTTCCCAACAATTGTAATGACTTTGCCAACCAATGTTAATCACTTATCTGATCTCTAAAAATGACTTTGCCCAACAATTGTAATGACTTTGCACAACCACTGTTAATCACTAATCCGACCTCTAAAAATGGCTTTGCCAAACAATTGTGATGACTTTGCCAACCACTGTTAATCGCTTATCCGACCATTAAAAATGACTTTGCCCAACAATTGTAATGACCATGCCAACCACTGTTAATCACTAATCCGACCTCTAAAAATGGCTTTGCCAAACAATTGTGATGACTTTGCCAACCACTGGTAATCAATTATCCGACCTCTAAAAATGACTTTGCCCAACAAAGGAGTGACTTTGCCAACCACTGGTAATGACTAATCCAACCTCTAAAAATGACTTTTCCCAACAATTGTAATGACTTTGCCAAACACTGTTAATCACATATCCGACCCCTAAAAATGACTTTGCCTAACAATTGTAATGACTATGCCAACCACTGTTAATCACTAATCCGAACTCTAAAAATGACTTTGCCCAACAATTGTAATGACTATGCCAACCACTGTTAATCACTTATCCGACCATTAAAAATGACTTTGCCCAACAATTGTAATGACTATGCCAACCACTGTTAATCACTTATCCGACCTCTAAAAATGACTTTGCCCAACAATTGTAATGACTTTGCCAACCAATGTTAATCACTTAACCGATCTCTAAAAATGACTTTGCCCAACAAAGGAGTTACTTTGCCTAACACTGGTAATGACTAATCCAACCTCTAAAAATGACTTTTCCCAACAATTGTAATGACTTTGCCAACCAATAATAATCACATTTCCGACCTTTAAAAATGACTTTGCCAAACAATTGTGATGACTTTGCCAACCACTGTTAATCGCTTATCCGACCATTAAAAATGACTTTGCCCAACAATTGTAATGACTATGCCAACCACTGGTAATCAATTATCCGACCTCTAAAAATGACTTTGCCCAACAAAGGAGTGACTATGCCAACCACTGTTAATCACTTATCCGACCATTAAAAATGACTTTGCCCAACAATTGTAATGACTATGCCAACCACTGTTAATCACTAATCCGACCTCTAAAAATGGCTTTGCCAAACAATTGTGATGACTTTGCCGACCACTGTTAATCGCTTATCCGACCATTAAAAATGACTTTTCCCAACAATTGTAATGACTATGCCAACCACTGGTAATGACTAATCCGACCTCTAAAAATAACTTTGCCCAACAATTGTAATGACTTTGCCAACCACTGTTAATCACATATCCGAATTCTAAAAATGACTTTGCCCAACAATTGTAATGACTATGCCAACCACTGTTAATCACTTATCCGACCATTAAAAATGACTTTGCCCAACAATTGTAATGACTATGCCAACCACTGTTAATCACTTATCCGACCTCTAAAAATGACTTTGCCCAACAATTGTAATGACTTTGCCAACCAATGTTAATCACTTAACCGATCTCTAAAAATGACTTTGCCCAACAAAGGAGTTACTTTGCCTAACACTGGTAATGACTAATCCAACCTCTAAAAATGACTTTTCCCAACAATTGTAATGACTTTGCCAACCAATAATAATCACATTTCCGACCTTTAAAAATGACTTTGCCAAACAATTGTGATGACTTTGCCAACCACTGTTAATCGCTTATCCGACCATTAAAATGACTTTGCCCAACAATTGTAATGACTATGCCAACCACTGGTAATCAATTATCCGACCTCTAAAAATGACTTTGCCCAACAAAGGAGTGACTATGCCAACCACTGTTAATCACTTATCCGACCATTAAAAATGACTTTGCCCAACAATTGTAATGACTATGCCAACCACTGTTAATCACTAATCCGACCTCTAAAAATGGCTTTGCCAAACAATTGTGATGACTTTGCCGACCACTGTTAATCGCTTATCCGACCATTAAAAATGACTTTTCCCAACAATTGTAATGACTATGCCAACCACTGGTAATGACTAATCCGACCTCTAAAAATAACTTTGCCCAACAATTGTAATGACTTTGCCAACCACTGTTAATCACATATCCGAATTCTAAAAATGACTTTGCCCAACAATTGTAATGACTTTGCCAGCCACTGTTAATCACATTTCCGACCTCTAAAAATGACTTTGCCCAACAATTGTAATGACTTTGCCAACCACTGGTAATCACTTATCCGACCTCTAAAAATGATTTTTCCCAACAATTGTAATGACTTTGCCAACCAATGTTAATCACTTATCCGATCTCTAAAAATGACTTTGCCCAACAATTGTAATGACTTTGCACAACCACTGTTAATCACTAATCCGACCTCTAAAAATGGCTTTGCCAAACAATTGTGATGACTTTGCCAACCACTGTTAATCGCTTATCCGACCATTAAAAATGACTTTGCCCAACAATTGTAATGACTATGCCAACCACTGTTAATCACTAATCCGACCTCTAAAAATGGCTTTGCCAAACAATTGTGATGACTTTGCCAACCACTGGTAATCAATTATCCGACCTCTAAAAATGACTTTGCCCAACAAAGGAGTGACTTTGCCAACCACTGGTAATGACTAATCCAACCTCTAAAAATGACTTTTCCCAACAATTGTAATGACTTTGCCAAACACTGTTAATCACATATCCGACCCCTAAAAATGACTTTGCCTAACAATTGTAATGACTATGCCAACCACTGTTAATCACTAATCCGAACTCTAAAAATGACTTTGCCCAACAATTGTAATGACTATGCCAACCACTGTTAATCACTTATCCGACCATTAAAAATGACTTTGCCCAACAATTGTAATGACTATGCCAACCACTGTTAATCACTTATCCGACCTCTAAAAATGACTTTGCCCAACAATTGTAATGACTTTGCCAACCAATGTTAATCACTTAACCGATCTCTAAAAATGACTTTGCCCAACAAAGGAGTTACTTTGCCTAACACTGGTAATGACTAATCCAACCTCTAAAAATGACTTTTCCCAACAATTGTAATGACTTTGCCAACCAATAATAATCACATTTCCGACCTTTAAAAATGACTTTGCCAAACAATTGTGATGACTTTGCCAACCACTGTTAATCGCTTATCCGACCATTAAAAATGACTTTGCCCAACAATTGTAATGACTATGCCAACCACTGGTAATCAATTATCCGACCTCTAAAAATGACTTTGCCCAACAAAGGAGTGACTATGCCAACCACTGTTAATCACTTATCCGACCATTAAAAATGACTTTGCCCAACAATTGTAATGACTATGCCAACCACTGTTAATCACTAATCCGACCTCTAAAAATGGCTTTGCCAAACAATTGTGATGACTTTGCCGACCACTGTTAATCGCTTATCCGACCATTAAAAATGACTTTTCCCAACAATTGTAATGACTATGCCAACCACTGGTAATGACTAATCCGACCTCTAAAAATAACTTTGCCCAACAATTGTAATGACTTTGCCAACCACTGTTAATCACATATCCGAATTCTAAAAATGACTTTGCCCAACAATTGTAATGACTTTGCCAGCCACTGTTAATCACATTTCCGACCTCTAAAAATGACTTTGCCCAACAATTGTAATGACTTTGCCAACCACTGGTAATCACTTATCCGACCTCTAAAAATGATTTTTCCCAACAATTGTAATGACTTTGCCAACCAATGTTAATCACTTAACCGATCTCTAAAAATGGCTTTGCCAAACAATTGTGATGACTTTGCCAACCACTGGTAATCACTTATCCGACCTCTAAAAATGATTTTTCCCAACAATTGTAATGACTATGCCAACCACTGTTAATCACTAATCCGACCTCTAAAAATGGCTTTGCCAAACAATTGTGATGACTTTGCCAACCACTGGTAATCAATTATCCGACCTCTAAAAATGACTTTTCCCAACAATTGTAATGACTATGCCAACCACTGGTAATGACTTATCCGACCTCTAAAAATAACTTTGCCCAACAATTGTAATGACTTTGCCAACCACTGTTAATCACATATCCGAATTCTAAAAATGACTTTGCCCAACAATTGTAATGACTTTGCCAACCACTGTTAATCACATATCTGACCTCTAAAAATAACTTTGCCCAACAATTGTGATGACTTTGCCAACCACTGTTAATCACATTTCCGACCTCTAAAAATGACTTTGCCTAACAATTGTAATGACTATGCCAACCACTGTTAATCACTAATCCGACCTCTAAAAATGGCTTTGCCAAACAATTGTGATGACTTTGCCAACCAATGTTAATCACTTAACCGATCTCTAAAAACGACTTTGCCCAACAATTATAATGACTTTGCCAAACACTGTTAATCACTTAACCGAACTCTAAAAATGACTTTGCCCAACAATTAAAATGACTATGCCAACCACTGTTAATCACTAATCCGACCTCTAAAAATGGCTTTGCCTAACAATTGTAATGACTATGCCAACCACTGTTAATCACTTATCCGAATTCTAAAAATGACTTTGCCCAACAATTGTAATGACTTTGCCAACCACTGTTAATCACATATCTGACCTCTAAAAATAACTTTGCCCAACAATTGTGATGACTTTGCCAACCACTGTTTATCACATTTCCAACCTCTAAAAATGACTTTGCCTAACAATTGTAATGACTATGCCAACTACTGTTAATCACTAATCCGACCTCTAAAAATGGCTTTGCCAAACAATTGTGATGACTTTGCCAACCAATGTTAATCACTTAACCGATCTCTAAAAACGACTTTGCCCAACAATTATAATGACTTTGCCAAACACTGTTAATCACATATCCGAATTCTAAAAATGACTTTGCCCAACAATTAAAATGACTATGCCAACCACTGTTAATCACTAATCCGACCTCTAAAAATAACTTTGCCCAACAATTGTAATGACTTTGCCAACCACTGTTAATCACATATCCGAATTCTAAAAATGACTTTGCCCAACAATTGTAATGACTTTGCCAACCACTGTTAATCACATATCTGACCTCTAAAAATAACTTTGCCCAACAATTGTGATGACTTTGCCAACCACTGTTAATCACATTTCCGACCTCTAAAAATGACTTTGCCTAACAATTGTAATGACTATGCCAACCACTGTTAATCACTAATCCGACCTCTAAAAATGACTTTGCCTAACAATTGTAATGACTATGCCAACCACTGTTAATCACTAATCCGACCTCTAAAAATAACTTTGCCCAACAATTGTAATGACTTTGCCAACCACTGTTAATCACATATCCGAATTCTAAAAATGACTTTGCCCAACAATTGTAATGACTTTGCCAACCACTGTTAATCACATATCTGACCTCTAAAAATAACTTTGCCCAACAATTGTGATGACTTTGCCAACCACTGTTAATCACATTTCCGACCTCTAAAAATGACTTTGCCTAACAATTGTAATGACTATGCCAACCACTGTTAATCACTAATCCGACCTCTAAAAATGGCTTTGCCAAACAATTGTGATGACTTTGCCAACCAATGTTAATCACTTAACCGATCTCTAAAAACGACTTTGCCCAACAATTATAATGACTTTGCCAAACACTGTTAATCACCTATCCGACCTCTAAAAATGACTTTGCCCAACAATTAAAATGACTATGCCAACCACTGTTAATCACTAATCCGACCTCTAAAAATAACTTTGCCCAACAATTGTAATGACTTTGCCAACCACTGTTAATCACATATCCGAATTCTAAAAATGACTTTGCCCAACAATTGTAATGACTTTGCCAACCACTGTTAATCACATATCTGACCTCTAAAAATAACTTTGCCCAACAATTGTGATGACTTTGCCAACCACTGTTAATCACATTTCCGACCTCTAAAAATGACTTTGCCTAACAATTGTAATGACTATGCCAACCACTGTTAATCACTAATCCGACCTCTAAAAATGGCTTTGCCAAACAATTGTGATGACTTTGCCAACCAATGTTAATCACTTAACCGATCTCTAAAAACGACTTTGCCCAACAATTATAATGACTTTGCCAAACACTGTTAATCACATATCCGAATTCTAAAAATGACTTTGCCCAACAATTAAAATGACTATGCCAACCACTGTTAATCACTAATCCGACCTCTAAAAATAACTTTGCCCAACTATTGTAATGACTTTGCCAACCACTGTTAATCACATATCCGAATTCTAAAAATGACTTTGCCCAACAATTGTAATGACTTTGCCAACCACTGTTAATCACATATCTGACCTCTAAAAATAACTTTGCCCAACAATTGTGATGACTTTGCCAACCACTGTTAATCACATTTCCGACCTCTAAAAATGACTTTGCCTAACAATTGTAATGACTATGCCAACCACTGTTAATCACTAATCCGACCTCTAAAAATGGCTTTGCCAAACAATTGTGATGACTTTGCCAACCAATGTTAATCACTTAACCGATCTCTAAAAACGACTTTGCCCAACAATTATAATGACTTTGCCAAACACTGTTAATCACATATCCGAATTCTAAAAATGACTTTGCCCAACAATTAAAATGACTATGCCAACCACTGTTAATCACTAATCCGACCTCTAAAAATAACTTTGCCCAACTATTGTAATGACTTTGCCAACCACTGTTAATCACATATCCGAATTCTAAAAATGACTTTGCCCAACAATTGTAATGACTTTGCCAACCACTGTTAATCACATATCTGACCTCTAAAAATAACTTTGCCCAACAATTGTGATGACTTTGCCAACCACTATTAATCACATTTCCGACCTCTAAAAATGACTTTGCCTAACAATTGTAATGACTATGCCAACCACTGTTAATCACTAATCCGACCTCTAAAAATGACTTTGCCTAACAATTGTAATTACTATGCCAACCACTGTTAATCACTAATCCGACCTCTAAAAATAACATTGCCCAACAATTGTAATGACTTTGCCAACCACTGTTAATCACATATCCGAATTCTAAAAATGACTTTGCCCAACAATTGTAATGACTTTGCCAACCACTGTTAATCACATATCTGACCTCTAAAAATAACTTTGCCCAACAATTGTGATGACTATGCCAACCACTGTTTATCACTAATCCGACCTCTAAAAATGACTTTGCCCAACAATTGTAATGACTTTGCCAACCAATGTTAATCACTTAACCGATCTCTAAAAATGACTTTGCCCAACAATTATAATGACTTAACAAACACTGTTAATCACATATCCGACCTCTAAAAATGACTTTTCCCAACAATTGTAATGACTATGCCAACCACTGTTAATCACTTATCCGACCATTAAAAATGACTTTGCCCATCAATTGTAATGACTATGCCAACCAATGTTAATCACTTAACCGATCTCTAAAAACGAATTTGCCCAACAATTATAATGACTTTGCCAAACACTGTTAATCACCTATCCGACCTCTAAAAATGACTTTGCCTAACAATTGTAATGACTATGCCAACCGCTGTTTATCACTAATCCGACCTCTAAAAATGGCTTTGCCAAACAATTGTGATGACTTTGCCAACCACTGGTAATCAATTATCCGACCTCTAAAAATGATTTTGCCCAACAAAGGAGTGACTTTGCCAACCACTGGTAATGACTAATCCAACCTCTAAAAATGACTTTTCCCAACAATTGTAATGACTATGCCAACCACTGGTAATGACTTATCCGACCTCTAAAAATAACTTTGCCCAACAATTGTAATGACTTTGCCAACCACTGTTAATCACATATCCGAATTCTAAAAATGACTTTGCCCATCAATTGTAATGACTTTGCCAACCACTGTTAATCACATATCTGACCTCTAAAAATAACTTTTCCCAACAATTGTGATGACTTTGCCAACCACTGTTAATCACATTTCCGACCTCTAAAAATGACTTTGCCTAACAATTGTAATGACTATGCCAACCACTGTTAATCACTAATCCGACCTCTAAAATGGCCTTGCCAAACAATTGTGATGACTTTGCCAACCAATGTTAATCACTTAACCGATCTCTAAAAACGACTTTGCCCAACAATTATAATGACTTTGCCAAACACTGTTAATCACTTAACCGAACTCTAAAAATGACTTTGCCCAACAATTAAAATGACTTTGCCAAACACTGTTAATCACATATCCGACCCCTAAAATGACTTTGCCTAACAATTGTAATGACTATGCCAACCACTGTTAATCACTAATCCGAACTCTAAAAATGACTTTGCCCAACAATTGTAATGACTATGCCAACCACTGTTAATCACTAATCCGACCTCTAAAAATGGCTTTGCCAAACAATTGTGATGACTTTGCCAACCAATGTTAATCACTTAACCGATCTCTAAAAACGACTTTGCCCAACAATTATAATGACTTTGCCAAACACTGTTAATCACTTAACCGAACTCTAAAAATGACTTTGCCCAACAATTAAAATGACTTTGCCAAACACTGTTAATCACATATCCGACCCCTAAAAATGACTTTGCCTAACAATTGTAATGACTATGCCAACCACTGTTAATCACTAATCCGAACTCTAAAAATGACTTTGCCCAACAATTGTAATGACTATGCCAACCACTGTTAATCACTCATCCGACCATTAAAAATGACTTTGCCCAACAATTGTAATGACTATGCCAACCACTGTTAATCACTTATCCGACCTCTAAAAATGACTTTGCCCAACAATTGTAATGACTTTGCCAACCAATGTTAATCACTTAACCGATCTCTAAAAATGACTTTGCCCAACAAAGGAGTTACTTTGCCAACCACTGGTAATGACTAATCCAACCTCTAAAAATGAATTTTCCCAACAATTGTAATGACTTTGCCAACCAATAATAATCACTTAACCGATCTCTAAAAATGACTTTGCCCAACAATTATAACGACTTAACAAACACTGTTAATCACATATCCGACCTCTAAAAATGACTTTGCCTAACAATTGTAATGACTATGCCAACCACTGTTAATCACTAATCCGACCTCTAAAAATGGCTTTGCCAAACAATTGTGATGACTTTGCCAACCAATGTTAATCACTTAACCGATCTCTAAAAACGACTTTGCCCAACAATTATAATGACTTTGCCAAACACTGTTAATCACTTAACCGAACTCCAAAAATGACTTTGCCCAACAATTAAAATGACTTTGCCAAACACTGTTAATCACATATCCGACCCCTAAAAATGACTTTGCCTAACAATTGTAATGACTATGCCAACCACTGTTAATCACTAATTCGAACTCTAAAAATGACTTTGCCCAACAATTGTAATGACTATGCCAACCACTGTTAATCACTAATCCGACCTCTAAAAATGGCTTTGCCAAACAATTGTGATGACTTTGCCAACCAATGTTAATCACTTAACCGATCTCTAAAAACGACTTTGCCCAACAATTATAATGACTTTGCCAAACACTGTTAATCACTTAACCGAACTCTAAAAATGACTTTGCCCAACAATTAAAATGACTTTGCCAAACACTGTTAATCACATATCCGACCCCTAAAAATGACTTTGCCTAACAATTGTAATGACTATGCCAACCACTGTTAATCACTAATCCGAACTCTAAAAATGACTTTGCCCAACAATTGTAATGACTGTGCCAACCACTGTTAATCACTTATCCGACCATTAAAAATGACTTTGCCCAACAATTGTAATGACTATGCCAACCACTGTTAATCACTTATCCGACCTCTAAAAATGACTTTGCCCAACAATTGGAATGACTTTGCCAACCAATGTTAATCACTTAACCGATCTCTAAAAATGACTTTGCCCAACAAAGGAGTTACTTTGCCAACCACTGGTAATGACTAATCCAACCTCTAAAAATGAATTTTCCCAACAATTGTAATGACTTTGCCAACCAATAATAATCACTTAACCGATCTCTAAAAATGACTTTGCCCAACAATTATAATGACTTAACAAACACTGTTAATCACATATCCGACCTCTAAAAATCACTTTGCCTAACAATTGTAATGACTATGCCAACCACTGTTAATCACTAATCCGACCTCTAAAAATGGCTTTTCCAAACAATTGTGATGACTTTGCCAACCACTGGTAATCACTTATCTGACCACTAAAAATGACTTTGCCCAACAATTGAAATGACTTTGCCAACCAATGTTAATCACTAATCCAACCTCTAAAAATGACTTTTCCCAAAAATTGTAATGACTATGCCAACCACTGTAAATCACTTATCCGACCTCTAAAAATGACTTTGCCCAACAATTGTAATGACTTTGCCAACCAATGTTAATCACTTAACCGATCTCTAAAAATGACTTTGCCCAACAAAGGAGTTACTTTGCCAACCACTGGTAATGACTAATCCAACCTCTAAAAATGACTTTTCCCAACAATTGTAATGACTTTGCCAACCAATAATAATCACATTTCCGACCTCTAAAAATGACTTTGCCTAACAATTGTAATGACTATGCCAACCACTGTTAATCACTAATCCGACCTCTAAAAATGGCTTTGCCAAACAATTGTGATGACTTTGCCAACCAATGTTAATCACTTAACCGATCTCTAAAAACGACTTTGCCCAACAATTATAATGACTTTGCCAAACACTGTTAATCACTTAACCGAACTCTAAAAATGACTTTGCCCAACAATTAAAATAACTTTGCCAAACACTGTTAATCACATATCCGACCCCTAAAAATGACTTTGCTTAACAATTGTAATGACTATGCCAACCACTGTTAATCACTAATCCGAACTCTAAAAATGACTTTGCCCAACAATTGTAATGACTATGCCAACCACTGTTAATCACTTATCCGACCATTAAAAATGACTTTGCCCAACAATTGTAATGACTATGCCAACCACTGTTAATCACTTATCCGACCACTAAAAATGACTTTGCCCAACAATTGTAATGACTTTGCCAACCAATGTTAATCACTTAACCGATCTCTAAAAATGACTTTGCCCAACAAAGGAGTTACTTTGCCAACCACTGGTAATGACTAATCCAACCTCTAAAAATGAATTTTCCCAACAATTGTAATGACTTTGCCAACCAATAATAATCACTTAACCGATCTCTAAAAATGACTTTGCCCAACAATTATAATGACTTAACAAACACTGTTAATCACATATCCGACCTCTAAAAATCACTTTGCCTAACAATTGTAATGACTATGCCAACCACTGTTAATCACTAATCCGACCTCTAAAAATGGCTTTTCCAAATAATTGTGATGACTTTGCCAACCACTGGTAATCACTTATCCGACCACTAAAAATGACTTTGCCCAACAATTGAAATGACTTTGCCAACCAATGTTAATCACTAATCCAACCTCTAAAAATGACTTTTCCCAAAAATTGTAATGACTATGCCAACCAATGTTAATCACTTAACCGATCTCTAAAAATGACTTTGCCCAACAAAGGAGTTACTTTGCCAACCACTGGTAATGACTAATCCAACCTCTAAAAATGACTTTTCCCAACAATTGTAATGACTTTGCCAACCAATAATAATCACATTTCCGATCTCTAAAAATGACTTTGCCCAACAATTATAATGACTTAACAAACACTGTTAATCACATATCCGACCTCTAAAAATGACTTTGCCTAACAATTGTAATGACTATGCCAACCACTGTTAATCACTAATCCGACCTCTAAGAATGGCTTTGCCAAACAATTGTGATGACTTTGCCAACCACTGGTAATCACTTATCCGACCTCTAAAAATGACTTTGCCTAACAAAGGAGTGACAATGCCAACCACTTGTAATGACTAATCCAACCTCTAAAAATGACTTTTCCCAACAATTGTAACGACTTTGCTAACCACTGTTAATCACATATCTGACCTCTAAAAATGACTTTTCCCAACAATTGTAATGACTTTGCCAGCCACTGTTAATCACATTTCCGACCTCTAAAATTTGATTTTGCCCAACAATTGTAATGACTTTGCCAACCACTGGTAATCACTTATCCGACCTCTAAAAATGATTTTTCCCAACAATTGTAATGACTTTGCCAACCAATGTTAATCACTAAACCGATCTCTAAAAATGACTTTGCCCAACAATTATAATGACTTTGCCAAACACTGTAAATCACCTATCCGACCTCTAAAAATGACTTTGCCTAACAATTGTAATGACTTTGCAAACCACTGTTAATCACTAATCCGACCTCTAAAAATGGCTTTGCCAAACAATTGTAATGACTTTGCCAACCACTGGTAATCACTTATCCGACCTCTAAAAATGACTTTGCCCAACAAAGGAGTTACTTTGCCAACCACTGGTAATGACTAATCCAACCTCTAAAAATGAATTTTCCCAACAATTGTAATGACTTTGCCAACCAATAATAATCACTTAACCGATCTCTAAAAATGACTTTGCCCAACAATTATAATGACTTAACAAACACTGTTAATCACATATCCGACCTCTAAAAATGACTTTGCCTAACAATTGTAATGACTATGCCAACCACTGTTAATCACTAATCCGACCTCTAAAAATGGCTTTTCCAAACAATTGTGATGACTTTGCCAACCACTGGTAATCACTTATCCGACCACTAAAAATGACTTTGCCCAACAATTGAAATGACTTTGCCAACCAATGTTAATCACTAATCCAACCTCTAAAAATGACTTTTCCCAAAAATTGTAATGACTATGCCAACCACTGTAAATCACTTATCCGACCTCTAAAAATGACTTTGCCCAACAATTGTAATGACTTTGCGAACCAATGTTAATCACTTAACCGATCTCTAAAAATGACTTTGCCCAACAAAGGAGTGACTTTGCCAACCACTGGTAATGACTAATCCAACCTCTAAAAATGACTTTTCCCAACAATTGTAATGACTTTGCCAACCAATAATAATCACTTAACCGATCTCTAAAAATGACTTTGCCCAACAATTATAATGACTTAACAAACACTGTTAATCACATATCCGACCTCTAAAAATGACTTTGCCTAACAATTGTAATGACTATGCCAACCACTGTTAATCACTAATACGACCTCTAAAAATGGCTTTGCCAAACAATTGTGATGACTTTGCCAACCACTGGTAATCACTTATCCGACCTCTAAAAATGACTTTGCCCAACAAAGGAGTGACAATGTCAACCACTTGTAATGACTAATCCAACCTCTAAAAATGACTTTTCCCAACAATTGTAATGACTTTGCTAACCACTGTTAATCACATATCTGACCCCTAAAAATGACTTTTCACAACAATTGTAATGACTTTGCCAGCCACTGTTAATCACATTTCCGACCTCTAAAAATTGATTTTGCCCAACAATTGTAATGACTTTGCCAACCACTGGTAATCACTTATCCGACCTCTAAAAATGATTTTTCCCAACAATTGTAATGACTTTGCCAACCAATAATAATCACTTAACAGATCTCTAAAAATGACTTTGCCCAACAATTATAATGACTTAACAAACACTGTTAATCACTTATCCGACCTCTAAAAATGATTTTTCCCAACAATTGTAATGACTTTGCCAACCAATGTTAATCACTAAACCGATCTCTAAAAATGACTTTGCCCAACAATTATAATGACTTTGCCAAACACTGTTAATCACCTATCCGACCTCTAAAAATGACTTTGCCTAACAATTGTAATGACTTTGCCAACCACTGTTAATCACTAATCCGACCTCTAAAAATGGCTTTGCCAAACAATTGTAATGACTTTGCCAACCACTGGTAATCACTTATCCGACCTCTAAAAATGACTTTGCCCAACAAAGGAGTGACTTTGCCAACCACTGGTAATGACTAATCCAACCTCTAAAAATGACTTTTCCCAACAATTGTAATGACTATGCCAACCACTGTTAATCACTTATCAGACCTCTAAAAATGACTTTGCCCAACAATTGTAATGACATTGCCAACAACTGTTAATCACTTATCTGACCTCTAAAAATTACTTTGCCCAACAATTGTGATGACTTTGCCAACCATTGTAAATCACTTATCTGACCTCTAAAAATAACTTTGCCCAACAATTGTGATGACTTTGCCAACCACTGTTAATCACATTTCCGACCTCTATAAATGACTTTGCCCAACAATTGTAATGACTTTGCCAACAACTGGTAATCACTCATCGGACCTCTAAAAATGACTTTTCCCAACAATTGTGATGACTTTGCCAACCAATGTTAATCACTTATCCAACCTCTAAAAATGACTTTGCCCAACAACTGTAATGACTTTGCCAACCACTGTTAATCACATATCTGACCTCTAAAAATGACTTTTCCCAACAATTGTAACGACTTTGCCAACCACTGTTAATCACATTTCCGACCTCTAAAAATGACTTTGCCCAACAATTGTAATGACTTTGCCAACCACTGGTAATCACTTATCAGACCTCTAAAAATGACTTTGCCCAACAATTGTAATGACATTGCCAACAACTGTTAATCACTTATCTGACCTCTAAAAATTACTTTGCCCAACAATTGTGATGACTTTGCCAACCATTGTTAATCACTTATCTGACCTCTAAAAATAACTTTGCCCAACAATTGTGATGACTTTGCCAACCACTGTTAATCACATTTCCGACCTCTATAAATGACTTTGCCCAACAATTGTAATGACTTTGCCAACAACTGGTAATCACTCATCGGACCTCTAAAAATGACTTTTCCCAACAATTGTGATGACTTTGCCAACCAATGTTAATCACTTATCCAACCTCTAAAAATGACTTTGCCCAACAATTGTAATGACTTTGCCAACCACTGTTAATCACATATCTGACCTCTAAAAATGACTTTTCCCAACAATTGAAACGACTTTGCCAACCACTGTTAATCACATTTCGGACCTCTAAAAATGACTTTGCCCAACAATTGTAATGACTTTGCCAACCAATGTTAATCACTTAACCGATCTCTAAAAATGACTTTGCCCAACAATTATAATGACTTTGCCAAACACTGTAAATCACCTATCCGACCTCTAAAAATCACTTTGCCTAACAATTGTAATGACTATGCCAACCACTGTTAATCACTAATCCGACCTCTAAAAATGGCTTTGCCAAACAATTGTGATGACTGTGCCAACCACTGGTAATCACTTATCCGACCTCTAAAAATGACTTTGCCCAACAAAGGAGTGACTTTGCCAACCACTGGTAATGACTAATCCAACCTCTAAAAATGACTTTTCCCAACAATTGTAATGACTTTGCCAACCACTGTTAATCACATTTCCGACCTCAAAAAATAACTTTGCCCAACAATTGTAATGACTTTGCCAACCACTGGTAATCACTTATCAGACCTCTAAAAATGACTTTTCCCAACAATTGTAATGACTTTGCCAACCACTGTTAATCACATTTCCGACCTCTAAAAATGACTTTGCCCAACAATTGTAATGACTTTGCCAACCACTGGTAATCACTTATCAGACCTCTAAAAATGACTTTTCCCAACAATTGTAATGACTTTGCCAACCAATGTTAATCACTTAACCGATCTCTAAAAATGACTTTGCCCAACAATTATAATGACTTTGCAAAACACTGTTAATCACCTATCCGACCTCTAAAAATGACTTTGCCCAACAATTGTAATGACTTTGCGAACCAATGTTAATCACTTATCCGACCTATAAAAATGACTTTGCCCAACAATTGTAATGACTTTGCCAACAACTGGTAATCACTTATCCGACCTCTAAAAATGACTTTGCCCAACAATTGTAATGACATTGCCAACAACTGTTAATCACTTATCTGACCTCTAAAAATTACTTTGCCCAACAATTATGATGACTTTGCCAACCACTGTTAATCACTTATCTGACCTCTAAAATAACTTTGCCCAACAATTGTGATGACTTTGCCAACCACTGTTAATCACATTTCCGACCTCTATAAATGACTTTGCCCAACAATTGTAATGACTTTGCCAACAACTGGTAATCACTCAACGGACCTCTAAAAATGACTTTTCCCAACAATTGTGATGACTTTGCCAACCAATGTTAATCACTTATCCAACATCTAAAAATGACTTTGCCCAACAATTGTAATGACTTTGCCAACCACTGTTAATCACTTATCCGATCTCTAAAAATTACTTTGCCCAAAAATTGTTATGACTTTGCCAACCACTGTTAATCACTTATCCCACCTCTAAAAATGACTTTGCCCAATAATTGTAATGACTTTGCGAACCAATGTTAATCACTTATCCGACCTATAAAAATGACTTTGCCCAACAATTGTAATGACTTTGCCAACAACTGGTAATCACTTATCCGACCTCTAAAAATGACTTTTCCCAACAATTGTAATGACTTTGCCAACCACTGTTAATCACTTATCCGATCTCTAAAAATGACTTCGCCCAACAACTGTAATGACTTTGCACAACCACTGTTAATCACTTATTCGACTCTTAAAAATGATTTTGCCCAACAATTGTAATGACTTTGCACAACCACTGTTAATCACTTATCCGACCTCTAAAAATGACTTTGCCCAACAAGTTAATGACTTTGCCAACCACTGTTAATCACATATCCGACTCTTAAAAATGACTTTGCCCAACAATTGTAATGACATTGCCAACAACTGTTAATCACTTATCTGACCTCTAAAAATGACTTTGCCCAACAATTGTGATGACTTTGCCAACCACTGTTAATCACATATCCGATCTCTAAAAATGACTTCGCCCAACAACTGTAATGACTTTGCAAAACCACTGTAAATCACTTATCCGACCTCTAAAAATGACTTTGCCCAACAAGGTAATGACTTTGCAAACCACTGTTAATCACATATCCGACTCTTAAAAATGACTTTGCCCAACAATTGTAATGACATTGCCAACAACTGTTAATCACTTATCTGACCTCTAAAAATGACTTTGCCCAACAATTGCAATGACTTTGCCAACCACTAATAATCACTTATCCGATCTCTAAAAATTACTTTGCCCAAAAATTGTAATGACTTTGCCAACCACTGTTAATCACTTATCCGACCTCTAAAAATGACTTTGCCCAACAATTGTAATGACTTTGCGAACCAATGTTAATCACTTATCCGACCTATAAAAATGACTTTGCCCAACAATTGTAATGACTTTGCCAACAACTGGTAATCACTTACCCGACCTCTAAAAATGACTTTGTCAAACAATTTAGATGACTCTGCCAACCACTGTT
This sequence comes from Brachionus asplanchnoidis, assembly GCA_025491095.1. Taxonomy (NCBI): domain Eukaryota; kingdom Metazoa; phylum Rotifera; class Eurotatoria; order Ploima; family Brachionidae; genus Brachionus; species Brachionus asplanchnoidis. The sequence continues at coordinate 356,168 of JAILYF010000069.1, forward strand.
AATCACTTATCCGACCTCTAAAAATGACTTTTCCCAACAATTGTAATGACTTTGCCAACCACTCTTAATCACTTATCCGATCTCTAAAAATGACTTCGCCCAACAACTGTAATGATTTTGCACAACCACTGTTAATCACTTATTCGACTCTTAAAAATGACTTTGCCCAACAATTGTAATGACATTGCCAACAACTGTTAATCACTTATCTGACCTCTAAAAATGACTTTGCCCAACAATTGTGATGACTTTGCCAACAACTGGTAATCTTTCATCCGACCTCTAAAAATGACTTTTCCCAACAATTGTGATGACTTTGCCAACCAATGTTAATCACTTATCCGACCTCTAAAAATGACTTTGCCCAACAATTGTAATGACTTTGCCAACAACTGTTAATCACTTATCTGACCTCTAAAAATGACTTTGCCCAACAATTGTGATGACTTTGCCAACAACTGGTAATCTTTCATCCGACCTCTAAAAATGACTTTTCCCAACAATTGTGATGACTTTGCCAACCAATGTTAATCACTTATCCGACCTCTAAAAATGACTTTGCCCAACAATTGTAATGACTTTGCCAACCACTAATAATCACTTATCCGATCTCTAAAAATGACTTTGCCCAACAATTGTAATGACTTTGCGAACCAATGTTAATCACTTATCCGACCTCTAAAAATGACTTTGCCCAACAATTGTGATGACTTTGCCAACCACTGTTAATCACTCATCCGACCTCTATAAATGACTTTGCCCAACAATTGTAATGACTTTGCCAACAACTGGTAATCACTCATCCGACTCTTAAAAATGACTTTGCCCAACAATTGTAATGACATTGCCAACAACTGTTAATCACTTATCTGACCTCTAAAAATGACTTTGCCCAACAATTGTAATGACTTTGCCAACCACTAATAATCACTTATCCGATCTCTAAAAATTACTTTGCCCAAAAATTGTAATGACTTTGCCAACCACTGTTAATCACTTATCCGACCTCTAAAAATGACTTTGCCCAACAATTGTAATGACTTTGCGAACCAATGTTAATCACTTATCCGACCTATAAAAATGACTTTGCCCAACAAGGTAATGACTTTCCCAACCACTGTTAATCACATATCCGACTCTTAAAAATGACTTTGCCCAACAATTGTAATGACATTGCCAACAACTGTTAATCACATTTCCGACCTCTATAAATGACTTTGCCCAACAATTGTAATGACTTTGCCAACCAATGTTAATCACTTATCCGACCTCTAAAAATGACTTTGCCCAACAATTATAATGACTTTGCCAACCACTGTTAATCACTTATAAGACCTCTAAAAATGATTTTACCCAACAATTGTAATTGTTTTGCCAACCACTGTTAATCACATAACCGACCTCTAAAAATGAATTTGCCCAACAATTGAAATGACTTTGCCAACCACTGTTAATCACATATCCGACTCTTAAAAATGACTTTGCCCAACAATTGTAATGACTTTGCCAACAACTGGTAATCACTTATCCGACCTCTAATAATGAATTTGCCAGACAATTTAGATGACTTTGCCAACCACAGTTAATCACTTATTTGACCTCTAAATATGACTTTTCCCAACAATTGTAATGACTTTGCCAACCACTATTAATCACTTGTCCGACCTCTAAAAATGACTTTACCCAACAATTGTAATGACTTTGCGAACCAATGTTAATCACTTATCCTACCTATAAAAATTACTTTGCCCAACAATTGTAATGACTATGCCAACCACTGTTAATCACTTATCCGACCTCTAAAAATGACTTTGCCAACAACTGGTAATCACTTATCCGACCTCTAAAAATGACTTTGCCAAACAGTTGTAATGACTTTGCCAACAACTGGTAATCACTTATCCGAACTCTAAAAATGACTTTGCCCAACAATTGAAATGACTTTGCCAACCAATGTTAATCACTAATCCAACCTCTAAAAATGACTTTTCCCAACAATTGTAATGACTATGCCAACCACTGTTAATCACTTATCCGACCTCTAAAAATGACTTTGCCCAACAATTGTAATGACATTGCCAACAACTGTTAATCACCTTTCTGACCTCTAAAAATTACTTTGCCCAACAATTGTGATGACTTTGCCAACCACTGTAAATCACATTTCCGACCTCTATAAATGACTTTGCCCGACAATTGAAATGACTTTGCCAACAACTGGTAATCACTCATCGGACCTCTAAAAATGACTTTTCCCAACAATTGTGATGACTTTGCCAACCAATGTTAATCACTTATCCAACCTCTAAAAATGACTTTGCCCAACAATTGTAATGACTTTGCCAACTACTGTTAATCACATATCTGACCTCTAAAAATGACTTTTCCCAACAATTGTAATGACTTTGCCATCCACTGTTAATCACATTTCCGACCTCTAAAAATGACTTTGCCCAACAATTGTAATGACTTTGCCAACCACTGGTAATCACTTATCAGACCTCTAAAAATGACTTTTCCCAACAATTGTAATGACTTTGCCAACCAATATTAATCACATAACCGATCTCTAAAAATGACTTTGCCAAATACTGTTAATCATCTATCCGACCTCTAAAAATGACTTTGCCTAACAATTGTAATGACTATGCCAACCACTGTTAATCACTAATCCGACCTCTAAAAATGGCTTTGCCAAACAATTGTGATGACTTTGCCAACCACTGGTAATCACTTATCCGACCTCTAAAAATGACTTTACCCAACAAAGGAGTGACTTTGCCAACCACTGGTAATGACTAATCCAACCTCTAAAAATGACTTTTCCCAACAATTATAATGACTTTGCCAACCACTGTTAATCACTTATAAGACCTCTAAAAATGATTTTACCCAACAATTGTAATTGTTTTGCCAACCACTGTTAATCACATAACCGACCTCTAAAAATGAATTTGCCCAACAATTGAAATGACTTTGCCAACCACTGTTAATCACATATCCGACTCTTAAAAATGACTTTGCCCAACAATTGTAATGACTTTGCCAACAACTGGTAATCACTTATCCGACCTCTAATAATGAATTTGCCAGACAATTTAGATGACTTTGCCAACCACAGTTAATCACTTATTTGACCTCTAAATATGACTTTTCCCAACAATTGTAATGACTTTGCCAACCACTATTAATCACTTGTCCGACCTCTAAAAATGACTTTACCCAACAATTGTAATGACTTTGCGAACCAATGTTAATCACTTATCCTACCTATAAAAATTACTTTGCCCAACAATTGTAATGACTATGCCAACCACTGTTAATCACTTATCCGACCTCTAAAAATGACTTTGCCAACAACTGGTAATCACTTATCCGACCTCTAAAAATGACTTTGCCAAACAGTTGTAATGACTTTGCCAACAACTGGTAATCACTTATCCGAACTCTAAAAATGACTTTGCCCAACAATTGAAATGACTTTGCCAACCAATGTTAATCACTAATCCAACCTCTAAAAATGACTTTTCCCAACAATTGTAATGACTATGCCAACCACTGTTAATCACTTATCCGACCTCTAAAAATGACTTTGCCCAACAATTGTAATGACATTGCCAACAACTGTTAATCACCTTTCTGACCTCTAAAAATTACTTTGCCCAACAATTGTGATGACTTTGCCAACCACTGTAAATCACATTTCCGACCTCTATAAATGACTTTGCCCGACAATTGAAATGACTTTGCCAACAACTGGTAATCACTCATCGGACCTCTAAAAATGACTTTTCCCAACAATTGTGATGACTTTGCCAACCAATGTTAATCACTTATCCAACCTCTAAAAATGACTTTGCCCAACAATTGTAATGACTTTGCCAACTACTGTTAATCACATATCTGACCTCTAAAAATGACTTTTCCCAACAATTGTAATGACTTTGCCATCCACTGTTAATCACATTTCCGACCTCTAAAAATGACTTTGCCCAACAATTGTAATGACTTTGCCAACCACTGGTAATCACTTATCAGACCTCTAAAAATGACTTTTCCCAACAATTGTAATGACTTTGCCAACCAATATTAATCACATAACCGATCTCTAAAAATGACTTTGCCAAATACTGTTAATCATCTATCCGACCTCTAAAAATGACTTTGCCTAACAATTGTAATGACTATGCCAACCACTGTTAATCACTAATCCGACCTCTAAAAATGGCTTTGCCAAACAATTGTGATGACTTTGCCAACCACTGGTAATCACTTATCCGACCTCTAAAAATGACTTTACCCAACAAAGGAGTGACTTTGCCAACCACTGGTAATGACTAATCCAACCTCTAAAAATGACTTTTCCCAACAATTGTAATGACTATGCCAACCACTGTTAATCACCTATCCGACCTCTAAAAATGACTTTGCCCAACAATTGTAATGACATTGCCAACAACTGTTAATCACCTTTCTGACCTCTAAAAATTACTTTGCCCAACAATTGTGATGATTTTGCCAACCACTGTTAATCACTAATCTGACCTCTAAAAATAACTTTTCCCAACAATTGTGATGACTTTGCTTACCACTGTTAATCACATTTCCGACCTCTATAAATGACTTTGCCCAACAATTGTAATGAATTTGCCAACAACTGGTAATCACTCATCGGACCTCTAAAAATGACTTTTCCCAACAATTGTGATGACTTTGCCAACCAATGTTAATCACTTATCCAACATCTTAAAATGACTTTTCCCAACAATTGTAATGACTTTGCCAACCACTGTTAATCACTTATCCGATCTCTAAAAATTACTTTGCCCAAAAATTGGAATGACTTTGCCAACCACTGTTAATCACTTATTCGACTCTTAAAAATGACTCTGCCCAAAAATTGTAATGACATTGCCAACAACTGTTAATCACTTATCTGACCTCTAAAAATTACTTTGCCCAACAATTGTGATGACTTTGCCAACCACTGTTAATCACTTATCTGACCTCTAAAAATAACTTTGCCCAACAATTGTAATGACATTGCCAACAACTGTTAATCACTTATCTGACCTCTAAAAATGACTTTGCCCAACAATTGTGATGACTTTGCCAACCACTGTTAATCACTCATCCGACCTCTAAAAATGACTTTGCCCAACAATTGTAATGACTTTGCACAACCACTGTTAATCACTAATCCGACCTCTAAAAATGATTTTGCCCAACAATTGTAATGACTTTGCCAACCAATGTTAATCACTTATCCGATCTCTAAAAATTACTTTGCCCAAAAATTGTAATGACTTTGCCAACCACTGTTAATCACTTATTCGACTCTTAAAAATGACTTTGCCCAACAATTGTAATGACATTGCCAACAACTGTTAATCACTTATCTGACCTCTAAAAATTACTTTGCCCAACAATTGTGATGACTTTGCCAACCACTGTTAATCACTTATCTGACCTCTAAAAATAACTTTGCCCAACAATTGTAATGACATTGCCAACAACTGTTAATCACTTATCTGACCTCTAAAAATGACTTTGCCCAACAATTGTGATGACTTTGCCAACCACTGTTAATCACTCATCCGACCTCTATAAATGACTTTGCCCAACAATTGTAATGACTTTGCCAACAACTGGTAATAACTCATCCGACCTCTAAAAATGACTTTTCCCAACAATTGTGATGACTTTGCCAACCAATGTTAATCACTTATCCGACCTCTAAAAATGACTTTGCCCAACAATTGTAATGACATTGCCAACCACTAGTAATCAAATATCCGATCTCTAAAAATTACTTTGCCCAAAAATTGTAATGACCTTGCCAACCACTGTTAATCACTTATCCGACCTCTAAAAATGACTTTGCCCAACAATTGTAATGACTTTGCGAACCAATGTTAATTACTTATCCAACCTCTAAAAATGACTTTTCCAAACAATTGTAATGACTTTACCAACCAATGTTAATCACTTATCCGATCTCTAAAAATGACTTTGTCAAACAATTTAGATGACTTTGCCAACCACTGTTAATCACTTATCCGACCTCTAAAAATGACTTTTCCCAACAATTGTAATGACTTTGCCAACCACTGTTAATCCTTTATCCGATCTCTAAAAATGACTTTGCCCAACAACTGTAATGACTTTGCACAACCACTGTTAATCACTTATCCGACCTCTAAAAATGACTTTGCCCAACAAGGTAATGACTTTGCCAACCACTGTTAATCACTTATTCGACTCTTAAAAATGACTTTGCCCAACAACTGTAATGACTTTGCACAACCACTGTTAATCACTTATCCGACCTCTAAAAATGACTTTGCCCAACAAGGTAATGACTTTGCCAACCACTGTTAATCACTTATTCGACTCTTAAAAATGACTTTGCCCAACAATTGTAATGACTTTGCCAACCACTGTTAATCACTTATCCGACCTCTAAAAATGACTTTGCCCAACAATTGTAATGACTTTGCGAACCAATGTTAATCACTTATCCGACCTATAAAAATGACTTTGCCCAACAATTGTAATGACTTTGCCAACAACTGGTAATCACTTATCCGACCTCTAAAAATGACTTTGTCAAACAATTTAGATGACTTTGCCAACCACTGTTAATCACTTATTCGACTCTTAAAAATGACTTTGCCCAACAACTGTAATGACTTTGCACAACCACTGTTAATCACTTATCCGACCTCTAAAAATGACTTTGCCCAACAAGGTAATGACTTTGCCAACCACTGTTAATCACTTATCCGACCTCTAAAAATGACTTTGCCCAACAAGGTAATGACATTGCCAACAACTGTTAATCACTTATCTGACCTCTAAAAATGACTTTGTCAAACAATTTAGATGACTTTGCCAACCACTGTTAATCACTTATTCGACTCTTAAAAATGACTTTGCCCAACAACTGTAATGACTTTGCACAACCACTGTTAATCACTTATCCGACCTCTAAAAATGACTTTGCCCAACAAGGTAATGACTTTGCCAACCACTGTTAATCACTTATCCGACCTCTAAAAATGACTTTGCCCAACAAGGTAATGACATTGCCAACAACTGTTAATCACTTATCTGACCTCTAAAAATGACTTTGCCCAACAATTGTGATGACTTTGCCAACCACTGTTAATCACTCATCCGACCTCTATAAATGACTTTGCCCAACAATTGTAATGACTTTGCCAACCAATGTTAATCACTTATCCGACCTCTAAAAATTACTTTGCCCAAAAATTGTAATGACTTTGCCAACCACTGTTAATCACTTATTCGACTCTCAAAAATGACTTTGCCCAACAATTGTAAAGGCATTGCCAACAACTGTTAATCACTTATCTGACCTCTAAAAATGACTTTGTCAAACAATTTAGATGACTTTGCCAACCACTGTTAATCACTTATCCGACCTCTAAAAATGACTTTTCCCAACAATTGTAATGACATAGCTAACAACTGTTAATCACTTATCTGACCTCTAAAAATGACTTTGCCCAACAATTATAATGACTTTGCCAACCACTAATAATCAAATATCCGATCTCTAAAAATTACTTTGCCCAAAAATTGTAATGACTTTGCCAACCACTGTAAATCACTTATCCGACCTCTAAAAATGACTTTGCCCAACAATTGTAATGACTTTGCGAACCAATGTTAATCACTTATCCGACCTATAAAAATGACTTAGCCCAACAATTGTAATGACTTTGCCAACAACTGGTAATCACTTATCCGACCTCTAAAAATGACTTTGTCAAACAATTTAGATGACTTTGCCAACCACTGTTAATCACTTATCTGACCTCTAAAAATGACTTTGCCCAACAATTAAAATCACTTTGCCAACCACTGTTAATCACATATCCGACCTCTAAAAATGATTTTACCCAACAATTGTAATGGTTTTGCCAACCACTGTTAATCACTTATCCGACCTCTAAAAATGACTTTGCCCAACAATTGAAATGACTTTGCCAACCACTGTTAATCACATATCCGACTCTTAAAAATGACTTTGCCCAACAATTGTAATGACTTTGCCAACAACTGGTAATCACTTATCCGACCTCTAAAAATGACTTTGCCCAACAATTGTAATGACTTTGCCAACCACTGTTGATCACTTATCCGACCTCTAAAAATGACTTTTCCCAACAATTGTAATGACTTTGCCAACCACTGGTAATGACTTATCTGACCTCTAAAAATAACTTTGCCCAACAATTGTAATGACTTTGCCAACCACTGTTAATCACATATCTGACCTCTAAAAATGCTTTTGCCCATCAAATGTAATGACTTTGCCAAACACTGGTAATGACTTATCCGACCTCAGAAAATGACTTTGCCCAACAATTGTAATGACTTTGCCAACCACTATTAATCACTTATCCGACCTCTAAAAATGGCTTTGCCAAACAATTGTGATGACTTTGCCAACCACTGGTAATCACTTATCCGACCTCTAAAAATGACTTTGTCCAACAAAGGAGTGACTTTGCCAACCACTGGTAATGACTAATCCAACCTCTAAAAATGACTTTTCCCAACAATTGTAATGACTTTACCAACCAATGTTAATCACTTATCCGATCTCTAAAAATGACTTTGCCCAACAATTGTAATGACTTTGAACAACCACGGTTAATCACTAATCCGACCTCAAAAAATGACTTTGCCCAACAATTGTAATGACTTTGCCAACCACTGTTAATCACTTATCCGACCTCTAAAAATGACTTTGCCAAACAATTGTAATGACTTTGCCAACAACTGGTAATCACTTATCCGAACTCTAAAAATGACTTTGCCCAACAATTGAAATGACTTTGCCAACCACTGTTAATCACATATCCGACCTCTATAAATGACTTTGCCCAATAATTGTAATGACTTTGCCAACAACTGGTAATCACTCATCCGACCTCTATAAATGACTTTTCCCAACAATTGTGAAGACTTTTACAACCAAGGTTCATCACTTATCCGACCTCTAAAAATGACTTTGCCCAACAATTGTAATGACTTTGCCAACCACTGTTAATCACTTATCCGACCTCTAAAAATGATTTTTTCCAACAATTGTAATGACTTTGCCGACCACTGGTAATGACTTATCTGACCTCTAAAAATAACTTTGCCCAAAAATTGTAATGACTTTGCCAACCACTGTTAATCACTTATCCGACCTCTAAAAATGACTTTGCCCAACAATTGTAATGACTTTGCGAACCAATGTTAATCACTTATCCGACCTATAAAAATGACTTTTCCCAACAATTGTAATGACTTTACCAACCAATGTTAATCACTTATCCGATCTCTAAAAATGATTTTGCCCAACAATTGTAATGACTTTGAACAACCACGGTTAATCACTAATCCGACCTCAGAAAATGATTTTTCCCAACAATTGTAATGACTTTGCCAACCACTATTAATCACTTATCCGAACTCTAAAAATGGCTTTGCCAAACAATTGTGATGACTTTGCCAACCACTGGTAATCACTTATCCGACCTCTAAAAATGGCTTTGCCAAACAATTGTGATGACTTTGCCAACCACTGGTAATCACTTATCCGACCTCTAAAAATGACTTTGCCCAACAAAGGAGTGACTTTGCCAACCACTGGTAATGACTAATCCAACCTCTAAAAATGACTTTTCCAAACAATTGTAATGACTTTACCAACCAATGTTAATCACTTATCCGATCTCTAAAAATGACTTTGCCCAACAATTGTAATGACTTTGAACAACCACGGTTAATCACTAATCCGACCTCAAAAAATGATTTTTCCCAACAATTGTAATGACTTTGCCAACCACTATTAATCACTTATCCGACCTCTAAAAATGACTTTGCCAAACAATTGTAATGACTTTACCAACCAATGTTAATCACTTATCCGATCTCTAAAAATGATTTTGCCCAACAATTGTAATGACTTTGAACAACCACGGTTAATCACTAATCCGACCTCAGAAAATGACTTTGCCCAACAATTGTAATGACTTTGCCAACCACTATTAATCACTTATCCGACCTCTAAAAATGGCTTTGCCAAACAATTGTGATGACTTTGCCAACCACTGGTAATCACTTATCCGACCTCTAAAAATGACTTTGTCCAACAAAGGAGTGACTTTGCCAACCACTGGTAATGACTAATCCAACCTCTAAAAATGACTTTTCCCAACAATTGTAATGACTTTACCAACCAATGTTAATCACTTATCCGATCTCTAAAAATGACTTTGCCCAACAATTGTAATGACTTTGAACAACCACGGTTAATCACTAATCCGACCTCAAAAAATGACTTTGCCCAACAATTGTAATGACTTTGCCAACCACTGTTAATCACTTATCCGACCTCTAAAAATGACTTTGCCAAACAATTGTAATGACTTTGCCAACAACTGGTAATCACTTATCCGAACTCTAAAAATGACTTTGCCCAACAATTGAAATGACTTTGCCAACCACTGTTAATCACATATCCGACCTCTATAAATGACTTTGCCCAATAATTGTAATGACTTTGCCAACAACTGGTAATCACTCATCCGACCTCTATAAATGACTTTTCCCAACAATTGTGAAGACTTTTACAACCAAGGTTCATCACTTATCCGACCTCTAAAAATGACTTTGCCCAACAATTGTAATGACTTTGCCAACCACTGTTAATCACTTATCCGACCTCTAAAAATGATTTTTTCCAACAATTGTAATGACTTTGCCGACCACTGGTAATGACTTATCTGACCTCTAAAAATAACTTTGCCCAAAAATTGTAATGACTTTGCCAACCACTGTTAATCACTTATCCGACCTCTAAAAATGACTTTGCCCAACAATTGTAATGACTTTGCGAACCAATGTTAATCACTTATCCGACCTATAAAAATGACTTTTCCCAACAATTGTAATGACTTTACCAACCAATGTTAATCACTTATCCGATCTCTAAAAATGATTTTGCCCAACAATTGTAATGACTTTGAACAACCACGGTTAATCACTAATCCGACCTCAGAAAATGATTTTTCCCAACAATTGTAATGACTTTGCCAACCACTATTAATCACTTATCCGAACTCTAAAAATGGCTTTGCCAAACAATTGTGATGACTTTGCCAACCACTGGTAATCACTTATCCGACCTCTAAAAATGACTTTGTCCAACAAAGGAGTGACTTTGCCAACCACTGGTAATGACTAATCCAACCTCTAAAAATGACTTTTCCCAACAATTGTAATGACTTTACCAACCAATGTTAATCACTTATCCGATCTCTAAAAATGACTTTGCCCAACAATTGTAATGACTTTGAACAACCACGGTTAATCACTAATCCGACCTCAAAAAATGACTTTGCCCAACAATTGTAATGACTTTGCCAACCACTGTTAATCACTTATCCGACCTCTAAAAATGACTTTGCCAAACAATTGTAATGACTTTGCCAACAACTGGTAATCACTTATCCGAACTCTAAAAATGACTTTGCCCAACAATTGAAATGACTTTGCCAACCACTGTTAATCACATATCCGACCTCTATAAATGACTTTGCCCAATAATTGTAATGACTTTGCCAACAACTGGTAATCACTCATCCGACCTCTATAAATGACTTTTCCCAACAATTGTGAAGACTTTTACAACCAAGGTTCATCACTTATCCGACCTCTAAAAATGACTTTGCCCAACAATTGTAATGACTTTGCCAACCACTGTTAATCACTTATCCGACCTCTAAAAATGATTTTTTCCATCAATTGTAATGACTTTGCCGACCACTGGTAATGACTTATCTGACCTCTAAAAATAACTTTGCCCAAAAATTGTAATGACTTTGCCAACCACTGTTAATCACTTATCCGACCTCTAAAAATGACTTTGCCCAACAATTGTAATGACTTTGCGAACCAATGTTAATCACTTATCCGACCTATAAAAATGACTTTGCCCAGCAATTGAAATGACTTTGCCAACAACTGGTAATCACTTATTTGACCTCTAAAAATGACTTTGTCAAACAATTTAGATGACTTTGCCAACCACTGTTAATCACTTATCCGACCTCTAAAAATGACTTTTCCCAACAATTGTAATGACTTTGCCAACCACTAATAATCAAATATCCGATCTCTAAAAATTACTTTGCCCAAAAATTGTAATGACTTTGCCAACCACTGTTAATCACTTATCCGACCTCTAAAAATGACTTTGCCCAACAATTGTAATGACTTTGCGAACCAATGTTAATCACTTATCCGACCTATAAAAATGACTTTGCCCAACAATTGTAATGACTTTGCCAACAACTGGTAATCACTTATCCGACCTCTAAAAATGACTTTGTCAAACAATTTAGATGACTTTGCCAACCACTGTAAATCACTTATCCGACCTCTAAAAATGACTTTTCCCAACAATTGTAATGACATTGCCAACAACTGTTAATCACTTATCTGACCTCTAAAAATGACTATTCCCAACAATTGTGATGACTTTGCCAACCACAGTTAATCACATTTCCGACCTCTATAAATGACTTTGCCCAACAATTGTAATGACTTTGCCAACAACTGGTAATCACTCATCCGACCTCTATAAATGACTTTTCCCAACAATTGTGAAGACTTTTACAACCAAGGTTAATCACTTATCCGACCTCTAAAAATGACTTTGCCCAACAATTGTAATGACTTTGCCAACCACTGTTAATCACTTATCCGACCTCTAAAAATGATTTTTTCCAACAATTGTAATGACTTTGCCAACCACTGGTAATCACTTATCCGACCTCTAAAAATGACTTTGCCCAACAAAGGAGTGACTTTGCCAACCACTGGTAATGACTAATCCAACCTCTAAAAATGACTTTTCCCAACAATTGTAATGACTTTACCAACCAATGTTAATCACTTATCCGATCTCTAAAAATGACTTTGCCCAACAATTGTAATGACTTTGAACCACCACGGTTGATCACTAATCCGACCTCTATAAATGACTTGGCCCAACAATTGTAATGACTTTGCCAACAACTGGTAATCACTCATCAGACCTCTAAAAATGACTTTTCCAAACAATTGTGATGACTTTGCCAACCAATGTTAATCACTTATCCGACCTCTAAAAATGACTTTTCCCAACAATTGTGATGACTTTGCCAACCACTGTTAATCACATTTCCGACCTCTATAAATGACTTGGCCCAACAATTGTAATGACTTTGCCAACAACTGGTAATCACTCATCAGACCTCTAAAAATGACTTTGCCCAACAATTGTGATGACTTTGCCAACCACTGTTAATCACATTTCCGACCTCTATAAATGACTTTGCCCAACAATTGTAATGACTTAGCCAACAACTGGTAATCACTCATCCGACCTCTATAAATGACTTTTCCCAACAATTGTGAAGACTTTTACAACCAAGGTTAATCACTTATCCGACCTCTAAAATGACTTTACCCAACAATTGTAATGACTTTGCGAACCAATGTTAATCACTTATCCGACCTATAAAAATGACTTTGCCCAACAATTGTAATGACTTTGCCAACCACTGGTAATCACTTATCCGACCTCTAAAAATGACTTTGCCCAACAAAGGAGTGACTTTGCCAACCACTGGTAATGACTAATCCAACCTCTAAAAATTACTTTGCCCAAAAATTGTAATGACTTTGCCAACCACTGTTAATCACTTATCCGACCTCTAAAAATGACTTTGCCCAACAATTGTAATGACTTTGCGAACCAATGTTAATCACTTATCCGACCTATAAAAATGACTTTGCCCAGCAATTGTAATGACTTTGCCAACAACTGGTAATCACTTATCCGACCTCTAAAAATGACTTTGTCAAACAATTTAGATGACTTTGCCAACCACTGTTAATCACTAATCCGACCTCTAAAAATGACTTTTCCCAACAATTGTAATGACTTTGCCAACCACTGTTAATCCTTTATCCGATCTCTAAAAATGACTTTGCCCAACAACTGTAATGACTTTGCACAACCACTGTTAATCACTTATCCGACCTCTAAAAATGACTTTGCCCAACAAGGTAATGACTTTGCCAACCACTGTAAATCACTTATTCGACTCTTAAAAATGACTTTGCCCAACAACTGTAATGACTTTGCACAACCACTGTTAATCACTTATCCGACCTCTAAAAATGACTTTGCCCAACAAGGTAATGACTTTGCCAACCACTGTTAATCACTTATTCGACTCTTAAAAATGACTTTGCCCAACAATTGTAATGACATTGCCAACAACTGTTAATCACTTATCCGACCTCTAAAAATGACTTTGCCCAACAATTGTAATGACATTGCCAACCACTAATAATCAAATATCCGATCTCTAAAAATTACTTTGCCCAAAAATTGTAATGACTTTGCCAACCACTGTTAATCACTAATCCGACCTCTAAAAATGACTTTGCCGAACAATTGTAATGACTTTGCGAACCAATGTTAATCACTTATCCGACCTATAAAAATGACTTTGCCCAACAATTGTAATGACTTTGCCAACAACTGGTAATCACTTATCCGACCTCTAAAAATGACTTTGTCAAACAATTTAGATGACTTTGCCAACCACTGTTAATCACTTATCCGACCTCTAAAAATGACTTTTCCCAACAATTGTAATGACATTGCCAACAACTGTTAATCACTTATCTGACCTCTAAAAATGACTATTCCCAACAATTGTGATGACTTTGCCAACCACAGTTAATCACATTTCCGACCTCTATAAATGACTTGGCCCAACAATTGTAATGACTTTGCCAACAACTGGTAATCACTCATCAGACCTCTAAAAATGACTTTTCCCAACAATTGTGATGACTTTGCCAACCAATGTTAATCACTTATCCGACCTCTAAAAATGACTTTGTCAAACAATTAAGATGACTTTGCCAACCACTGTTAATCACTTATCCGACCTCTAAAAATGACTTTTCCCAACAATTGTAATGACATTGCCAACAACTGTTAATCACTTATCTGACCTCTAAAAATGACTATTCCCAACAATTGTGATGACTTTGCCAACCACAGTTAATCACATTTCCGACCTCTATAAATGACTTGGCCCAACAATTGTAATGACTTTGCCAACAACTGGTAATCACTCATCAGACCTCTAAAAATGACTTTTCCCAACAATTGTGATGACTTTGCCAACCAATGTTAATCACTTATCCGACCTCTAAAAATGACTTTGCCCAACAATTATAATGACTTTGCCAACCACTGTTAATCACTTATCCGACCTCTAAAAATGATTTTACCCAACAATTGTAATGGTTTTGCCAACCACTGTTAATCACTTATCCGACCTCTAAAAATAGCTTTGCCCAACAATTGAAATGACTTTGCCAACCACTGTTAATCACATATCCGACTTTTAAAAATGACTTTGCCCAACAATTGTAATGACTTTGCCAACAACTGGTAATCACTTATCCGACCTCTAAAAATGACTTTGCCAGACAATTTAGATGACTTTGCCAACCACAGTTAATCACAAATTTGACCTCTAAATATGACTTTTCCCAACAATTGTAATGACTTTGCCAACCACTGTTAATCACTTATCCGATCTCTAAAAATGACTTTGCCCAACAAGGTAATGACTTTGCCAACCACTGTTAATCACATATCCGACTCTTAAAAATGACTTTGCCCAACAATTGTAATGACATTGCCAACAACTGTTAATCACTTATCCGACCTCTAAAAATGACTTTGTCAAACAATTTAGATGACTTTGCCAACCACTGTAAATCACTTATCCGACCTCTAAAAATGACTTTTCCCAACAATTGTAATGACATTGCCAACAACTGTTAATCACTTATCTGACCTCTAAAAATGACTATTCCCAACAATTGTGATGACTTTGCCAACCACAGTTAATCACATTTCCGACCTCTATAAATGACTTTGCCCAACAATTGTAATGACTTTGCCAACAACTGGTAATCACTCATCCGACCTCTATAAATGACTTTTCCCAACAATTGTGAAGACTTTTACAACCAAGGTTAATCACTTATCCGACCTCTAAAAATGACTTTGCCCAACAATTGTAATGACTTTGCCAACCACTGTTAATCACTTATCCGACCTCTAAAAATGATTTTTTCCAACAATTGTAATGACTTTGCCAACCACTGGTAATCACTTATCCGACCTCTAAAAATGACTTTGCCCAACAAAGGAGTGACTTTGCCAACCACTGGTAATGACTAATCCAACCTCTAAAAATGACTTTTCCCAACAATTGTAATGACTTTACCAACCAATGTTAATCACTTATCCGATCTCTAAAAATGACTTTGCCCAACAATTGTAATGACTTTGAACCACCACGGTTGATCACTAATCCGACCTCTATAAATGACTTGGCCCAACAATTGTAATGACTTTGCCAACAACTGGTAATCACTCATCAGACCTCTAAAAATGACTTTTCCAAACAATTGTGATGACTTTGCCAACCAATGTTAATCACTTATCCGACCTCTAAAAATGACTTTTCCCAACAATTGTGATGACTTTGCCAACCACTGTTAATCACATTTCCGACCTCTATAAATGACTTGGCCCAACAATTGTAATGACTTTGCCAACAACTGGTAATCACTCATCAGACCTCTAAAAATGACTTTGCCCAACAATTGTGATGACTTTGCCAACCACTGTTAATCACATTTCCGACCTCTATAAATGACTTTGCCCAACAATTGTAATGACTTAGCCAACAACTGGTAATCACTCATCCGACCTCTATAAATGACTTTTCCCAACAATTGTGAAGACTTTTACAACCAAGGTTAATCACTTATCCGACCTCTAAAAATGACTTTACCCAACAATTGTAATGACTTTGCGAACCAATGTTAATCACTTATCCGACCTATAAAAATGACTTTGCCCAACAATTGTAATGACTTTGCCAACCACTGGTAATCACTTATCCGACCTCTAAAAATGACTTTGCCCAACAAAGGAGTGACTTTGCCAACCACTGGTAATGACTAATCCAACCTCTAAAAATTACTTTGCCCAAAAATTGTAATGACTTTGCCAACCACTGTTAATCACTTATCCGACCTCTAAAAATGACTTTGCCCAACAATTGTAATGACTTTGCGAACCAATGTTAATCACTTATCCGACCTATAAAAATGACTTTGCCCAGCAATTGTAATGACTTTGCCAACAACTGGTAATCACTTATCCGACCTCTAAAAATGACTTTGTCAAACAATTTAGATGACTTTGCCAACCACTGTTAATCACTAATCCGACCTCTAAAAATGACTTTTCCCAACAATTGTAATGACTTTGCCAACCACTGTTAATCCTTTATCCGATCTCTAAAAATGACTTTGCCCAACAACTGTAATGACTTTGCACAACCACTGTTAATCACTTATCCGACCTCTAAAAATGACTTTGCCCAACAAGGTAATGACTTTGCCAACCACTGTAAATCACTTATTCGACTCTTAAAAATGACTTTGCCCAACAACTGTAATGACTTTGCACAACCACTGTAATCACTTATCCGACCTCTAAAAATGACTTTGCCCAACAAGGTAATGACTTTGCCAACCACTGTTAATCACTTATTCGACTCTTAAAAATGACTTTGCCCAACAATTGTAATGACATTGCCAACAACTGTTAATCACTTATCCGACCTCTAAAAATGACTTTGCCCAACAATTGTAATGACATTGCCAACCACTAATAATCAAATATCCGATCTCTAAAAATTACTTTGCCCAAAAATTGTAATGACTTTGCCAACCACTGTTAATCACTAATCCGACCTCTAAAAATGACTTTGCCCAACAATTGTAATGACTTTGCGAACCAATGTTAATCACTTATCCGACCTATAAAAATGACTTTGCCCAACAATTGTAATGACTTTGCCAACAACTGGTAATCACTTATCCGACCTCTAAAAATGACTTTGTCAAACAATTTAGATGACTTTGCCAACCACTGTTAATCACTTATCCGACCTCTAAAAATGACTTTTCCCAACAATTGTAATGACATTGCCAACAACTGTTAATCACTTATCTGACCTCTAAAAATGACTATTCCCAACAATTGTGATGACTTTGCCAACCACAGTTAATCACATTTCCGACCTCTATAAATGACTTGGCCCAACAATTGTAATGACTTTGCCAACAACTGGTAATCACTCATCAGACCTCTAAAAATGACTTTTCCCAACAATTGTGATGACTTTGCCAACCAATGTTAATCACTTATCCGACCTTTAAAAATGACTTTGCCCAACAATTATAATGACTTTGCCAACCACTGTTAATCACTTATCCCACCTCTAAAAATGATTTTACCCAACAATTGTAATGGTTTTGCCAACCACTGTTAATCACTTATCCGACCTCTAAAAATAGCTTTGCCCAACAATTGAAATGACTTTGCGAACCAATGTTAATCACTTATCCGACCTATAAAAATGACTTTGCCCAACAATTGTAATGACTTTGCCAACAACTGGTAATCACTTATCCGACCTCTAAAAATGACTTTGTCAAACAATTAAGATGACTTTGCCAACCACTGTTAATCACTTATCCGACCTCTAAAAATGACTTTTCCCAACAATTGTAATGACATTGCCAACAACTGTTAATCACTTATCTGACCTCTAAAAATGACTATTCCCAACAATTGTGATGACTTTGCCAACCACAGTTAATCACATTTCCGACCTCTATAAATGACTTGGCCCAACAATTGTAATGACTTTGCCAACAACTGGTAATCACTCATCAGACCTCTAAAAATGACTTTTCCCAACAATTGTGATGACTTTGCCAACCAATGTTAATCACTTATCCGACCTCTAAAAATGACTTTGCCCAACAATTATAATGACTTTGCCAACCACTGTTAATCACTTATCCGACCTCTAAAAATGATTTTACCCAACAATTGTAATGGTTTTGCCAACCACTGTTAATCACTTATCCGACCTCTAAAAATAGCTTTGCCCAACAATTGAAATGACTTTGCCAACCACTGTTAATCACATATCCGACTTTTAAAAATGACTTTGCCCAACAATTGTAATGACTTTGCCAACAACTGGTAATCACTTATCCGACCTCTAAAAATGACTTTGCCAGACAATTTAGATGACTTTGCCAACCACAGTTAATCACAAATTTGACCTCTAAATATGACTTTTCCCAACAATTGTAATGACTTTGCCAACCACTGTTAATCACTTATCCGATCTCTAAAAATGACTTTGCCCAACAAGGTAATGACTTTGCCAACCACTGTTAATCACATATCCGACTCTTAAAAATGACTCTGCCCAACAATTGTAATGACATTGCCAACAACTGTTAATCACTTATCTGACCTCTAAAAATGACTTTGCCCAACAATTGTGATGACTTTGCCAACCACTGTTAATCACATTTCCGACCTCTATAAATGACTTTGCCCAACCATTGGAATGGTTTTGCCAACCACTGTTAATCACTTATCCGACCTCTAAAAATAGCTTTGCCCAACAATTGAAATGACTTTGCCAACCACTGTTAATCACATATCCGACTTTTAAAAATGACTTTGCCCAACAATTGTAATGACTTTGCCAACCACTGTTAATCACTTATCCGACCTCTAAAAATGATTTTTTCCAACAATTGTAATGACTTTGCCAACCACTGGTAATCACTTATCCGACCTCTAGAAATGACTTTGCCCAACAAAGGAGTGACTTTGCCAACCACTGGTAATGACTAATCCAACCTCTAAAAATGACTTTTCCCAACAATTGTAATGACTTTACCAACCAATGTTAATCACTTATCCGATCTCTAAAAATGACTTTGCCCAACAATTGTAATGACTTTGAACAACCACTGTTAATCACTAATCCGTCCTCAAAAATGATTTTTCCCAACAATTGTAATGACTTTGCCAACCACTATTAATCACTTATCCGACCTCTAAAAATGACTTTGCCAAACAATTGTAATGACTTTACCAACCAATGTTAATCACTTATCCGATCTCTAAAAATGACTTTGCCCAACAATTGTAATGACTTTGAACAACCACGGTTAATCACTAATCCGACCTCAAAAAATGATTTTTCCTAACAATTGTAATGACTTTGCCAACCACTATTAATCACTTATCCGACCTCTAAAAATGGCTTTGCCAAACAATTGTGATGACTTTGCCAACCACTGTTAATCACTTATCCGACCTCTAAAAATGACTTTGCCCAACAAAGGAGTGACTTTGCCAACCACTGGTAATGACTAATCCAACCTCTAAAAATGACTTTTCCCAACAATTGTAATGACTTTACCAACCAATGTTAATCACTTATCCGATCTCTAAAAATGACTTTGCCCAACAATTGTAATGACTTTGCCAACCACTGTTAATCACTTATCCGACCTCTAAAAATGACTTTGCCAAACAATTGTAATGACTTTGCCAACAACTGGTAATCACTTATCCGAACTCTAAAAATGACTTTGCCCAACAATTGAAATGACTTTGCCAACCACTGTTAATCACATATCCGACTCTTAAAAATGACTTTGCCCAACAATTGTAATTACTTTGCCAACCACTGTTAATCACATATCCGACTCTTAAAAATGACTTTGCCCAACAATTGTAATTACTTTGCCAACAACTGGTAATCACTTATCCGAACTCTAAAAATGACTTTGCCCAACAATTGAAATGACTTTGCCAACCACTGTTAATCACTTATCCGACCTCTAAAAATGACTTTGCCAAACAATTGTAATGACTTTGCCAACCACTGTTAATCACATATCCGACTCTTAAAAATGACTTTGCCCAACAATTGTAATTACTTTGCCAACAACTGGTAATCACTTATCCGACCTCTAAAAATGACTTTGCCAAACAATTGTGATGACTTTGCCAACCACTGTTAATCACTTATCCGACCTCTAAAAATGACTTTGCCCAACAATTGAAATGACTTTGCCAACCACTGGTAATGACTAATCCAACCTCTAAAAATGACTTTTCCCAACAATTGTAATGACTTTACCAACCAATGTTAATCACATATCCGACTCTTAAAAATGACTTTGCCCAACAATTGTAATGACTTTGAACAACCACGGTTAATCACTAATCCGACCTCAAAAAATGACTTTGCCCAACAATTGTAATGACTTTGCCAACCACTGTTAATCACTTATCCGACCTCTAAAAATGACTTTGCCAAACAATTGTAATGACTTTGCCAACAACTGGTAATCACTTATCCGAACTCTAAAAATGACTTTGCCCAACAATTGTAATGACTTTGCCAACAACTGGTAATCACTTATCCGACCTCTAAAAATGACTTAGCCAAACAATTGTAATGACTTTACCAACCAATGTTAATCACTTATCCGATCTTTAAAAATGACTTTGCCCAACAATTGTAATGACTTTGAACAACCACGGTTAATCACTAATCCGACCTCAAAAAATGATTTTTCCCAACAATTGTAAAGACTTTGCCAACCAATGTTAATCACTTATCCGATCTCTAAAAATGACTTTGCCCAACAATTGTAATGACTTTGAACAACCACGGTTAATCACTAATCCGACCTCAAAAAATGATTTTTCCCAACAATTGTAATGACTTTGCCAACCACTATTAATCACTTATCCGACCTCTAAAAATGACTTTGCCAAACAATTGTAATGACTTTACCAACCAATGTTAATCACTTATCCGATCTCTAAAAATGACTTTGCCCAACAATTGTAATGACTTTGAACAACCACGGTTAATCACTAATCCGACCTCAAAAAATGATTTATCCCAACAATTGTAATGACTTTGCCAACCACTATTAATCACTTATCCGACCTCTAAAAATGGCTTTGCCAAACAATTGTGATGACTTTGCCAACCACTGTTAATCACTTATCCGACCTCTAAAAATGACTTTGCCCAACAAAGGAGTGACTTTGCCAACCACTGGTAATGACTAATCCAACCTCTAAAAATGACTTTTCCCAACAATTGTAATGACTTTACCAACCAATGTTAATCACCTATCCGATCTCTAAAAATGACTTTGCCCAACAATTGTAATGACTTTGCCAACCACTGTTAATCACTTATCCGACCTCTAAAAATGACTTTGCCAAACAATTGTAATGACTTTGCCAACAACTGGTAATCACTTATCCGACCTCTAAAAATGACTTTGCCAAACAATTGTAATGACTTTACCAACCAATGTTAATCACTTATCCGATCTCTAAAAATGACTTTGCCCAACAATTGTAATGACTTTGAACAACCACGGTTAATCACTAATCCGACCTCAAAAAATGATTTTTCCCAACAATTGTAATGACTTTGCCAACCAATGTTAATCACTTATCCGATCTCTAAAAATGACTTTGCCCAACAATTGTAATGACTTTGAACAACCACGGTTAATCACTAATCCGACCTCAAAAAATGATTTTTCCCAACAATTGTAATGACTTTGCCAACCACTATTAATCACTTATCCGACCTCTAAAAATGACTTTGCCAAACAATTGTAATGACTTTACCAACCAATGTTAATCACTTATCCGATCTCTAAAAATGACTTTGCCCAACAATTGTAATGACTTTGAACAACCACGGTTAATCACTAATCCGACCTCAAAAAATGATTTTTCCTAACAATTGAAATGACTTTGCCAACCACTATTAATCACTTATCCGACCTCTAAAAATGGCTTTGCCAAACAAAGGAGTGACTTTGCCAACCACTGGTAATGACTAATCCAACCTCTAAAAATGACTATTCCCAACAATTGTAATGACTTTACCAACCAATGTTAATCACTTATCCGATCTCTAAAAATGACTTTGCCCAACAATTGTAATGACTTTGCCAACCACTGTTAATCACTTATCCGACCTCTAAAAATGACTTTGCCAAACAATTGTAATGACTTTGCCAATACCTGGTAATCACTTATCCGAACTCTAAAAATGACCTTGCCCAACAATTGAAATGACTTTGCCAACCACTGTTAATCACATATCCGACTCTTAAAAATGACTTTGCCCAACATTTGTAATGACTTTGCCAACAACTGGTAATCACTTATCCGACCTCTAAAAATGACTTTGCCAACCACTATTAATCACTTATCCGACCTCTAAAAATGGCATTGCCAAACAATTGTGATGACTTTGCCAACCACTGTTAATCACATATCCGACTCTTAAAAATGACTTTGCCCAACAATTGTAATGACTTTGCCAACAACTGGTAATCACTTATCCGACCTCTAAAAATGACTTAGCCAAACAATTGTAATGACTTTACCAACCAATGTTAATCACTTATCCGATCTCTAAAAATGACTTTGCCCAACAATTGTAATGACTTTGAACAACCACGGTTAATCACTAATCCGACCTCAAAAAATGATTTTTCCCAACAATTGTAATGACCTTGCCAACCAATGTTAATCACTTATCCGATCTCTAAAAATGACTTTGCCCAACAATTGTAATGACTTTGAACAACCACGGTTAATCACTAATCCGACCTCAAAAAATGACTTTGCCCAACAAAGGAGTGACTTTGCCAACCACTGGTAATGACTAATCCAACCTCTAAAAATGACTTTTCCCAACAATTGTAATGACTTTACCAACCAATGTTAATCACTTATCCGATCTCTAAAAATGACTTTGCCCAACAATTGTAATGACTTTGCCAACCACTGTTAATCACTTATCCGACCTCTAAAAATGACTTTGCCAAACAATTGTAATGACTTTGCCAACAACTGGTAATCACTTATCCGAACTCTAAAAATGACTTTGCCCAACAATTGAAATGACTTTGCCAACCACTGTTAATCACATATCCGACTCTTAAAAATGACTTTGCCCAACAATTGTAATGACTTTGCCAACAACTGGTAATCACTTATCCGACCTCTAAAAATGACTTTGCCAACCACTATTAATCACTTATCCGACCTCTAAAAATGGCTTTGCCAAACAATTGTGATGACTTTGCCAACCACTGTTAATCACTTATCCGACCTCTAAAAATGACTTTGCCCAACAATTGAAATGACTTTGCCAACCACTGGTAATGACTAATCCAACCTCTAAAAATGACTTTTCCCAACAATTGTAATGACTTTACCAACCAATGTTAATCACATATCCGACTCTTAAAAATGACTTTGCCCAACAATTGTAATGACTTTGAACAACCACGGTTAATCACTAATCCGACCTCAAAAAATGACTTTGCCCAACAATTGTAATGACTTTGCCAACCACTGTTAATCACTTATCCGACCTCTAAAAATGACTTTGCCAAACAATTGTAATGACTTTGCCAACAACTGGTAATCACTTATCCGAACTCTAAAAATGACTTTGCCCAACAATTGAAATGACTTTGCCAACCACTGTTAATCACATATCCGACTCTTAAAAATGACTTTGCCCAACAATTGTAATGACTTTGCCAACAACTGGTAATCACTTATCCGACCTCTAAAAATGATTTTTCCCAACAATTGTAATGACTTTGCTAACCACTATTAATCACTTATCCGACCTCTAAAAATGGCTTTGCCAAACAATTGTGATGACTTTGCCAACCACTGTTAATCACTTATCCGACCTCTAAAAATGACTTTGCCCAACAAAGGAGTGACTTTACCAACCACTGGTAATGACAAATCCAACCTCTAAAAATGACTTTTCCCAACAATTGTAATGACTTTACCAACCAATGTTAATCACTTATCCGATCTCTAAAAATGACTTTGCCCAACAATTGTAATGACTTTGAACAACCACGGTTAATCACTAATCCGACCTCAAAAAATGACTTTGCCAAACAATTGTAATGACTTTGCCAACAACTGGTAATCACTTATCCGAACTCTAAAAATGACTTTGCCCAACAATTGAAATGACTTTGCCAACCACTGTTAATCACATATCCGACTCTTAAAAATGACTTTGCCCAACGATTGTAATGACTTTGCCAACAACTGGTAATCACTTATCCGACCTCTAAAAATGACTTTGCCAACCACTATTAATCACTTATCCGACCTCTAAAAATGGCTTTGCCAAACAATTGTGATGACTTTGCCAACCACTGTTAATCACTTATCCGACCTCTAAAAATGACTTTGCCCAACAATTGAAATGACTTTGCCAACCACTGGTAATGACTAATCCAACCTCTAAAAATGACTTTTCCCAACAATTGTAATGACTTTACCAACCAATGTTAATCACATATCCGACTCTTAAAAATGACTTTGCCCAACAATTGTAATGACTTTGAACAACCACGGTTAATCACTAATCCGACCTCAAAAAATGATTTTTCCAACAATTGTAATGACTTTTCCAACCACTATTAATCACTTATCCGACCTCTAAAAATGGCTTTGCCAAACAATTGTGATGACTTTGCCAACCACTGTTAATCACTTATTCGACCTCTAAAAATGACTTTGCCCAACAAAGGAGTGACTTTGCCAACCACTGGTAATGACAAATCCAACCTCTAAAAATGACTTTGCCCAACAATTGTAATGACTTTGCCAACCAATGTTAATCACTTATCCGATCTCTAAAAATGACTTTGCCCAACAATTGTAATGACTTTGAACAACCACGGTTAATCACTAATCCGACCTCAAAAAATGATTTTTCCCAACAATTGTAATGACTTTGCCAACCAATGTTAATCACTTATCCGATCTCTAAAAATGACTTTGCCCAACAATTGTAATGACTTTGAACAACCACGGTTAATCACTAATCCGACCTCAAAAAATGATTTTTCCCAACAATTGTAATGACTTTGCCAACCACTATTAATCACTTATCCGACCTCTAAAAATGGCTTTGCCAAACAATTGTGATGACTTTGCCAACCACTGTTAATCACTTATCCGACCTCTAAAAATGACTTTGCCCAACAAAGGAGTGACTTTGCCAACCACTGGTAATGACAAATCCAACCTCTAAAAATGACTTTTCCCAACAATTGTAATGACTTTACCAACCAATGTTAATCACTTATCCGATCTCTAAAAATGACTTTGCCCAACAATTGTAATGACTTTGAACAACCACGGTTAATCACTAATCCGACCTCAAAAAATGACTTTGCCCAACAATTGTAATGACTTTGCCAAATACTGTTAATCACTTATCCGACCTCTAAAAATGACTTTGCCAAACAATTGTAATGACTTTGCCAACAACTGGTAATCACTTATCCGAACTCTAAAAATGACTTTGCCCAACAATTGAAATGACTTTGCCAACCACTGTTAATCACATATCCGACTCTTAAAAATGACTTTGCCCAACAATTGTAATGACTTTGCCAACAACTGGTAATCACTTATCCGACCTCTAAAAATGACTTTGCCAACCACTATTAATCACTTATCCGACCTCTAAAAATGGCTTTGCCAAACAATTGTGATGACTTTGCCAACCACTGTTAATCACTTATCCGACCTCTAAAAATGACTTTGCCCAACAATTGAAATGACTTTGCCAACCACTGGTAATGACTAATCCAACCTCTAAAAATGACTTTTCCCAACAATTGTAATGACTTTACCAACCAATGTTAATCACATATCCGACTCTTAAAAATGACTTTGCCCAACAATTGTAATGACTTTGAACAACCACGGTTAATCACTAATCCGACCTCAAAAAATGACTTTGCCCAACAATTGTAATGACTTTGCCAACCACTGTTAATCACTTATCCGACCTCTAAAAATGACTTTGCCAAACAATTGTAATGACTTTGCCAACAACTGGTAATCACTTATCCGAACTCTAAAAATGACTTTGCCCAACAATTGAAATGACTTTGCCAACCACTGTTAATCACATATCCGACTCTTAAAAATGACTTTGCCCAACAATTGTAATGACTTTGCCAACAACTGGTAATCACTTATCCGACCTCTAAAAATGATTTTTCCCAACAATTGTAATGACTTTGCTAACCACTATTAATCACTTATCCGACCTCTAAAAATGGCTTTGCCAAACAATTGTGATGACTTTGCCAACCACTGTTAATCACTTATCCGACCTCTAAAAATGACTTTGCCCAACAAAGAAGTGACTTTGCCAACCACTGGTAATGACAAATCCAACCTCTAAAAATGACTTTTCCCAACAATTGTAATGACTTTACCAACCAATGTTAATCACTTATCCGATCTCTAAAAATGACTTTGCCCAACAATTGTAATGACTTTGAACAACCACGGTTAATCACTAATCCGACCTCAAAAAATGACTTTGCCCAACAATTGTAATGACTTTGCCAACCACTGTTAATCACTTATCCGACCTCTAAAAATGACTTTGCCAAACAATTGTAATGACTTTGCCAACAACTGGTAATCACTTATCCGAACTCTAAAAATGACTTTGCCCAACAATTGAAATGACTTTGCCAACCACTGTTAATCACATATCCGACTCTTAAAAATGACTTTGCCCAACAATTGTTATGACTTTGCCAACAACTGGTAATCACTTATCCGACCTCTAAAAATGACTTTGCCAACCACTATTAATCACTTATCCGACCTCTAAAAATGGCTTTGCCAAACAATTGTGATGACTTTGCCAACCACTGTTAATCACTTATCCGACCTCTAAAAATGACTTTGCCCAACAATTGAAATGACTTTGCCAACCACTGGTAATGACTAATCCAACCTCTAAAAATGACTTTTCCCAACAATTGTAATGACTTTACCAACCAATGTTAATCACATATCCGACTCTTAAAAATGACTTTGCCCAACAATTGTAATGACTTTGAACAACCACGGTTAATCACTAATCCGACCTCAAAAAATGATTTTTCCCAACAATTGTAATGACTTTGCCAACCAATGTTAATCACTTATCCGATCTCTAAAAATGACTTTGCCCAACAATTGTAATGACTTTGAACAACCACGGTTAATCACATATCCGACTCTTAAAAATGACTTTGCCCAACAATTGAAATGACTTTGCCAACAACTGGTAATCACTTATCCGACCTCTAAAAATGACTTTGCCAAACAATTTAGATGACTTTGCCAACCACAGTTAATCACTTATTTGACCTCTAAATATGACTTTGCCCAGCAATTGAAATGACTTTGCCAACCACTGTTAATCACATATCCGACTCTTAAAAATGACTTTGCCCAACAATTGTAATGACTTTGCCAACAACTGGTAATCACTTATCCGACCTCTAAAAATGACTTAGCCAAACAATTGTAATGACTTTACCAACCAATGTTAATCACTTATCCGATCTCTAAAAATGACTTTGCCCAACAATTGTAATGACTTTGAACAACCACGGTTAATCACTAATCCGACCTCAAAAAATGATTTTTCCCAACAATTGTAATGACTTTGCCAACCAATGTTAATCACTTATCCGATCTCTAAAAATGACTTTGCCCAACAATTGTAATGACTTTGAACAACCACGGTTAATCACTTATCCGACCTCAAAAAATGATTTTTCCCAACAATTGTAATGACTTTGCCAACCACTATTAATCACTTATCCGACCTCTAAAAATGGCTTTGCCAAACAATTGTGATGACTTTGCCAACCACTGTTAATCACTTATCCGACCTCTAAAAATGACTTTGCCCAATAAAGGAGTGACTTTGCCAACCACTGGTAATGACAAATCCAACCTCTAAAAATGACTTTTCCCAACAATTGTAATGACTTTACCAACCAATGTTAATCACTTATCCGATCTCTAAAAATGACTTTGCCCAACAATTGTAATGACTTTGAACAACCACGGTTAATCACTAATCCGACCTCAAAAAATGACTTTGCCCAACAATTGTAATGACTTTGCCAAATACTGTTAATCACTTATCCGACCTCTAAAAATGACTTTGCCAAACAATTGTAATGACTTTGCCAACAACTGGTAATCACTTATCCGAACTCTAAAAATGACTTTGCCCAACAATTGAAATGACTTTGCCAACCACTGTTAATCACATATCCGACTCTTAAAAATGACTTTGCCCAACAATTGAAATGACTTTGCCAACAACTGGTAATCACTTATCCGACCTCTAAAAATGACTTTGCCAAACAATTTAGATGACTTTGCCAACCACAGTTAATCACTTATTTGACCTCTAAATATGACTTTTCCCAACAATTGTAATGACTTTGCCAACCACTGTTAATCACATATCCGACTCTTAAAAATGACTTTGCCCAACAATTGTAATGACATTGCCAACAACTGTTAATCACTTATCTGACCTCTAAAAATGACTTTGCCCAACAATTGTGATGACTTTGCCAACCACTGTTAATCACATTTCCGACCTCTATAAATGACTTTGCCCAACAATTGTAATGATTTTGCCAACAACTGGTAATCACTCATCCGACCTCTATAAATGACTTTTCCCAACAATTGTGAAGACTTTTACAACCAAGGTTAATCACTTATCCGACCTCTAAAAATGACTTTGCCCAACAATTGTAATGACTTTGCCAACCACTGTTAATCACTTATCCGACCTCTAAAAATGATTTTTTCCAACAATTGTAATGACTTTGCCGACCACTGGTAATGACTTATCTGACCTCTAAAAATGACTTTGCCCAACAAAGGAGTGACTTTGCCAACCACTGGGAATGACTAATCCAACCTCTAAAAATGACTTTTCCCAACAATTGTAATGACTTTACCAACCAATGTTAATCACTTATCCGATCTCTAAAAATGACTTTGCCCAACAATTGTAATGACTTTGAACAACCACTGTTAATCACTAATCCGACCTCAAAAAATGATTTTTCCCAACAATTGTAATGACTTTGCCAACCACTATTAATCACTTATCCGACCTCTAAAAATGACTTTGCCAAACAATTGTAATGACTTTACCAACCAATGTTAATCACTTATCCGATCTCTAAAAATGACTTTGCCCAACAATTGTAATGACTTTGAACAACCACGGTTAATCACTAATCCGACCTCAAAAAATGATTTTTCCTAACAATTGTAATGACTTTGCCAACCACTATTAATCACTTATCCGACCTCTAAAAATGGCTTTGCCAAACAATTGTGATGACTTTGCCAACCAAGGTTAATCACTTAACCGACCTCTAAAAATGACTTTGCCCAACAATTGTAATGACTTTGCCAACCACTGTTAATCACTCTTCCGACCTCTAAAAATGATTTTTTCCAACAATTGTAATGACTTTGCCGACCACTGGTAATGACTTATCTGACCTCTAAAAATAACTTTGCCCAACAATTGTAATGACTTTGCCAACCACTGGTAATGACTTATCCGACCTCTAAAAATGACTTTTCCCAACAATTGGAATGACTTTGCCAACCACTGTTAATCACTAATCCGACCTCTAAAAATGGCTTTGCCAAACAATTGTGATGACTTTGCCAAACACTGGTAATGACTTATCCGACCTCTAAAAATGACTTTGCCCAACAAAGGAGTGACTTTGCCAACCACTGGTAATGACTAATCCAACCTCTAAAAATGACTTTTCCCAACAATTGTAATGACTTTACCAACCAATGTTAATCACTTATCCGATCTCTAAAAATGACTTTGCCCAACAATTGTAATGACTTTGAACAACCACGGTTAATCACTAATCCGACCTCTAAAAATGATTTTTCCTAACAATTGTAATGACTTTGCCAACCACTATTAATCACTTATCCGACCTCTAAAAATGACTTTGCCCAACAATTGTAATGACTTTGCGAACCAATGTTAATCACTTATCCGACCTATAAAAATTACTTTGCCCAACAATTGTAATGACTTTGCCAACCACTGTTAATCACATTTCCGACCTCTATAAATGACTTTGCCCAACAATTGTAATGACTTTGCCAACAACTGGTAATCACTCATCCGACCTCTATAAATGACTTTTCCCAACAATTGTGAAGACTTTTACAACCAAGGTTAATCACTTAACCGACCTCTAAAAATGACTTTGCCCAACAATTGTAATGACTTTGCCAACCACTGTTAATCACTCTTCCGACCTCTAAAAATGATTTTTTCCAACAATTGTAATGACTTTGCCGACCACTGGTAATGACTTATCTGACCTCTAAAAATAACTTTGCCCAACAATTGTAATGACTTTGCCAACCACTGGTAATGACTTATCCGACCTCTAAAAATGACTTTTCCCAACAATTGGAATGACTTTGCCAACCACTGTTAATCACTAATCCGACCTCTAAAAATGGCTTTGCCAAACAATTGTGATGACTTTGCCAAACACTGGTAATGACTTATCCGACCTCTAAAAATGACTTTGCCCAACAAAGGAGTGACTTTGCCAACCACTGGTAATGACTAATCCAACCTCTAAAAATGACTTTTCCCAACAATTGTAATGACTTTACCAACCAATGTTAATCACTTATCCGATCTCTAAAAATGACTTTGCCCAACAATTGTAATGACTTTGAACAACCACGGTTAATCACTAATCCGACCTCTAAAAATGATTTTTCCTAACAATTGTAATGACTTTGCCAACCACTATTAATCACTTATCCGACCTCTAAAAATGACTTTGCCCAACAATTGTAATGACTTTGCGAACCAATGTTAATCACTTATCCGACCTATAAAAATTACTTTGCCCAACAATTGTAATGACTATACCAACCAGTGTTAATCACTTATCCGACCTCTAAAAATGACTTTGCCAAACAATTGTAATGACTTTGCCAACAACTGGTAATCACTTATCCGAACTCTAAAAATGACTTTGCCCAACAATTGAAATGACTTTGCCAACCAATGTTAATCACTTATCCGACCTCTAAAAATGATTTTTTCCAACAATTGTAATGACTTTGCCGACCACTGGTAATGACTTATCTGACCTCTAAAAATAACTTTGCCCAACAATTGTAATGACTTTGCCAACCACTGTTAATCACATATCCGACTCTTAAAAATGACTTTGCCCAACAATTGTGATGACTTTGCCAAACACTGGTAATGACTTAATCGACCTCTAAAAATGACTTTTCCCAACAATTGGAATGACTTTGCCAACCACTGTTAATCACTAATCCGACCTCTAAAAATGGCTTTGCCAAACAATTGTGATGACTTTGCCAACCACTTGTAATCACTTATCCGACCTCTAAAAATGACTTTGCCCAACAAAGGAGTGACTTTGCCAACCACTGGTAATGACTAATCCAACCTCTAAAAATGACTTTTCCCAACAATTGTAATGACTTTACCAACCAATGTTAATCACTTATCCGATCTCTAAAAATGACTTTGCCCAACAATTGTAATGACTTTGAACAACCACGGTTAATCACAAATCCGACCTCTAAAAATGATTTTTCCTAACAATTGTAATGACTTTGCCAACCACTATTAATCACTTATCCGACCTCTAAAAATGACTTTGCCCAACAATTGTAATGACTTTGCGAACCAATGTTAATCACTTATCCGACCTATAAAAATTACTTTGCCCAACAATTGTAATGACTATACCAACCAGTGTTAATCACTTATCCGACCTCTAAAAATGACTTTGCCAAACAATTGTAATGACTTTGCCAACAACTGGTAATCAATTATCCGAACCTTAAAAATGACTTTGCCCAACAATTGAAATGACTTTGCCAACCAATGTTAATCACTTATCCGACCTCTAAAAATGATTTTTTCCAACAATTGTAATGACTTTGCCGACCACTGGTAATGACTTATCTGACCTCTAAAAATAACTTTGCCCAACAATTGTAATGACTTTGCCAACCACTGTTAATCACATATCCGACTCTTAAAAATGGTTTTGCCCAACAATTGTGATGACTTTGCCAACCACTGTTAATCACTTATCTGACCTCTAAAAATAACTTTGCCCAACAATTGTAATGACTTTGCCAACCACTGTTAATCACATATCTGACCTCTAAAAATGACTTTGCCCATCAATTGTAATGACTTTGCCAAACACTGGTAATGACTTATCCGACCTCTAAAAATGACTTTTCCCAACAATTGGAATGACTTTGCCAACCACTGTTAATCACTAATCCGACCTCTAAAAATGGCTTTGCCAAACAATTGTGATGACTTTGCCAACAACTGGTAATCACTCATCCGACCTCTATAAATGACTTTTCCCAACAATTGTGAAGACTTTTACAACCAAGGTTAATCACTTATCCGACCTCTAAAAATGACTTTGCCCAACAATTGTAATGACTTTGCCAACCACTGTTAATCACATATCCGACTCTTAAAAATGACTTTGCCCAACAATTGTGATGACTTTGCCAACCACTGTTAATCACTTATCTGACCTCTAAAAATAACTTTGCCCAACAATTGTAATGACTTTGCCAACCACTGTTAATCACATATCTGACCTCTAAAAATGACTTTGCCCATCAATTGTAATGACTTTGCCAAACACTGGTAATGACTTATCCGACCTCTAAAAATGACTTTTCCCAACAATTGGAATGACTTTGCCAACCACTGTTAATCACTAATCCGACCTCTAAAAATGGCTTTGCCAAACAATTGTGATGACTTTGCCAACCACTGGTAATCACTTATCCGACCTCTAAAAATGGCTTTGCCAAACAATTGTGATGACTTTGCCAACAACTGGTAATCACTCATCCGACCTCTATAAATGACTTTTCCCAACAATTGTGAAGACTTTTACAACCAAGGTTAATCACTTATCCGACCTCTAAAAATGACTTTGCCCAACAATTGTAATGACTTTGCCAACCACTGTTAATCACATATCCGACTCTTAAAAATGACTTTGCCCAACAATTGTGATGACTTTGCCAACCACTGTTAATCACTTATCTGACCTCTAAAAATAACTTTGCCCAACAATTGTAATGACTTTGCCAACCACTGTTAATCACATATCTGACCTCTAAAAATGACTTTGCCCATCAATTGTAATGACTTTGCCAAACACTGGTAATGACTTATCCGACCTCTAAAAATGACTTTTCCCAACAATTGGAATTACTTTGCCAACCACTGTTAATCACTAATCCGACCTCTAAAAATGGCTTTGCCAAACAATTGTGATGACTTTGCCAACCACTGGTAATCACTTATCCGACCTCTAAAAATGACTTTGACCAACAAAGGAGTGACTTTGCCAACCACTGGTAATGACTAATCCAACCTCTAAAAATGACTTTTCCCAACAATTGTAATGACTTTACCAACCAATGTTAATCACTTATCCGATCTCTAAAAATGACTTTGCCCAACAATTGTAATGACTTTGAACAACCACGGTTAATCACTAATCCGACCTCTAAAAATGATTTTTCCTAACAATTGTAATGACTTTGCCAACCACTATTAATCACTTATCCGACCTCTAAAAATGACTTTGCCCAACAATTGTAATGACTTTGCGAACCAATGTTAATCACTTATCCGACCTATAAAAATTACTTTGCCAAACAATTGTAATTACTTTGCCAACAACTGGCAATCACTTATCCGAACTCTAAAAATGACTTTGCCCAACAATTGAAATGACTTTGCCAACCAATGTTAATCACTTATCCGATCTCTAAAAATGACTTTGCCCAACAATTGTAATGACTTTGCCAACCACTGTTAATCACATCTACGACCTCTAAAAATGACTTTTCCCAACAATTGTAATGACTTTGCCAACCAATGTTAATTACTTATCCGATCTCTTAAAATGACCTTGCCCAACAATTGTAATGACTTTGCCAACCACTGTTAATCACTTATCCGACCTCTTAAAATGACTTTGCCCAAAAATTATAATGACTATGCCAACCACTGTTAATCACTTATCCAATCTCGAAAAATAACTATGCCCTACAATTATAATGACTTTGCCAACCACTGTTAATCACTTATCCGACCTCTAAAAATGACTTTGCCCAACAAGGTAATGACTTAGCCAACCACTGTTAATCACATCTCCGACCTCTAAAAATGACTTTTCCCAACAATTGTAATGACTTTGCCAACCAATGTTAATTACTTATCGGATCTCTAAAAATGACCTTGCCAAACAATTGTAATGACTTTGCCAACCAATGTAAATCACGATTCCGACCTCTAAAAATGACTTTGCCCAACAATTGTAATGATTTTGCCAACCAATGTTAATAACTTATCCGATTTCTAAAAATGACCTTGCCCAACAATTGTAATGACTTTGCGAACCAATGTTAATCACTTATCCGACCTCTAAAAATGACTTTGCCAAACAATTGTAATGACTTTGCCAACCACTGTAAATCACTTATCCGACCTCTAAAAATGATTTTTCCCAACAATTGTAATGACTTTGCCAACCAATGTTAATAACTTATCCGACCTCTAAAAATGACTTTGCCCAACAAAGGAGTGACTTTGCCAACCACTGGTAATCACATATCCGACTCTTAAAAATGACTTTGCCCAACAATTGTGATGACTTTGCCAACCACTGTTTATCACTTATCCGACCTCTAAAAATGACTTTGACCAACAATTATAATGACTTTGCCAACCACTGTTAATCACTTATCCGACCTCTAAAAATGATTTTTCCCAACAATTGTAATGACTTTGCCAACCACTATTAATCACATATCCGACTCTTAAAAATGACTTTGCCCAACAATTGTAATGACATTGCCAACAACTGTTAATCACTTATCTGACCTCTAAAAATGACTTTGCCCAACAATTGTGATGACTTTGCCAACCACTGTTAATCACATTTCCCACCTCTATAAATGACTTTGCCCAACAATTGTAATGACTTTGCCAACAACTGTTATTCACATTTCCGACCTCAAAAAATGACTTTGCCCAACAATTGTAATGACTTTGCCAACCAATGTTAATAACTTATCCGACCTCTAAAAATGACTTTGCCCAACAAAGGAGTGACTTTGCCAACCACTGGTAATGACTTATCCGAACTCTAAAAATGATTTTTCCCAACAATTGTAATGACTTTGTCAACCACTATTAATCACATATCCGACTCTTAAAAATGACTTTGCCCAACAATTGTAATGACATTGCCAACAACTGTTAATCACTTATCTGACCTCTAAAAATGACTTTGCCCAACAATTGTGATGACTTTGCCAACCACTGTTAATCACATTTCCGACCTCTATAAAAGACTTTGCCCAACAATTGTAATGACTTTGCCAACAACTGTTATTCACATTTCCGACCTCAAAAAATGACTTTGCCCAACAATTGTAATGACTTTGCCAACCAATGTAAATAACTTATCCGACCTCTAAAAATGACTTTGCCCAACAAAGGAGTGACTTTGCCAACCACTGGTAATCACTTATCCGAACTCTAAAAATGACTTTGCCCAACAATTGAAATGACTTTGCCAACCAATGTTAATCACTTATCCGATCTCTAAAAATGACTTTGCCCAACAATTGTGATGACTTTGCCAACCACTGTTAATCACTTATCTGACCTCTAAAAATGACTTTGACCAACAATTATAATGACTTTGCCAAACACTGTTAATCACTTATCCGACCTCTAAAAATGATTTTTCCCAACAATTGTAATGACTTTGCCAACCACTGTTAATCACATTTCCGACCTCTAAAAATGACTTTGCCCAACAATTGTGATGACATTGCCAGCCAATGTTTATCACTTAACCGATCTCTAAAAATGACCTTGCCCATCAATTATAATGACTTTGCCAAACACTGTTAATCACATATCCGACCTTTAAAAATGACTTTGCCCAACAATTGTAATGACTTTGCCAACCAATGTTAATAACTTATCCGATCTCTAAAAATGACCTTGCCCAACAATTGTAATGACTTTGCCAACCACTGTTAATCACTTATCCGACCTCTAAAAAGGACTTTTCCCAACAATGTAATGATTTTGCCAACCACTGGTAATGACTTATCCGACCTCTAAAAATGGCTTGGCCCAATAATTGTGATGACTTTGCCAACCACTGTTAATCACTTATCCGACCTCTAAAAATGACTTTGCCCAACAATTATAATGACTTTGCCAACCACTGGTAATCACTTATCAGACCTCTAAAAATGACTTTTCCCAACAATTAGAATGACTTTGCCAACCACTGTTAATCACATTTCTGACCTCTAAAAATGACTTTGCCCAACAATTGTAATAACATTGCCAACAACTGGTAATCACTTATCAGACTTCTAAAAATGACTTTTCCCAACAATTGTAATGACTTTGCCAACCACTGTTAATCACATTTCCGACCTCTAAAAATGACTTTGCCCAACAATTGTAATGACATTGCCAGCCAATGTTTATCACTTAACCGATCTCTAAAAATGACCTTGCCCATCAATTAAAATGACTTTGCCAAACACTGTTAATCACATATCCGACCTTTAAAAATGACTTTGCCCAACAATTGTAATGACTTTGCCAACCAATGTTAATAACTTATCCGATCTCTAAAAATGACCTTGCCCAACAATTGTAATGACTTTGCCAACCACTGTTAATCACTTTTCCGACCTCTAAAAATGACTTTTCCCAACAATTGAAATGACATTGCCAACCACTGTTAATCACTTATCCGACCTCTAAAAACGACTTTTCCCAACAATGTAATGATTTTGCCAACCACTGGTAATGACTTATCCGACCTCTAAAAATGGCTTGGCCCAATAATTGTGATGATTTTGCCAACCACTGTTAATCACTTATCCGACCTCTAAAAATGACTTTGCCCAACAATTATAATGACTTTGCCAACCAATGTTTATTACTTATCCGATCTCTTAAAATGACCTTGCCCAACAATGGTAATGACTTTGCCAACCACTGTTAATCACTTATCCGACCTCTTAAAATGACTTTGCCCCAAAATTATAATGACTATGCCAACCACTGTTAATCACTTATCCAATCTCGAAAAATAACTTTGCGCTACAATTATAATGACTTTGCCAACCACTGTTAATCACTTATCCGACCTTTAAAAATGACTTTGCCCAACAATTGTAATGACTTTGCCAACCAATGTTAATAACTTATCCGATCTCTAAAAATGACCTTGCCCAACAATTGTAATGACTTTGCCAACCACTGTTAATCACTTATCCGAACTCTAAAAACGACTTTTCCCAACAATGTAATGATTTTGCCAACCACTGGTAATGACTTAGCCGACCTCTAAAAATGGCTTGGCCCAATAATTATGATGACTTTGCCAACCACTGTTAATCACTTATCCGACCTCTAAAAATGACTTTGCCCAACAATTATAATGACTTTGCCAACCACTGGTAATCACTTATCAGACCTCTAAAAATGACTTTTCCCAACAATTAGAATGACTTTGCCAACCACTGTTAATCACATTTCCGACCTCTAAAAATGACTTTGCCCAACAATTGTAATGACATTGCCAACAACTGGTAATCACTTATCAGACTTCTAAAAATGACTTTTCCCAACAATTGTAATGACTTTGCCAACCACTGTTAATCACATTTCCGACCTCTAAAAATGACTTTGCCCAACAATTGTAATGACATTGCCAGCCAATGTTTATCACTTAACCGATCTCTAAAAATGACCTTGCCCATCAATTATAATGACTTTGCCAAACACTGTTAATCACATATCCGACCTTTAAAAATGACTTTGCCCAACAATTGTAATGACTTTGCCAACCAATGTTAATAACTTATCCGATCTCTAAAAATGACCTTGCCCAACAATTGTAATGACTTTGCCAACCACTGTTAATCACTTATCCGACCTCTAAAAATGACTTTTCCCAACAATTGAAATGACATTGCCAACCACTGTTAATCACTTATCCGACCTCTAAAAACGACTTTTCTAAACAATGTAATGATTTTGCCAACCACTGGTAATGACTTATCCGACCTCTAAAAATGGCTTGGCCCAATAATTGTGATGACTTTGCCAACCACTGTTAATCACTTATCCGACCTCTAAAAATGACTTTGCCCAACAATTATAATGACTTTGCCAACCACTGTTAATCACATCTACGACCTCTAAAAATGACTTTTCCCAACAATTGTAATGACTTTGCCAACCAATGTTAATTACTTATCCGATCTCTTAAAATGACCTTGCCCAACAATGGTAATGACTTTGCCAACCACTGTTAATCACTTATCCGACCTCTTAAAATGACTTTGCCCAAAAATTATAATGACTATGCCAACCACTGTTAATCACTTATCCAATCTCGAAAAATAACTTTGCCCTACAATTATAATGACTTTGCCAACCACTGTTAATCACTTATCCGACCTCTAAAAATGACTTTGCCCAACAAGGTAATGACTTAGCCAACCACTGTTAATCACATCTCCGACCTCTAAAAATGACTTTTCCCAACAATTGTAATGACTTTGCCAACCACTGTTAATCACTTATCCGACCTCTAAAAATGCCTTTTCCTAACAATTGTAATGACTTTGCCAACCAATGTTAATCACAATTCCGACCTCTAAAAATGACTTTGCCCAACAATTGTAATGATTTTGCCAACCAATGTTAATTACTTATCCGATTTCTAAAAATGACCTTGCCCAACAATTGTAATGACTTTGCGAACCAATGTTAATCACTTATCCGACCTCTAAAAATGACTTTGCCAAACAATTGTAATGACTTTGCCAACCACTGTTAATCACTTATCCGACCTCTAAAAATGATTTTTCCCAACAATTGTAATGACTTTGCCAACCAATGTTAATAACTTATCCGACCTCTAAAAACGACTTTGCCCAACAAAGGAGTGACTTTGCCAACCACTGGTAATCACATATCCGACTCTTAAAAATGACTTTGCCCAACAATTGTGATGACTTTGCCAACCACTGTTTATCACTTATCCGACCTCTTAAAATGACTTTGACCAACAATTATAATGACTTTGCCAACCACTGTTAATCACTTATCCGACCTCTAAAATGATTTTTCCCAACAATTGTAATGACTTTGCCAACCACTATTAATCACATATCCGACTCTTAAAAATGACTTTGCCCAACAATTGTAATGACATTGCCAACAACTGTTAATCACTTATCTGACCTCTAAAAATGACTTTGCCCAACAATTGTGATGACTTTGCCAACCACTGTTATTCACATTTCCGACCTCTATAAATGACTTTGCCCAACAATTGTAATGACTTTGCCAACAACTGTTATTCACATTTCCGACCTCAAAAAATGACTTTGCCCAACAATTGTAATGACTTTGCCAACCAATGTTAATAACTTATCCGACCTCTAAAAATGACTTTGCCCAACAAAGGAGTGACTTTGCCAACCACTGGTAATGACTTATCCGAACTCTAAAAATGATTTTTCCCAACAATTGTAATGACTTTGTCAACCACTATTAATCACATATCCGACTCTTAAAAATGACTTTGCCCAACAATTGTAATGACATTGCCAACAACTGTTAATCACTTATCTGACCTCTAAAAATGACTTTGCCCAACAATTGTGATGACTTTGCCTACCACTGTTAATCACATTTCCGACCTCTATAAATGACTTTGCCCAACAATTGTAATGACTTTGCCAACAACTGTTATTCACATTTCCGACCTCAAAAAATGACTTTGCCCAACAATTGTAATGACTTTGCCAACCAATGTAAATAACTTATCCGACCTCTAAAAATGACTTTGCCCAACAAAGGAGTGACTTTGCCAACCGCTGGTAATCACTTATCCGAACTCTAAAAATGACTTTGCCCAACAATTGAAATGACTTTGCCAACCAATGTTAATCACTTATCCGATCTCTAAAAATGACTTTGCCCAACAATTGTAATGACTTTGCACAACCACTGTTAATCACTTATCCTACCTCTAAAAATGACTTTGCCCAACAAGGTAATGACTTTGCACAACCACTGTTAATCACATATCCGACTCTTAAAAATGACTTTGCCCAACAATTGTAATGACATTGCCAACAACTGTTAATCACTTATCTGACCTCTAAAAATGACTTTGCCCAACAATTGTGATGACTTTGCCAACCACTGTTAATCACTTATCCGACCTCTAAAAATGACTTTGACCAACAATTATAATGACTTTGCCAACCACTGTTAATCACTTATCCGACCTCTAAAAATGATTTTTCCCAACAATTGTAATGACTTTGCCAACCACTATTAATCACATATCCGACTCTTAAAAATGACTTTGCCCAACAATTGTAATGACATTGCCAACAACTGTTAATCACTTATCTGACCTCTAAAAATGACTTTGCCCAACAATTGTGATCACTTTGCCAACCACTGTTAATCACATTTCCGACCTCTATAAATGACTTTGCCCAACAATTGTAATGACTTTGCCAACAACTGTTATTCACATTTCCGACCTCAAAAAATGACTTTGCCCAACAATTGTAATGACTTTGCCAACCAATGTTAATAACTTATCCGACCTCTAAAAATGACTTTGCCCAACAAAGGAGTGACTTTGCCAACCACTGGTAATGACTTATCCGAACTCTAAAAATGATTTTTCCCAACAATTGTAATGACTTTGTCAACCACTATTAATCACATATCCGACTCTTAAAAATGACTTTGCCCAACAATTGTAATGACATTGCCAACAACTGTTAATCACTTATCTGACCTCTAAAAATGACTTTGCCCAACAATTGTGATGACTTTGCAAACCACTGTTAATCACATTTCCGACCTCTATAAATGACTTTGCCCAACAATTGTAATGACTTTGCCAACAACTGTTATTCACATTTCCGACCTCAATAAATGACTTTGCCCAACAATTGTAATGACTTTGCCAACCAATGTTAATAACTTATCCGACCTCTAAAAATGACTTTGCCCAACAAAGGAGTGACTTTGCCAACCACTGTTATTCACATTTCCGACCTCTAAAAATGACTTTGCCCAACAATTGTAATAACATTGCCAACAACTGGTAATCACTTATCAGACTTCTAAAAATGACTTTTCCCAACAATTGTAATGACTTTGCCAACCACTGTTAATCACATTTCCGACCTCTAAAAATGACTTTGCCCATCAATTGTAATGACATTGCCAGCCAATGTTTATCACTTAACCGACCTCTAAAAATGATTTTTCCCAACAATTGTAATGACTTTGCCAACCACTATTAATCACATATCCGACTCTTAAAAATGACTTTGCCCAACAATTGTAATGACATTGCCAACAACTGGTAATCACTTATCAGACTTCTAAAAATGACTTTTCCCAACAATTGTAATGACTTTGCCAACCACTGTTAATCACATTTCCGACCTCTAAAAATGACTTTGCCCAACAATTGTAATGACATTGCAAGCCAATGTTTATCACTTAACCGATCTCTAAAAATGACCTTGCCCATCAATTATAATGACTTTGCCAAACACTGTTAATCACATATCCGACCTTTAAAAATGACTTTGCCCAACAATTGTAATGACTTTGCCAACCAATGTTAATAACTTATCCGATCTCTAAAAATGACCTTGCCCAACAATTGTAATGACTTTGCCAACCACTGTTAATCACTTATCCGACCTCTAAAAAGGACTTTTCCCAACAATGT
The DNA here is from genome assembly GCA_025491095.1 of Brachionus asplanchnoidis. NCBI lineage: Eukaryota > Metazoa > Rotifera > Eurotatoria > Ploima > Brachionidae > Brachionus > Brachionus asplanchnoidis. Next base: position 399,104 of record JAILYF010000069.1, read on the forward strand.
AATGATTTTGCCAACCACTGGTAATGACTTATCCGACCTCTAAAAATGGCTTGGCCCAATAATTGTGATGACTTTGCCAACCACTGTTAATCACTTATCCGACCACTAAAAATGACTTTGCCCAACAATTATAATGACTTTGCCAACCACTGGTAATCACTTATCAGACCTCTAAAAATGACTTTTCCCAACAATTAGAATGACTTTGCCAACCACTGTTAATCACATTTCTGACCTCTAAAAATGACTTTGCCCAACAATTGTAATGACATTGCCAACAACTGGTAATCACTTATCAGACTTCTAAAAATGACTTTTCCCAACAATTGTAATGACTTTGCCAACCACTGTTAATCACATTTCCGACCTCTAAAAATGACTTTGCCCAACAATTGTAATGACATTGCCAGCCAATGTTTATCACTTAACCGATCTCTAAAAATGACCTTGCCCATCAATTAAAATGACTTTGCCAAACACTGTTAATCACATATCCGACCTTTAAAAATGACTTTGCCCAACAATTGTAATGACTTTGCCAACCAATGTTAATAACTTATCCGATCTCTAAAAATGACCTTGCCCAACAATTGTAATGACTTTGCCAACCACTGTTAATCACTTATCCGACCTCAAAAAATGACTTTTCCCAACAATTGAAATGACATTGCCAACCACTGTTAATCACTTATCCGACCTCTAAAAACGACTTTTCCCAACAATGTAATGATTTTGCCAACCACTGGTAATGACTTATCCGACCTCTAAAAATGGCTTGGCCCAATAATTGTGATGACTTTGCCAACCACTGTTAATCACTTATCCGACCTCTAAAAATGACTTTGCCCAACAATTATAATGACTTTGCCAACCACTGTTAATCACATCTACGACCTCTAAAAATGACTTTTCCCAACAATTGTAATGACTTTGCCAACCACTGTTAATCACTTATCCGACCTCTAAAAATGACTTTTCCCAACAATTGAAATGACATTGCCAACCACTGTTAATCACTTATCCGACCTCTTAAAATGACTTTGCCCCAAAATTATAATGACTATGCCAACCACTGTTAATCACTTATCCAATCTCGAAAAATAACTTTGCCTTACAATTATAATGACTTTGCCAACCACTGTTAATCACTTATCCGACCTTTAAAAATGACTTTGCCCAACAATTGTAATGACTTTGCCAACCAATGTTAATAACTTATCCGATCTCTAAAAATGACCTTGCCCAACAATTGTAATGACTTTGCCAACCACTGTTAATCACTTATCCGACCTCTAAAAACGACTTTTCCCAACAATGTAATGATTTTGCCAACCACTGTTAATCACTTATCCGACCTCTAAAAATGACTTTGCCCAACAATTATAATGACTTTGCCAACCACTGGTAATCACTTATCAGATTCTAAAAATGACTTTTCCCAACAATTAGAATGACTTTGCCAACCACTGTTAATCACATTTCCGACCTCTAAAAATGACTTTGCCCAACAATTGTAATGACATTGCCAACAACTGGTAATCACTTATCAGACTTCTAAAAATGACTTTTCCCAACAATTGTAATGACTTTGCCAACCACTGTTAATCACATTTCCGACCTCTAAAAATGACTTTGCCGAACAATTGTAATGACATTGCCAGCCAATGTTTATCACTTAACCGATCTCTAAAAATGACCTTGCCCATCAATTATAATGACTTTGCCAAACACTGTTAATCACATATCCGACCTTTAAAAATGACTTTGCCCAACAATTGTAATGACTTTGCCAACCAATGTTAATAACTTATCCGATCTCTAAAAATGACCTTGCCCAACAATTGTAATGACTTTGCCAACCACTGTTAATCACTTATCCGACCTCTAAAAATGACTTTTCCCAACAATTGAAATGACATTGCCAACCACTGTTAATCACTTATCCGACCTCTAAAAACGACTTTTCCAAACAATGTAATGATTTTGCCAACCACTGGTAATGACTTATCCGACCTCTAAAAATGGCTTGGCCCAATAATTGTGATGACTTTGCCAACCACTGTTAATCACTTATCCGACCTCTAAAAATGACTTTGCCCAACAATTATAATGACTTTGCCAACCACTGTTAATCACATCTACGACCTCTAAAAATGACTTTTCCCAACAATTGTAATGACTTTGCCAACCAATGTTAATTACTTATCCGATCTCTTAAAATGACCTTGCCCAACAATGGTAATGACTTTGCCAACCACTGTTAATCACTTATCCGACCTCTTAAAATGACTTTGCCCAAAAATTATAATGACTATGCCAACCACTGTTAATCACTTATCCAATCTCGAAAAATAACTTTGCCCTACAATTATAATGACTTCGCCAACCACTGTTAATCACTTATCCGACCTCTAAAAATGACTTTGCCCAACAAGGTAATGACTTAGCCAACCACTGTTAATCACATCTCCGACCTCTAAAAATGACTTTTCCCAACAATTGTAATGACTTTGCCAACCACTGTTAATCACTTATCCGACCTCTAAAAACGACTTTTCCCAACAATGTAATGATTTTGCCAACCACTGTTAATCACTTATCCGACCTCTAAAAATGACTTTGCCCAACAATTATAATGACTTTGCCAACCACTGGTAATCACTTATCAGATTCTAAAAATGACTTTTCCCAACAATTAGAATGACTTTGCCAACCACTGTTAATCACATTTCCGACCTCTAAAAATGACTTTGCCCAACAATTGTAATGACATTGCCAACAACTGGTAATCACTTATCAGACTTCTAAAAATGACTTTTCCCAACAATTGTAATGACTTTGCCAACCACTGTTAATCACATTTCCGACCTCTAAAAATGACTTTGCCGAACAATTGTAATGACATTGCCAGCCAATGTTTATCACTTAACCGATCTCTAAAAATGACCTTGCCCATCAATTATAATGACTTTGCCAAACACTGTTAATCACATATCCGACCTTTAAAAATGACTTTGCCCAACAATTGTAATGACTTTGCCAACCAATGTTAATAACTTATCCGATCTCTAAAAATGACCTTGCCCAACAATTGTAATGACTTTGCCAACCACTGTTAATCACTTATCCGACCTCTAAAAATGACTTTTCCCAACAATTGAAATGACATTGCCAACCACTGTTAATCACTTATCCGACCTCTAAAAACGACTTTTCCAAACAATGTAATGATTTTGCCAACCACTGGTAATGACTTATCCGACCTCTAAAAATGGCTTGGCCCAATAATTGTGATGACTTTGCCAACCACTGTTAATCACTTATCCGACCTCTAAAAATGACTTTGCCCAACAATTATAATGACTTTGCCAACCACTGTTAATCACATCTACGACCTCTAAAAATGACTTTTCCCAACAATTGTAATGACTTTGCCAACCAATGTTAATTACTTATCCGATCTCTTAAAATGACCTTGCCCAACAATGGTAATGACTTTGCCAACCACTGTTAATCACTTATCCGACCTCTTAAAATGACTTTGCCCAAAAATTATAATGACTATGCCAACCACTGTTAATCACTTATCCAATCTCGAAAAATAACTTTGCCCTACAATTATAATGACTTTGCCAACCACTGTTAATCACTTATCCGACCTCTAAAAATGACTTTGCCCAACAAGGTAATGACTTAGCCAACCACTGTTAATCACATCTCCGACCTCTAAAAATGACTTTTCCCAACAATTGTAATGACTTTGCCAACCACTGTTAATCACTTATCCGACCTCTAAAAATGCCTTTTCCTAACAATTGTAATGACTTTGCCAACCAATGTTAATCACAATTCCGACCTCTAAAAATGACTTTGCCCAACAATTGTAATGATTTTGCCAACCAATGTTAATAACTTATCCGATTTCTAAAAATGACCTTGCCCAACAATTGTAATGACTTTGCGAACCAATGTTAATCACTTATCCGACCTCTAAAAATGACTTTGCCAAACAATTGTAATGACTTTGCCAACCACTGTTAATCACTTATCCGACCTCTAAAAATGATTTTTCCCAACAATTGTAATGACTTTGCCAACCAATGTTAATAACTTATCCGACCTCTAAAAACGACTTTGCCCAACAAAGGAGTGACTTTGCCAACCACTGGTAATCACATATCCGACTCTTAAAAATGACTTTGCCCAACAATTGTGATGACTTTGCCAACCACTGTTTATCACTTATCCGACCTCTTAAAATGACTTTGACCAACAATTATAATGACTTTGCCAACCACTGTTAATCACTTATCCGACTCTTAAAAATGACTTTGCCCAACAATTGTAATGACATTGCCAACAACTGTTAATCACTTATCTGACCTCTAAAAATGACTTTGCCCAACAATTGTGATGACTTTGCCAACCACTGTTTTTCACATTTCCGACCTCTATAAATGACTTTGCCCAACAATTGTAATGACTTTGCCAACAACTGTTATTCACATTTCCGACCTCAAAAAATGACTTTGCCCAACAATTGTAATGACTTTGCCAACCAATGTTAATAACTTATCCGACCTCTAAAAATGACTTTGCCCAACAAAGGAGTGACTTTGCCAACCACTGGTAATGACTTATCCGAACTCTAAAAATGATTTTTCCCAACAATTGTAATGACTTTGTCAACCACTATTAATCACATATCCGACTCTTAAAAATGACTTTGCCCAACAATTGTAATGACATTGCCAACAACTGTTAATCACTTATCTGACCTCTAAAAATGACTTTGCCCAACAATTGTGATGATTTTGCCAACCAATGTTAATAACTTATCCGATTTCTAAAAATGACCTTGCCCAACAATTGTAATGACTTTGCGAACCAATGTTAATCACTTATCCGACCTCTAAAAATGACTTTGCCAAACAATTGTAATGACTTTGCCAACCACTGTTAATCACTTATCCGACCTCTAAAAATGATTTTTCCCAACAATTGTAATGACTTTGCCAACCAATGTTAATAACTTATCCGACCTCTAAAAACGACTTTGCCCAACAAAGGAGTGACTTTGCCAACCACTGGTAATCACATATCCGACTCTTAAAAATGACTTTGCCCAACAATTGTGATGACTTTGCCAACCACTGTTTATCACTTATCCGACCTCTTAAAATGACTTTGACCAACAATTATAATGACTTTGCCAACCACTGTTAATCACTTATCCGACTCTTAAAAATGACTTTGCCCAACAATTGTAATGACATTGCCAACAACTGTTAATCACTTATCTGACCTCTAAAAATGACTTTGCCTAACAATTGTGATGACTTTGCCAACAACTGTTATTCACATTTCCGACCTCAAAAAATGACTTTGCCCAACAATTGTAATGACTTTGCCAACCAATGTTAATAACTTATCCGACCTCTAAAAATGACTTTGCCCAACAAAGGAGTGACTTTGCCAACCACTGGTAATGACTTATCCGAACTCTAAAAATGATTTTTCCCAACAATTGTAATGACTTTGTCAACCACTATTAATCACATATCCGACTCTTAAAAATGACTTTGCCCAACAATTGTAATGACATTGCCAACAACTGTTAATCACTTATCTGACCTCTAAAAATGACTTTGCCCAACAATTGTGATGACTTTGCCTACCACTGTTAATCACATTTCCGACCTCTATAAATGACTTTGACCAACAATTGTAATGACTTTGCCAACAACTGTTATTCACATTTCCGACCTCAAAAAATGACTTTGCCCAACAATTGTAATGACTTTGCCAACCAATGTAAATAACTTATCCGACCTCTAAAAATGACTTTGCCCAACAAAGGAGTGACTTTGCCAACCGCTGGTAATCACTTATCCGAACTCTAAAAATGACTTTGCCCAACGATTGAAATGACTTTGCCAACCAATGTTAATCACTTATCCGATCTCTAAAAATGACTTTGCCCAACAATTGTAATGACTTTGCACAACCACTGTTAATCACTTATCCTACCTCTAAAAATGACTTTGCCCAACAAGGTAATGACTTTGCACAACCACTGTTAATCACATATCCGACTCTTAAAAATGACTTTGCCCAACAATTGTAATGAAATTGCCAACAACTGTTAATCACTTATCTGACCTCTAAAAATGACTTTGCCCAACAATTGTGATGACTTTGCCAACCACTGTTAATCACTTATCCGACCTCTAAAAATGACTTTGACCAACAATTATAATGACTTTGCCAACCACTGTTAATCACTTATCCGACCTCTAAAAATGATTTTTCCCAACAATTGTAATGACTTTGCCAACCACTATTAATCACATATCCGACTCTTAAAAATGACTTTGCCCAACAATTGTAATGACATTGCCAACAACTGTTAATCACTTATCTGACCTCTAAAAATGACTTTGCCCAACAATTGTGATCACTTTGCCAACCACTGTTAATCACATTTCCGACCTCTATAAATGACTTTGCCCAACAATTGTAATGACTTTGCCAACAACTGTTATTCACATTTCCGACCTCAAAAAATGACTTTGCCCAACAATTGTAATGACTTTGCCAACCAATGTTAATAACTTATCCGACCTCTAAAAATGACTTTGCCCAACAAAGGAGTGACTTTGCCAACCACTGGTAATGACTTATCCGAACTCTAAAAATGATTTTTCCCAACAATTGTAATGACTTTGCACAACCACTGTTAATCACATATCCGACTCTTAAAAATGACTTTGCCCAACAATTGTAATGACATTGCCAACAACTGTTAATCACTTATCTGACCTCTAAAAATGACTTTGCCCAACAATTGTGATGACTTTGCCAACCACTGTTAATCACATTTCCGACCTCTATAAATGACTTTGCCCAACAATTGAAATGACTTTGCCAACAACTGTTATTCACATTTCCGACCTCAAAAAATGACTTTGCCCAACAATTGTAATGACTTTGCCAACCACTGGTAATCACTTATCAGACCTCTAAAAATGACTTTTCCCAACAATTGGAATGACTTTGCCAACCACTGTTATTCACATTTCCGACCTCTAAAAATGACTTTGCCCAACAATTGTAATGACATTGCCAACAACTGGTAATCACTTATCAGACTTCTAAAAATGACTTTTCCCAACAATTGTAATGACTTTGCCAACCACTGTTAATCACATTTCCGACCTCTAAAAATGACTTTGCCCATCAATTGTAATGACATTGCCAGCCAATGTTTATCACTTAACCGATCTCTAAAAATGACCTTGCCCATCAATTATAATGACTTTGCCAAACACTGTTAATCACATATCCGACCTTTAAAAATGACTTTGCCCAACAATTGTAATGACTTTGCCAACCAATGTTAATAACTTATCCGATCTCTAAAAATGACCTTGCCCAACAATTGTAATGACTTTGCCAACCACTGTTAATCACTTATCCGACCTCTAAAAATGCCTTTTCCTAACAATTGTAATGACTTTGCCAACCACTGTAAATCACTTATCCGACCTCTAAAAATGACTTTTCCCAACAATTGAAATGACATTGCCAACCACTATTAATCACATATCCGACTCTTAAAAATGACTTTGCCCAACAATTGTAATGACTTTGCACAACCACTGTTAATCACTTATCCTACCTCTAAAAATGACTTTGCCCAACAATTGTAATGACTTTGCACAACCACTGTTAATCACATATCCGACTCTTAAAAATGACTTTGCCCAACAATTGTAATGACATTGCCAACAACTGTTAATCACTTATCTGACCTCTAAAAATGACTTTGCCCAACAATTGTGATGACTTTGCCAACCACTGTTAATCACATTTCCGACCTCTATAAATGACTTTGCCCAACAATTGTAATGACTTTGCCAACAACTGTTATTCACATTTCCGACCTCAAAAAATGACTTTGCCCAACAATTGTAATGACTTTGCCAACCACTGGTAATCACTTATCAGACCTCTAAAAATGACTTTTCCCAACAATTGGAATGACTTTGCCAACCACTGTTATTCACATTTCCGACCTCTAAAAATGACTTTGCCCAACAATTGTAATGACATTGCCAACAACTGGTAATCACTTATCAGACTTCTAAAAATGACTTTTCCCAACAATTGTAATGACTTTGCCAACCACTGTTAATCACATTTCCGACCTCTAAAAATGACTTTGCCCATCAATTGTAATGACATTGCCAGCCAATGTTTATCACTTAACCGATCTCTAAAAATGACCTTGCCCATCAATTATAATGACTTTGCCAAACACTGTTAATCACATATCCGACCTTTAAAAATGACTTTGCCCAACAATTGTAATGACTTTGCCAACCAATGTTAATAACTTATCCGATCTCTAAAAATGACCTTGCCCAACAATTGTAATGACTTTGCCAACCACTGTTAATCACTTATCCGACCTCTAAAAATGCCTTTTCCTAACAATTGTAATGACTTTGCCAACCACTGTAAATCACTTATCCGACCTCTAAAAATGACTTTTCCCAACAATTGAAATGACATTGCCAACCACTATTAATCACATATCCGACTCTTAAAAATGACTTTGCCCAACAATTGTAATGACTTTGCACAACCACTGTTAATCACTTATCCTACCTCTAAAAATGACTTTGCCCAACAATTGTAATGACTTTGCACAACCACTGTTAATCACATATCCGACTCTTAAAAATGACTTTGCCCAACAATTGTAATGACATTGCCAACAACTGTTAATCACTTATCTGACCTCTAAAAATGACTTTGCCCAACAATTGTGATGACTTTGCCAACCACTGTTAATCACATTTCCGACCTCTATAAATGACTTTGCCCAACAATTGTAATGACTTTGCCAACAACTGTTATTCACATTTCCGACCTCAAAAAATGACTTTGCCCAACAATTGTAATGACTTTGCCAACCACTGGTAATCACTTATCAGACCTCTAAAAATGACTTTTCCCAACAATTGGAATGACTTTGCCAACCACTGTTATTCACATTTCCGACCTCTAAAAATGACTTTGCCCAACAATTGTAATGACATTGCCAACAACTGGTAATCACTTATCAGACTTCTAAAAATGACTTTTCCCAACAATTGTAATGACTTTGCCAACCACTGTTAATCACATTTCCGACCTCTAAAAATGACTTTGCCCATCAATTGTAATGACATTGCCAGCCAATGTTTATCACTTAACCGATCTCTAAAAATGACCTTGCCCAACAATTGTAATGACTTTGCCAACCACTGTTAATCACTTATCCGACCTCTAAAAATGCCTTTTCCTAACAATTGTAATGACTTTGCCAACCACTGTAAATCACTTATCCGACCTCTAAAAATGACTTTTCCCAACAATTGAAATGACATTGCCAACCACTGTTAATCACTTATCCGACCTCTAAAAACGACTTTTCCCAACAATGTAATGATTTTGCCAACCACTGGTAATGACTTATCCGACCTCTAAAAATGGCTCGGCCCAATAATTGTGATGACTTTGCCAACCACTGTTAATCACTTATCCGACCTCTAAAAATGACTTTGCCCAACAATTATAATGACTTTGCCAACCACTGTTAATCACATCTCCGACCTCTAAAAATGACTTTTCCCAACAATTGTAATGACTTTGCCAACCAATGTTAATTACTTATCCGATCTCTTAAAATGACCTTGCCCAACAATTGTAATGACTTTGCCAACCACTGTTAATCACTTATCCGACCTCTTAAAATGACTTTGCCCAAAAATTATAATGACTTTGCCAACCACTGTTAATCACTTATCCAATCTCGAAAAATAACTTTGCCCTACAATTATAATGACTTTGCCAACCACTGTTAATCACTTATCCGAACTCTAAAAATGACTTTGCCCAACAAGGTAATGACTTAGCCAACCACTGTTAATCACATCTCCGACCTCTAAAAATGACTTTTCCCAACAATTGTAATGACTTTGCCAACCAATGTTAATTACTTATCCGATCTCTAAAAATGACCTTACCCAACAATTGTAATGACTTTGCCAACCAATGTTAATCACAATTCCGACCTCTAAAAATGACTTTGCCCAACAATTGTAATGATTTTGCCAACCAATGTTAATAACTTATCCGATTTCTAAAAATGACCTTGCCCAACAATTGTAATGACTTTGCCAACCACTGTTAATCACTTATCCGACCTCTAAAAATGACTTTTCCTAACAATTGTAATGACTTTGCCAACCACTGTTAATCACTTATCCGACCTCTAAAAATGACTTTTCCCAACAATTGAAATGACATTGCCAACCACTGTTAATCACTTATCCGACCTCTAAAAACGACTTTGCCCAACAATTGTAATGATTTTGCCCAACAATTGTAATGACTTTGCCAACCACTGTTAATTACTTATCCGACCTCTAAAAATGACTTTTCCCAACAATTGAAATGACAGTGCCAACCACTGTTAATCACTTATCCGACCTCTAAAAACGACTTTGCCCAACAATTGTAATGATTTTGCCAACCAATGTTAATAACTTATCCGATTTCTAAAAATGACCTTGCCCAACAATTGTAATGACTTTGCCAACCACTGTTAATCACTTATCCGACCTCTAAAAATGACTTTTCCTAACAATTGAAATGACTTTGCCAACCAATGTTAATCACAATTCCGACCTCTAAAAATGACTTTGCCCAACAATTGTAATGATTTTGCCAACCAATGTTAATAACTTATCCGATTTCTAAAAATGACCTTGCCCAACAATTGTAATGACTTTGCCAACCACTGTTAATCACTTATCCGACCTCTAAAAATGACTTTTCCTAACAATTGTAATGACTTTGCCAACCACTGTTAATCACTTATCCGACGTCTAAAAATGACTTTGCCCAACAATTGTAATAACTATGCCAACCACTGTTAATAACCTATCCGACCTCTAAAAATGACTTTTCCTAACAATTGTAATGACTTTGCCAACCACTGTTAATCACTTATCCGACCTCTAAAAATGACTTTTCCCAACAATTGAAATGACATTGCCAACCACTGTTAATCACTTATCCGACCTCTAAAAACGACTTTGCCCAACAATTGTAATGATTTTGCCCAACAATTGTAATGACTTTGCCAACCACTGTTAATTACTTATCCGACCTCTAAAAATGATTTTTCCCAACAATTGTAATGACTTTGCCAACCACTATTAATCACATATCCGACTCTTAAAAATGACTTTGCCCAACAATTGTAATGACATTGCCAACAACTGTTAATCACTTATCTGACCTCTAAAAATGACTTTGCCCAACAATTGTGATGACTTTGCCAACCACTGTTAATAACATTTCCGACCTCTATAAATGACTTTGCCCAACAATTGTAATGACTTTGCCAACAACTGTTATTCACATTTCCGACCTCAAAAAATGACTTTTCCCAACAATTGAAATGACAGTGCCAACCACTGTTAATCACTTATCCGACCTCTAAAAACGACTTTGCCCAACAATTGTAATGATTTTGCCAACCAATGTTAATAACTTATCCGATTTCTAAAAATGACCTTGCCCAACAATTGTAATGACTTTGCCAACCACTGTTAAAACTTATCCGACCTCTAAAAATGACTTTTCCTAACAATTGAAATGACTTTGCCAACCAATGTTAATCACAATTCCGACCTCTAAAAATGACTTTGCCCAACAATTGTAATGATTTTGCCAACCAATGTTAATAACTTATCCGACCTCTAAAAATGACTTTTCCTAACAATTGTAATGACTTTGCCAACCACTGTTAATCACTTATCCGACGTCTAAAAATGACTTTGCCCAACAATTGTAATAACTATGCCATCCATGTTAATAACCTATCCGACCTCTAAAAATGACTTTTCCTAACAATTGTAATGACTTTGCCAACCACTGTTAATCACTTATCCGACCTCTAAAAATGACTTTTCCCAACAATTGAAATGACATTGCCAACCACTGTTAATCACTTATCCGACCTCTAAAAACGACTTTGCCCAACAATTGTAATGATTTTGCCCAACAATTGTAATGACTTTGCCAACCACTGTTAATCACTTATCCGACCTCTAAAAATGACTTTTCCTAACAATTGTAATGACTTTGCCAACCACTGTTAATCACTTATCCGACGTCTAAAAATGACTTTGCCCAACAATTGTAATAACTATGCCAACCACTGTTAATAACCTATCCGACCTCTAAAAATGACTTTTCCTAACAATTGTAATGACTTTGCCAACCACTGTTAATCACTTATCCGACCTCTAAAAATGACTTTTCCCAACAATTGAAATGACATTGCCAACCACTGTTAATCACTTATCCGACCTCTAAAAACGACTTTGCCCAACAATTGTAATGATTTTGCCCAACAATTGTAATGACTTTGCCAACCACTGTTAATTACTTATCCGACCTCTAAAAATGATTTTTCCCAACAATTGTAATGACTTTGCCAACCACTATTAATCACATATCCGACTCTTAAAAATGACTTTGCCCAACAATTGTAATGACATTGCCAACAACTGTTAATCACTTATCTGACCTCTAAAAATGACTTTGCCCAACAATTGTGATGACTTTGCCAACCACTGTTAATAACATTTCCGACCTCTATAAATGACTTTGCCCAACAATTGTAATGACTTTGCCAACAACTGTTATTCACCTTACGACCTCAAAAAATGACTTTTCCCAACAATTGAAATGACAGTGCCAACCACTGTTAATCACTTATCCGACCTCTAAAAACGACTTTGCCCAACAATTGTAATGATTTTGCCAACAAATGTTAATAACTTATCCGATTTCTAAAAATGACCTTGCCCAACAATTGTAATGACTTTGCCAACCACTGTTAATCACTTATCCGACCTCTAAAAATGACTTTTCCTAACAATTGTAATGACTTTGCCAACCAATGTTAATCACAATTCCGACCTCTAAAAATGACTTTGCCCAACAATTGTAATGATTTTGCCAACCAATGTTAATAACTTATCCGATTTCTAAAAATGACCTTGCCCAACAATTGTAATGACTTTGCCAACCACTGTTAATCACTTATCCGACCTCTAAAAATGACTTTTCCTAACAATTGTAATGACTTTGCCAACCACTGTTAATCACTTATCCGACGTCTAAAAATGACTTTGCCCAACAATTGTAATAACTATGCCAACCACTGTTAATAACCTATCCGACCTCTAAAAATGACTTTTCCTAACAATTGTAATGACTTTGCCAACCACTGTTAATCACTTATCCGACCTCTAAAAATGACTTTTCCCAACAATTGAAATGACATTGCCAACCACTGTTAATCACTTATCCGACCTCTAAAAACGACTTTGCCCAACAATTGTAATGATTTTGCCCAACAATTGTAATGACTTTGCCAACCACTGTTAATTACTTATCCGACCTCTAAAAATGATTTTTCCCAACAATTGTAATGACTTTGCCAACCACTATTAATCACATATCCGACTCTTAAAAATGACTTTGCCCAACAATTGTAATGACATTGCCAACAACTGTTAATCACTTATCTGACCTCTAAAAATGACTTTGCCCAACAATTGTGATGACTTTGCCAACCACTGTTAATAACATTTCCGACCTCTATAAATGACTTTGCCCAACAATTGTAATGACTTTGCCAACAACTGTTATTCACATTTCCGACCTCAAAAAATGACTTTGCCCAACAATTGTAATGACTTTGCCAACCACTGGTAATCACTTATCAGACCTCTAAAAATGACTTTTCCCAACAATTGGAATGACTATGCCAACCACTGTTATTCACATTTCCGACCTCTAAAAATGACTTTGCCCAACAATTGTAATGACTTTGCCAACCACTGGTAATCACTTATCAGACCTCTAAAAATGACTTTTCCCAACAATTGGAATGACTTTGCCAACCAATGTTAATCACAATTCCGACCTCTAAAAATGACTTTGCCCAACAATTGTAATGATTTTGCCAAACAATGTTAATAACTTATCCGATTTCTAAAAATGACCATGCCCAACAATTGTAATGACTTTGCCAACCACTGTTAATCACTTATCCGACCTCTAAAAATGACTTTTCCTAACAATTGTAATGACTTTGCCAACCACTGTTAATCACTTATCCGACGTCTAAAAATGACTTTGCCCAACAATTGTAATAACTATGCCAACCACTGTTAATAACCTATCCGACCTCTAAAAATGACTTTGCTTAACAATTGTAATGACTTTGCCAACCACTGTTAATCACTTATCCGACCTCTAAAAATGACTTTTCCTAACAATTGTATTCACTTTGCCAACCACTGTTAATCACTAATCCGACCTCTAAAAATGACTTTGTCCAACAATTTTAATGACTTTGCCAACCACTGTTAATCACTTATCCGACCTCTAAAAATGACTTTTCCTAACAATTGTAATGACTTTGCCAACCACTGTTAATCACTTATCCGACCTCTAAAAATGACTTTTCCCAACAATTGAAATGACATTGCCAACCACTGTTAATCACTTATCCGACCTCTAAAAACGACTTTGCCCAACAATTGTAATGATTTTGGCCAACAATTGTAATGACTTTGCCAACCACTGTTAATTACTTATCCGACCTCTAAAAATGATTTTTCCCAACAATTGTAATGACTTTGCCAACCACTATTAATCACATATCCGACTCTTAAAAATGACTTTGCCCAACAATTGTAATGACATTGCCAACAACTGTTAATCACTTATCTGACCTCTAAAAATGACTTTGCCCAACAATTGTGATGACTTTGCCAACCACTGTTAATCACATTTCCGACCTCTATAAATGACTTTGCCCAACAATTGTAATGACTTTGCCAACAACTGTTATTCACATTTCCGACCTCAAAAAATGACTTTTCCAACAATTGTAATGACTTTGCCAACCACTGGTAATCACTTATCAGACCTCTAAAAATGACTTTTCCCAACAATTGGAATGACTTTGCCAACCACTGTTATTCACATTTCCGACCTCTAAAAATGACTTTGCCCAACAATTGTAATGACTTTGCCAACCACTGGTAATCACTTATCAGACCTCTAAAAATGACTTTTCCCAACAATTGTAATGACTTTGCCTACCACTGTTAATCACATTTCCGATTTCTAAAAATGACTTTGCCCAACAATTGTAAAGACTTTGCCAACCACTGGTAATCACTTATCAGACCTCTATAAATGACTTTTCCCAACAATTAGAATGACTTTGCCAACCACTGTTAATCACATTTCCGACCTCTAAAAATGACTTTGCCCAACAATTGTAATGACATTGCCAACAACTGGTAATCACTTATCAGACTTCTAAAATGACTTTTCCCAACAATTGTAATGACTTTGCCAACAACTATTAATCACATTTCCGACCTCTAAAAATGACTTTGCCCATCAATTGTAATGACATTGCCAGCCAATGTTTATCACTTAACCGATCTCTAAAAATGACCTTGCCCATCAATTATAATGACTTTGCCAAACACTGTTAATCACATATCCGAACTTTAAAAATGACTTTGCCCAACAATTGTAATGACTTTGCCAACCAATGTTAATAACTTATCCGATCTCTAAAAATGACCTTGCCCAACAATTGGAATGACTTTGCGAACCACTGTTAATCACTTATCCGACCTCTAAAAATGACTTTTCCTAACAATTGTAATGACTTTGCCAACCACTGTTAATCACTTATCCGACCTCTAAAAATGTCTTTTCCCAACAATTGAAATGACATTGCCAACCACTGTTAATCACTTATCCGACCTCTAAAAACGACTTTTCCCAACAATGTAATGATTTTGCCAACCACTGGTAATGACTTATCCGACCTCTAAAAATGGCTTGGCCCAATAATTGTGATGACTTTGCCAACCACTGTTAATCACTTATCCGACCTCTAAAAATGACTTTGCCCAACAATTATAATGACTTTGCCAACCACTGTTAATCACATCTCCGACCTCTAAAAATGACTTTTCCCAACAATTGTAATGACTTTGCCAACCAATGTTAATTACTTATCCGATCTCTTAAAATGACCTTGCCCAACAATTGTAATGACTTTGCCAACCACTGTTAATCACTTATCCGACCTCTTAAAATGACTTTGCCCAAAAATTATAATGACTTTGCCAACCACTGTTAATCACTTATCCAATCTCGAAAAATGACTTTGCCCAACAATTATAATGACTTTGCCAACCACTGTTAATCACATCTCCGACCTCTTAAAATGACTTTTCCCAACAATTGTAATGACTTTGCCAACCAATGTTAATTACTTATCCGATCTCTTAAAATGACCTTGCCCAACAATTGTAATGACTTTGCCAACCACTGTTAATCACATCTCCGACCTCTAAAAATGACTTTTCCCAACAATTGTAATGACTTTGCTAACCAATGTTAATTACTTATCCGATCTCTAAAAATGACCTTGCCCAACAATTGTAATGACTTTGCCAACCAATGTTAATCACAATTCCGACCTCTAAAAATGACTTTGCCCAACAATTGTAATGATTTTGCCAACCAATGTTAATAACTTATCCGATTTCTAAAAATGACCTTGCCCAACAATTGTAATGACTTTGCCAACCACTGTTAATCACTTATCCGACCTCTAAAAATGACTTTTCCTAACAATTGTAATGACTTTGCCAACCACTGTTAATCACATATCCGACCTCTAAAAGTGACTTTTCCCAACAATTGAAATGACATTGCCAACCACTGTAAATCACTTATCCGACCTCTAAAAACGACTTTGCCCAACAATTGTAATGATTTTGCCCAACAATTGTAATGACTTTGCCAACCACTGTTAATCACTTATCCGACCTCTAAAAACGACTTTGCCCAACAATTGTAATGATTTTGCCAACCAATGTTAATCACTTATCCGACCTCTAAAAATGACTTTTCCTAACAATTGTAATGACTTTGCCAACCAGTGTTAATCACAATTCCGACCTCTAAAAATGACTTTGCCCAACAATTGTAATGATTTTGCCAACCAATGTTAATAACTTATCCGATTTCTAAAAATGACCTTGCCCAACAATTGTAATGACTTTGCCAACCACTGTTAATCACTTATCCGACCTCTAAAAATGACTTTTCCTAACAATTGTAATGACTTTGCTAACCACTGTTAATCACTTATCCGACCTCTTAAAATGACTTTGCCCAAAAATTATAATGACTTTGCCAACCACTGTTAATCACTTATCCAATCTCGAAAAATAACTTTGCCCTACAATTATAATGACTTTGCCAACCACTGTTAATCACTTATCCGACCTCTAAAAATGACTTTGCCCAACAAGGTAATGACTTAGCCAACCACTGTTAATCACATCTCCGACCCCTAAAAATGACTTTTCCCAACAATTGTAATGACTTTGCCAACCACTGTTAATTACTTATCCGACCTCTAAAAATGACTTTTCCCAACAATTGAAATGACATTGCCAACCAATGTTATTCACATTTCCGACCTCTAAAAATGACTTTTCCTTACAATTGTAATGATTTTGCCAACCAATGTTAATAACTTATCCGATTTCTAAAAATGACCTTGCCCAACAATGTAATGATTTTGCCAACCACTGGTAAAGACTTATCCGACCTCTAAAAATGGCTTTGCCCAACAATTGTGATGACTTTGCCAACCACTGTTAATCACTTATCCGACCTCTAAAAATGACTTTGCCCAACAATTATAATGACTTTGCCAACCACTGTTAATCACATATCCGACTCTTAAAAATGACTTTTCCCAACAATTGTAATGACTTTGCCCAACAATTGTAATGACTTTGCCCAACAATTGTAATGACTTTGCCAACCACTGTTAATCACTTATCCGACCTCTAAAAATGACCTTTCCTAACAATTGTAATGACTTTGCCAACCAATGTTAATCACTTATCCGACCTATAAAAATGACTTTGCCCAACAATTGAAATGACTTTGCCAACTCCTGGTAATCACTTATCCGACCTCTAAAAATGACTTTTCCCAACAATTGTAATGACTTTGCCCAACAATTGTAATGACTTTGCCCAAAAAAGGAGTGACTTTGCCAACCACTGGTAATGACTTATCCGACCTCTAAAAATGACTTTTCCCAACAATTGTAATGACTTTGCAAACCAATGTTAATCACAATTCCGACCTCTAAAAATGACTTTGCCCAACAATTGTAATGACTTTGCCAACCAATGTTAATAACTTATCCGATCTCTAAAAATGACCTTGCCCAACAATTGTAATGACTTTGCCAACAACTGGTAATCACTTATCAGACTTCTAAAAATGACTTCTCCCAACAATTGTAATGACTTTGCCAACAACTATTAATCACATTTCCGACCTCTAAAAATGACTTTGCCCATCAATTGTAATGACATTGCCAGCCAATGTTTATCACTTAACCGATCTCTAAAAATGACCTTGCCCATCAATTATAATGACTTTGCCAAACACTGTTAATCACATATCCGAACTTTAAAAATGACTTTGCCCAACAATTGTAATGACTTTGCCAACCAATGTTAATAACTTATCCGATCTCTAAAAATGACCTTGCCCAACAATTGGAATGACTTTGCCAACCACTGTTAATCACTTATCCGACCTCTAAAAATGACTTTTCCTAACAATTGTAATGACTTTGCCAACCACTGTTAATCACTTATCCGACCTCTAAAAATGTCTTTTCCCAACAATTGAAATGACATTGCCAACCACTGTTAATCACTTATCCGACCTCTAAAAACGACTTTTCCCAACAATGTAATGATTTTGCCAACCACTGGTAATGACTTATCCGACCTCTAAAAATGGCTTGGCCCAATAATTGTGATGACTTTGCCAACCACTGTTAATCACTTATCCGACCTCTAAAAATGACTTTGCCCAACAATTATAATGACTTTGCCAACCACTGTTAATCACATCTCCGACCTCTAAAAATGACTTTTCCCAACAATTGTAATGACTTTGCCAACCAATGTTAATTACTTATCCGATCTCTTAAAATGACCTTGCCCAACAATTGTAATGACTTTGCCAACCAATGTTAATTACTTATCCGATCTCTTAAAATGACCTTGCCCAACAATTGTAATGACTTTGCCAACCACTGTTAATCACATCTCCGACCTCTAAAAATGACTTTTCCCAACAATTGTAATGACTTTGCTAACCAATGTTAATTACTTATCCGATCTCTAAAAATGACCTTGCCCAACAATTGTAATGACTTTGCCAACCAATGTAAATCACAATTCCGACCTCTAAAAATGACTTTGCCCAACAATTGTAATGATTTTGCCAACCAATGTTAATAACTTATCCGATTTCTAAAAATGACCTTGCCCAACAATTGTAATGACTTTGCCAACCACTGTTAATCACATATCCGACCTCTAAAAATGACTTTTCCCAACAATTGAAATGACATTGCCAACCACTGTTAATCACTTATCCGACCTCTAAAAACGACTTTGCCCAACAATTGTAATGATTTTGCCCAACAATTGTAATGACTTTGCCAACCACTGTTAATTACTTATCCGACCTCTAAAAATGACTTTTCTCAACAATTGAAATGACAGTGCCAACCACTGTTAATCACTTATCCGACCTCTAAAAACGACTTTGCCCAACAATTGTAATGATTTTGCCAACCAATGTTAATCACTTATCCGACCTCTAAAAATGACTTTTCCTAACAATTGTAATGACTTTGCCAACCAGTGTTAATCACAATTCCGACCTCTAAAAATGACTTTGCCCAACAATTGTAATGATTTTGCCAACCAATGTTAATAACTTATCCGATTTCTAAAAATGACCTTGCCCAACAATTGTAATGACTTTGCCAACCACTGTTAATCACTTATCCGACCTCTAAAAATGACTTTTCCTAACAATTGTAATGACTTTGCCAACCACTGTTAATCACTTATCCGACCTCTTAAAATGACTTTGCCCAAAAATTATAATGACTTTGCCAACCACTGTTAATCACTTATCCAATCTCGAAAAATAACTTTGCCCTACAATTATAATGACTTTGCCAACCACTGTTAATCACTTATCCGACCTCTAAAAATGACTTTGCCCAACAAGGTAATGACTTAGCCAACCACTGTTAATCACATCTCCGACCCCTAAAAATGACTTTTCCCAACAATTGTAATGACTTTGCCAACCACTGTTAATTACTTATCCGACCTCTAAAAATGACTTTTCCCAACAATTGAAATGACATTGCCAACCAATGTTAATCACTTATCCGACCTCTAAAAATGACTTTTCCTAACAATTGTAATGATTTTGCCAACCAATGTTAATAACTTATCCGATTTCTAAAAATGACCTTGCCCAACAATGTAATGATTTTGCCAACCACTGGTAAAGACTTATCCGACCTCTAAAAATGGCTTTGCCCAACAATTGTGATGACTTTGCCAACCACTGTTAATCACTTATCCGACCTCTAAAAATGACTTTGCCCAACAATTATAATGACTTTGCCAACCACTGTTAATCACATATCCGACTCTTAAAAATGACTTTTCCCAACAATTGTAATGACTTTGCCCAACAATTGTAATGACTTTGCCCAACAATTGTAATGACTTTGCCAACCACTGTTAATCACTTATCCGACCTCTAAAAATGACCTTTCCTAACAATTGTAATGACTTTGCCAACCAATGTTAATCACTTATCCGACCTATAAAAATGACTTTGCCCAACAATTGAAATGACTTTGCCAACTCCTGGTAATCACTTATCCGACCTCTAAAAATGACTTTTCCCAACAATTGTAATGACTTTGCCCAACAATTGTAATGACTTTGCCCAACAAAGGAGTGACTTTGCCAACCACTGGTAATGACTTATCCGACCTCTAAAAATGACTTTTCCCAACAATTGTAATGACTTTGCAAACCAATGTTAATCACAATTCCGACCTCTAAAAATGACTTTGCCCAACAATTGTAATGACTTTGCGAACCAATGTTAATAACTTATCCGATCTCTAAAAATGACCTTGCCCAACAATTGTAATGACTTTGCCAACCACTGTTAATCACTAATCCGACCTCTAAAAATGACTTTTCCCAACAATTGAAATGACATTGACAACCACTGTTAATCACTTATCCGACCTCTAAAAACGACTTTTCCCAACAATGTAATGATTTTGCCAACCACTGGTAATGACTTATCCGACCTCTAAATATGGCTTTGCCCAACAATTGTGATGACTTTGCAAACCACAGTTAATCACTTATCCGAACTCTAAAAATGACTTTGCCCAACAATTATAATGACTTTGCCAACAACTGTTAATCACATATCCGACTCTTAAAAATGACTTTTCCCAACAATTGTAATGACTTTGCCCAACAATTGTAATGACTTTGCCCAACAATTGTAATGACTTTGCCAACCACTGTTAATCACTTATCCGACCTATAAAAATGACTTTGCCCAACAATTGAAATGACTTTGCCAACTCCTGGTAATCACTTATCCGACCTCTAAAAATTACTTTTCCCAACAATTGAAATGACTTTGCCAACCACTGTTAATCACTTATCCGACCTCTAAAAATGACTTTTCCCAACAATTGTAATGACTTTGCCCAACAATTGTAATGACTTTGCCAACCAATGTTAATAACTTATCCGACCTCTAAAAATGACTTTGCCCAACAAAGGAGTGACTTTGCCAACCACTGGTAATGACTTATCCGACCTCTAAAAATGACTTTTCCCAACAATTGTATTGACTTTGCCAACCAATGTTAATCACAATTCCGACCTCTAAAAATGACTTTGCCCAACAATTGTAATGACTTTGCCAACCAATGTTAATAACTTATCCGATCTCTAAAAATGACCTTGCCCAACAATTGTAATGACTTTGCCAACCACTGTTAATCACTTATCCGACCTCTAAAAATGACTTTTCCTAACAATTGTAATGACTTTGCCAACCACTGTTAATCACTAATCCGACCTCTAAAAATGACTTTTCCCAACAATTGAAATGACATTGCCAACCACTGTTAATCACTTATCCGACCTCTAAAAACGACTTTTCCCAACAATGTAATGATTTTGCCAACAACTGTTAATCACTTATCCGACCTCTAAAAATGACTTTGCCCAACAATTAAAATGACTTTGCCAACCACTGTTAATCACATCTCCGACCTCTAAAAATGACTTTGCCCAACAATTATAATGACTTTGCCAACCACTGTTAATCACATCGCCGACCTCTAAAAATGACTTTTCCCAACAATTGTAATGACTTTGCCAACCAATGTTAATTACTTATCCGATCTCTAAAAATGACCTTGCCCAACAATTGTAATGACTTTGCCAACCACTGTTAATCACTTATCCGACCTCTAAAAACGACTTTTCCCAACAATGTAATGATTTTGCCAACCACTGGTAATGACTTATCCGACCTCTAAAAATGGCTTTGCCCAACAATTGTGATGACTTTGCCAACCAATGTTAATCACTTATCCGACCTCTAAAAATGACTTTTCCCAACAATTGTAATGACTTTGCCCAACAATTGTAATGACTTTGCCCAACAAAGGAGTGACTTTGCCAACCACTGGTAATGACTTATCCGACCTCTAAAAATGACTTTTCCCAACAATTGTAATGACTTTGCCAACCAATGTTAATCACAATTCCGACCTCTAAAAATGACTTTGCCCAACAATTGTAAAGACTTTGCCAACCAATGTTAATAACTTATCCGATCTCTAAAAATGACCTTGCCCAACAATTGTAATGACTTTGCCAACCACTGTTAATCACTAATCCGACCCCTAAAAATGACTTTTCCCAACAATTGAAAT
This sequence comes from Brachionus asplanchnoidis, assembly GCA_025491095.1. Lineage (NCBI taxonomy): Eukaryota > Metazoa > Rotifera > Eurotatoria > Ploima > Brachionidae > Brachionus > Brachionus asplanchnoidis. Next base: position 422,178 of record JAILYF010000069.1, read on the forward strand.
GACATTGACAACCACTGTTAATCACTTATCCGACCTCTAAAAACGACTTTTCCCAACAATGTAATGATTTTGCCAACCACTGGTAATGACTTATCCGACCTCTAAAAATGGCTTTGCCCAACAATTGTGATGACTTTGCCAACCACAGTTAATCACTTATCCGAACTCTAAAAATGACTTTGCCCAACAATTATAATGACTTTGCCAACAACTGTTAATCACATATCCGACTCTTAAAAATGACTTTTCCCAACAATTGTAATGACTTTGCCCAACAATTGTAATGACTTTGCCAACCACTGTTAATCACTTATCCGACCTATAAAAATGACTTTGCCCAACAATTGAAATGAGTTTGCCAACTCCTGGTAATCACTTATCCGACCTCTAAAAATGACTTTTCCCAACAATTGAAATGACTTTGCCAACCACTGTTAATCACTTATCCGACCTCTAAAAATGACTTTTCCCAACAATTGTAATGACTTTGCCCAACAATTGTAATGTCTTTGCCAACCAATGTTAATAACTTATCCGACCTCTAAAAATGACTTTGCCCAACAAAGGATTGACTTTGCCAACCACTGGTAATGACTTATCCGTCCTCTAAAAATGACTTTTCCCAACAATTGTATTGACTTTGCCACCAATGTTAATCACAATTCCGACCTCTAAAAATGACTTTGCCCAACAATTGTAATGACTTTGCCAACCAATGTTAATAACTTATCCGATCTCTAAAAATGACCTTGCCCAACAATTGTAATGACTTTGCCAACCACTGTTAATCACTTATCCGACCTCTAAAAATGACTTTTCCTAACAATTGTAATGACTTTGCCAACCACTGTTAATCACTTATCCGACCTCTAAAAATGACTTTTCCCAACAATTGAAATGACATTGCCAACCACTGTTAATCACTTATCCGACCTCTAAAAACGACTTTTCCCAACAATGTAATGATTTTGCCAACCACTGGTAATGACTTATCCGACCTCTAAAAATGGCTTTGCCCAACAATTGTGATGACTTTGCCAACCACAGTTAATCACTTATCCGACCTCTAAAAATGACTTTGCCTAACAATTATAATGACTTTGCCAACCACTGTTAATCACATCGCCGACCTCTAAAAATGACTTTTCCCAACAATTGTAATGACTTTGCCAACCAATGTTAATTACTTATCCGATCTCTAAAAATGACCTTGCCCAACAATTGTAATGACTTTGCCAACCACTGTTTATCACTTATCCGACCTCTAAAAATGACTTTGCCCAAAAATTATAATGACTTTGCCAACCACTGTTAATCACTTATCCGATCTCGAAAAATAACTTTTCCCTACAATTATAATGACTTTGCCAACCACTGTAAATTACATCTCCGACCTCTAAAAATGACTTTTCCCAACAATTGTAATGACTTTGCCAACAACTGTTAATCACATATCCGACTCTTAAAAATTACTTTGCCTAACAATTGTAATGACTTTGCCAACCACTGGTAATATCGAATCCGACCTCTAAAAATAACTTTTCCCAACAATTGTAATGACTTTGCCAACCACTGTAAATCACTTATCCGACCTCTAAAAAACGACTTTGTCTAACAATGTAATGATTTTGCCAACCACCGGTAATGACTTATCAGATCTCTAAAAATGACTTTGCCCAACAATTATAATGACTTTGCCAACCACTGTTAATCACATCTCCGACCTCTAAAAATGACTTTTCCCAACAATTGTAATGACTTTGCCAAACACTGTTAATCACTTATCCGACCTCTAAAAATGGCTTTGCCCAGCAATGTAATGACTTTGCCAACCACTGGTAATGACTTATCCGACCTCTAAAAATGACCTTTCCCAACAATTGTAATGACTTTGCCAACCACTGTTAATCACATTTCCGACCTCTAAAAATGACTTTGCCCAACAAATGTAATGACTTTGCCAACCACTGGTAATCACATTTCCGACCTCTAAAAATGACTTAGCCCAACAATGTAATGACTTTGACAACCACTGTTAATCACTAATCCGACCTCTAAAAACGACTTCGCCCAAAAATGTTATGATTTTGCCAACCACTGGTAATGACTTATCCGACCTCTAAAAATGACTTTTCCCAAAAATTATAATGACTTTTCCAACAACTGTTAATCACTTATCTGACCTCTAAAAATGACTTTGCCCAACAATTGTAATGACTTTGCCAACCACTGGTAATGACTTATCCGACCTCTAAAAATGACTTTTCCCAACAATTGCAATGACTTTGCCAATTACTGTTAATCACACATCCGACTTCTAAAAATGACTTTGCCCAACAATTGTAATGACTTTGCAAACCACTGTTAATCACATATCTGAACTCTGAAAATGACTTTGCCCAACAATTGTAATGACTTTGCCAACCACTGTTAATAACTTATCCGACCTCTATAAATGACTTTTCCCAACAATTGTAATGACTTTGCCAACCACTGTTAATCACAATTCCAACCTCTAAAAATGACTTTGCCCAACAAATGTAATGACTTTGCCAACCACTGGTAATCACTTATCAGACCTCTAAAAATGACTTTTCCCAACAATTGTAATGACTTTGCCAACCACTGTTAATCACTTATCCGATCTCGAAAAATAACTTTGCCCTACAATTATAATGACTTTGCCAACCACTGTTAATCACTTATCCGACCTCTAAAAATGACTTTGCCCAACAAGGTAATGACTTAGCCAACCACTGTTAATCACATATCCGACTCTTAAAAATTACTTTGCCTAACAATTGTAATGACTTTGCCAACCACTGGTAATAACGAATCCGACCTCTAAAAATAACTTTTCCCAACAATTGTAATGACTTTGCCAACCACTGTAAATCACTTATCCTATCTCTAAAAATGGCTTTGCCCAGCAATTGTGATGACTTTGCCAACCACTGTTAATCAATTATCCGACCTCTAAAAATGACTTTGCCCAACAATGTAATGACTTTGCCAACCACTGGTAATGACTTATCCGACCTCTAAAAATGACTTTTCCCAACAATTGTAATGACTTTGCCAACCACTGTTAATCTCATTTCCGACCTCTAAAAATGACTTTGCCCAACAAATGTAATGACTTTGCCAACCACTGGTAATCACATTTCCGACCTATAAAAATGACTTAGCCCAACAATGTAATGACTTTGCCAACCACTGTAAATCACTTATCCGACCTCTAAAAACGACTTTTCCCAACAATTGCAATGACTTCGCCAACCACTGTTAATCACACATCCGACTTCTAAAAATGACTTTGCCCAACAATTGTAATGACTTTGCAAACCACTGTTAATCACATATCTGAACTCTGAAAATTACTTTGCATAACAATTGTAATGACTTTGCCAACCACTGGTAATAACGAATCCGACCTCTAAAAATAACTTTTCCCAACAATGTAATGACTTTGACAACCACTGTTAATCACTAATCCGACCTCTAAAAACGACTTCGCCCAAAAATGTTATGATTTTGCCAACCACTGGTAATGACTTATCCGACCTCTAAAAATGACTTTTCCCAAAAATTATAATGACTTTTCCAACAACTGTTAATCACTTATCTGACCTCTAAAAATGACTTTGCCCAACAATTGTAATGACTTTGCCAACCACTGGTAATGACTTATCCGACCTCTAAAAATGACTTTTCCCAACAATTGCAATGACTTTGCCAATTACTGTTAATCACACATCCGACTTCTAAAAATGACTTTGCCCAACAATTGTAATGACTTTGCAAACCACTGTTAATCACATATCTGAACTCTGAAAATGACTTTGCCCAACAATTGTAATGACTTTGCCAACCACTGTTAATAACTTATCCGACCTCTATAAATGACTTTTCCCAACAATTGTAATGACTTTGCCAACCACTGTTAATCACAATTCCGACCTCTAAAAATGACTTTGCCCAACAAATGTAATGACTTTGCCAACCACTGGTAATCACTTATCAGACCTCTAAAAATGACTTTTCCCAACAATTGTAATGACTTTGCCAACCACTGTTAATCACTTATCCGATCTCGAAAAATAACTTTGCCCTACAATTATAATGACTTTGCCAACCACTGTTAATCACTTATCCGACCTCTAAAAATGACTTTGCCCAACAAGGTAATGACTTAGCCAACCACTGTTAATCACATATCCGACTCTTAAAAATTACTTTGCCTAACAATTGTAATGACTTTGCCAACCACTGGTAATAACGAATCCGACCTCTAAAAATAACTTTTCCCAACAATTGTAATGACTTTGCCAACCACCGTAAATCACTTATCCTATCTCTAAAAATGGCTTTGCCCAGCAATTGTGATGACTTTGCCAACCACTGTTAATCAATTATCCGACCTCTAAAAATGACTTTGCCCAACAATGTAATGACTTTGCCAACCACTGGTAATGACTTATCCGACCTCTAAAAATGACTTTTCCCAACAATTGTAATGACTTTGCCAACCACTGTTAATCTCATTTCCGACCTCTAAAAATGACTTTGCCCAACAAATGTAATGACTTTGCCAACCACTGGTAATCACATTTCCGACCTATAAAAATGACTTAGCCCAACAATGTAATGACTTTGCCAACCACTGTAAATCACTTATCCGACCTCTAAAAACGACTTTTCCCAACAATTGCAATGACTTCGCCAACCACTGTTAATCACACATCCGACTTCTAAAAATGACTTTGCCCAACAATTGTAATGACTTTGCAAACCACTGTTAATCACATATCTGAACTCTGAAAATTACTTTGCATAACAATTGTAATGACTTTGCCAACCACTGGTAATAACGAATCCGACCTCTAAAAATAACTTTTCCCAACAATTGTAATGACTTTGCCAACCACTGCAAATCACTTATCCTATCTCTAAAAATGGCTTTTCCCAGCAATTGTGATGACTTTGCCAACCACTGTTAATCAATTATCCGACCTCTAAAAATGACTTTGCCCAACAATGTAATGACTTTGCCAACCACTGGTAATGACTTATCCGACCTCTAAAAATGACTTTTCCCAACAATTGTAATGACTTTGCCAACCACTGTTAATCTCATTTCCGACCTCTAAAAATGACTTAGCCCAACAATGTAATGACTTTGCCAACCACTGTAAATCACTTATCCGACCTCTAAAAACGACTTCGCCCAAAAATGTTATGATTTTGCCAACCACTGGTAATGACTTATCCGACCTCTAAAAATGACTTTTCCCAAAAATTATAATGACTTTGCCAACAACTGTTAATCACTTATCTGACCTCTAAAAATGACTTTGCCCAACAATTGTAATGACTTTGCCAACCACTGGTAATGACTTATCCGACCTCTAAAAATGACTTTTCACAACAATTGCAATGAATTCGCCAACCACTGTTAATCACACATCCGACTTCTAAAAATGACTTTGCCCAACAATTGTAATGACTTTGCAAACCACTGTTAATCACATATCTGAACTCTGAAAATGACTTTGCCCAACAATTGTAATGACTTTGCCAACCACTGTTAATAACTTATCCGACCTCTATAAATGACTTTTCCCAACAATTGTAATGACCTTGCCAACCACTGTTAATTACAATTCCGACCTCTAAAAATGACTTTGCCCAACAAATGTAATGACTTTGCCAACCACTGGTAATCACTTATCAGACCTCTAAAAATGACTTTTCCCAACAATTGTAATGACATTGCCAACCAATGTTAATCACTTATCCGATCTCTAAAAATGACTTTGCCCAACAATTATAATGACTTTGCCAACCACTGTAAATTACATCTCCGACCTCTAAAAATGACTTTTCCCAACAATTGTAATGACTTTGCCAACCACTGTCAATCACTTATCCGACCTCTAAAAATGGCTTTGCCCAGCAATTGTAATGACTTTGCCAACCAATGTTAATCACTTATCCGACCTATAAAAATGACTTTGCCCAACAATTGAAATGACTTTGCCAACCACTGTTAATCACTTATCCGACCTCTAAAAATGACTTTTCCCAACAATTGAAATGACTTTGCCAACCACTGTTAATCACTTATCCGACCTCTAAAAATGACTTTGCCCAACAATTATAATGACTTTGCCAACCAATGTTAATCACTTATCCGACCTCTAAAAATGACTTTTCCCAACAATTATAATGACTTTGCCAACCAATGTTAATCACATCTCCGACCTCTAAAAATGACTTTTCCCAACAATTGTAATGACTTTGCCAACCAATGTTAATTACTTATCCGACCTCTAAAAATGGCTTTGCCCAGCAATTGTAATGACTTTGCCAACCAATGTTAATCACTTATCCGACCTATAAAAATGACTTTGCCCAACAATTGAAATGACTTTGCCAACCACTGGTAATCACTTATCCGACCTCTAAAAATGACTTTTCCCAACAATTGAAATGACTTTGCCAACCACTGTTAATCACTTATCCGACCTCTAAAAATGACTTTGCCCAACAATTATAATGACTATGCCAACCACTGTTAATCACTTATCCGACCTCTAAAAATGACTTTGCCCAACAATTATAATGACTTTGCCAACCAATGTTAATCACATCTCCGACCTCTAAAAATGACTTTTCCCAACAATTGTAATGACTTTGCCAACCAATGTTAATTACTTATCCGATCTCTAAAAATGACCTTGCCCAACAGTTGTAATGACTTTGCCAACCACTGTTTATCACTTATCCGACCTCTAAAAATGACTTTGCCCAAAAATTATAATGACTTTGCCAACCACTGTTAATAACTTATCCGATCTCGAAAAATAACTTTGCCCTACAATTATAATGACTTTGCCAACCACTGTTAATCATTTATCCGACCTCTAAAAATGTCTTTGCCCAACAATTGTTATGACTTTGCCAACCACTGTTAATCAATTATCAGATCTCTAAAAATGACTTTGCCCAACAATTATAATGACTTTACCAACCACTGTTAATCACATCTCCGACCTCTAAAAATGACTTTTCCCAACAATTGTAATGACTTTGCCAAACACTGTTAATCACTTATCCGACCTCTAAAAATGGCTTTTCCCAGCAATTGTGATGACTTTGCCAACCACTGGTAATCACTTATCCGACCTCTAAAAATGACTTTGCCCAACAATGTAATGACTTTACCAAACACTGGTAATGACTTATCCAACCTCTAAAAATGACTTTTCCCAACAAATGTAATGACTTTGCCAACCACTGGTAATCACATTTCCGACCTCTAAAAATGACTAAGCCTAACAATGTAATGACTTTGCCAACCACTGTTAATCACTTATCCGACCTCTAAAAACGACTTCGCCAAAAAATGTTATGATTTTGCCAACCACTGGTAATGACTTATCCGACCTCTAAAAATTACTTTGCCCAAAAGTTATAATGACTTTGCCAACCACTGTTAATAACTTATCCGATCTCGAAAAATAACTTTGCCCTACAATTATAATGACTTTGCCAACTACTGTTAATCACTTATCCGACCTCTAAAAATGTCTTTGCCCAACAATTGTTATGACTATGCCAACCACTGTTAATCAATTATCCGACCTCTAAAAATGACTTTGCCCAACAATGTAATGACTTTGCCAACCACTGTAAATCACTTATCCGACCTCTAAAAAACGACTTTGTCTAACAATGTAATGATTTTGCCAACCAATGTTAATTACTTATCCGATCTCTAAAAATGACCTTGCCCAACAGTTGTAATGACTTTGCCAACCACTGTTAATCAATTATCCGACCTCTAAAAATGACTTTGCCCAACAATTGTAATGACTTTGCCAACCACTGTTAATAACTTATCCGATCTAGAAAAATAACTTTGCCCTACAATTATAATGACTTTGCCAACCACTGTTAATCATTTATCCGACCTCTAAAAATGTCTTTGCCCAACAATTGTTATGACTTTGCCAACCACTGTTAATCAATTATCAGATCTCTAAAAATGACTTTGCCCAACAATTATAATGACTTTACCAACCACTGTTAATCACATCTCCGACCTCTAAAAATGACTTTTCCCAACAATTGTAATGATTTTGCCAACCAATGTTAATTACTTATCCGATCTCTAAAAATGACCTTGCCCAACAGTTGTAATGACTTTGCCAACCACTGTTAATCACTTATCCGACCTCTAAAAATGACTTTGCCCAAAAATTATAATGACTTTGCCAACCACTGTTAATCACTTATCCGACCTCTAAAAATGACTTTGCCCAACAATTATAATGACTATGCCAACCACTGTTAATCACTTATCCGACCTCTAAAAATGACTTTGCCCAACAATTATAATGACTTTGCCAACCAATGTTAATCACATCTCCGACCTCTAAAAATGACTTTTCCCAACAATTGTAATGACTTTGCCAACCAATGTTAATTACTTATCCGATCTCTAAAAATGACCTTGCCCAACAGTTGTAATGACTTTGCCAACCACTGTTAATCACTTATCCGACCTCTAAAAATGACTTTGCCCAAAAATTATAATGACTTTGCCAACCACTGTTAATAACTTATCCGATCTCGAAAAATAACTTTGCCCTACAATTATAATGACTTTGCCAACCACTGTTAATCATTTATCCGACCTCTAAAAATGTCTTTGCCCAACAATTGTTATGACTTTGCCAACCACTGTTAATCAATTATCAGATCTCTAAAAATGACTTTGCCCAACAATTATAATGACTTTACCAACCACTGTTAATCACATCTCCGACCTCTAAAAATGACTTTTCCCAACAATTGTAATGACTTTGCCAAACACTGTTAATCACTTATCCGACCTCTAAAAATGGCTTTTCCCAGCAATTGTGATGACTTTGCCAACCACTGGTAATCACTTATCCGACCTCTAAAAATGACTTTGCCCAACAATGTAATGACTTTACCAAACACTGGTAATGACTTATCCAACCTCTAAAAATGACTTTTCCCAACAAATGTAATGACTTTGCCAACCACTGGTAATCACATTTCCGACCTCTAAAAATGACTTAGCCTAACAATGTAATGACTTTGCCAACCACTGTTAATCACTTATCCGACCTCTAAAAACGACTTCGCCAAAAAATGTTATGATTTTGCCAACCACTGGTAATGACTTATCCGACCTCTAAAAATTACTTTGCCCAAAAGTTATAATGACTTTGCCAACCACTGTTAATAACTTATCCGATCTCGAAAAATAACTTTGCCCTACAATTATAATGACTTTGCCAACTACTGTTAATCACTTATCCGACCTCTAAAAATGTCTTTGCCCAACAATTGTTATGACTATGCCAACCACTGTTAATCAATTATCCGACCTCTAAAAATGACTTTGCCCAACAATGTAATGACTTTGCCAACCACTGTAAATCACTTATCCGACCTCTAAAAAACGACTTTGTCTAACAATGTAATGATTTTGTCAACCAATGTTAATTACTTATCCGATCTCTAAAAATGACCTTGCCCAACAGTTGTAATGACTTTGCCAACCACTGTTAATCACTTATCCGACCTCTAAAAATGACTTTGCCCAAAAATTATAATGACTTTGCCAACCACTGTTAATAACTTATCCGATCTCGAAAAATAACTTTGCCCTACAATTATAATGACTTTGCCAACCACTGTTAATCATTTATCCGACCTCTAAAAATGTCTTTGCCCAACAATTGTTATGACTTTGCCAACCACTGTTAATCAATTATCAGATCTCTAAAAATGACTTTGCCCAACAATTATAATGACTTTACCAACCACTGTTAATCACATCTCCGACCTCTAAAAATGACTTTTCCCAACAATTGTAATGATTTTGCCAACCAATGTTAATTACTTATCCGATCTCTAAAAATGACCTTGCCCAACAGTTGTAATGACTTTGCCAACCACTGTTAATCACTTATCCGACCTCTAAAAATGACTTTGCCCAAAAATTATAATGACTTTGCCAACCACTGTTAATAACTTATCCGACCTCTAAAAATGTCTTTGCCCAACAATTGTTATGACTATGCCAACCACTGTTAATCAATTATCCGACCTCTAAAAATGACTTTGCCCAACAATGTAATGACTTTGCCAACCACTGTAAATCACTTATCCGACCTCTAAAAAACGACTTTGTCTAACATTGTAATGACTTTGCCAACCAATGTTAATTACTTATCCGATCTCTAAAAATGACCTTGCCCAACAGTTGTAATGACTTTGCCAACCAATGTTAATCACATCTCCGACCTCTAAAAATGACTTTTCCCAACAATTGTAATGACTTTGCCAACCAATGTTAATTACTTATCCGATCTCTAAAAATGACCTTGCCCAACAGTTGTAATGACTTTGCCAACCACTGTTAATCACTTATCCGACCTCTAAAAATGACTTTGCCCAAAAATTATAATGACTTTGCCAACCACTGTTAATAACTTATCCGATCTCGAAAAATAACTTTGCCCTACAATTATAATGACTTTGCCAACCACTGTTAATCACTTATCCGACCTCTAAAAATGCTTTTGCCCAACAATTGTGATGACTTTGCCAACCACTGTTAATCAATTATCAGATCTCTAAAAATGACTTTGCCCAACAATTATAATGACTTACCCAACCACTGTTAATCACATCTCCGACCTCTAAAAATGACTTTTCCCAACAATTGTAATGACTTTGCCAAACACTGTTAATCACTTATCCGACCTCTAAAAATGACTTTGCCCAAAAATTATAATGACTTTGCCAACCACTGTTAATAACTTATCCGATCTCGAAAAATAACTTTGCCCTACAATTATAATGACTTTGCCAACCACTGTTAATCATTTATCCGACCTCTAAAAATGTCTTTGCCCAACAATTGTTATGACTTTGCCAACCACTGTTAATCAATTATCAGATCTCTAAAAATGACTTTGCCCAACAATTATAATGACTTTACCAACCACTGTTAATCACATCTCCGACCTCTAAAAATGACTTTTCCCAACAATTGTAATGACTTTGCCAAACACTGTTAATCACTTATCCGACCTCTAAAAATGGCTTTTCCCAGCAATTGTGATGACTTTGCCAACCATTGGTAATCACTTATCCGACCTCTAAAAATGACTTTGCCCAACAATGTAATGACTTTACCAAACACTGGTAATGACTTATCCAACCTCTAAAAATGACTTTTCCCAACAAATGTAATGACTTTGCCAACCACTGGTAATCACATTTCCGACCTCTCAAAATGACTTAGCCTAACAATGTAATGACTTTGCCAACCACTGTTAATCACTTATCCGACCTCTAAAAACGACTTCGCCAAAAAATGTTATGATTTTGCCAACCACTGGTAATGACTTATCCGACCTCTAAAAATTACTTTGCCCAAAAATTAAAATGACTTTGCCAACCACTGTTAATAACTTATCCGATCTCGAAAAATAACTTTGCCCTACAATTATAATGACTTTGCCAACTACTGTTAATCACTTATCCGACCTCTAAAAATGTCTTTGCCCAACAATTGTTATGACTATGCCAACCACTGTTAATCAATTATCCGACCTCTAAAAATGACTTTGCCCAACAATTGAAATGACTTTGCCAACCACTGGTAATCACTTATCCGACCTCTAAAAATGACTTTTCCCAACAATTGAAATGACTTTGCCAACCACTGTTAATCACTTATCCGACCTCTAAAAATGACTTTGCCCAACAATTATAATGACTTTGCCAACCAATGTTAATCACTTATCCGACCTCTAAAAATGACTTTTCCCAACAATTATAATGACTTTGCCAACCAATGTTAATCACATCTCCGACCTCTAAAAATGACTTTTCCCAACAATTGTAATGACTTTGCCAACCAATGTTAATTACTTATCCGACCTCTAAAAATGGCTTTGCCCAGCAATTGTAATGACTTTGCCAACCAATGTTAATCACTTATCCGACCTCTAAAAATGACTTTTCCCAACAATTGAAATGACTTTGCCAACCACTGTTAATCACTTATCCGACCTCTAAAAATGACTTTTCCCAACAATTGTAATGACTATGCCAACCACTGTTAATCACTTATCCGACCTCTAAAAATGACTTTGCCCAACAATTATAATGACTATGCCAACCACTGTTAATCACTTATCCGACCTCTAAAAATGACTTTGCCCAACAATTATAATGACTTTGCCAACCAATGTTAATCACATCTCCGACCTCTAAAAATGACTTTTCCCAACAATTGTAATGACTTTGCCAACCAATGTTAATTACTTATCCGATCTCTAAAAATGACCTTGCCCAACAGTTGTAATGACTTTGCCAACCACTGTTAATCACTTATCCGACCTCTAAAAATGACTTTGCCCAAAAATTATAATGACTTTGCCAACCACTGTTAATAACTTATCCGATCTCGAAAAATAACTTTGCCCTACAATTATAATGACTTTGCCAACCACTGTTAATCACTTATCCGACCTCTAAAAATGCTTTTGCCCAACAATTGTGATGACTTTGCCAACCACTGTTAATCAATTATCAGATCTCTAAAAATGACTTTGCCCAACAATTATAATGACTTACCCAACCACTGTTAATCACATCTCCGACCTCTAAAAATGACTTTTCCCAACAATTGTAATGACTTTGCCAAACACTGTTAATCACTTATCCGACCTCTAAAAATGGCTTTGCCCAGCAATTGTGATGACTTTGCCAACCACTGGTAATCACTTATCCGACCTCTAAAAATGACTTTGCCCAACAATGTAATGACTTTGCCAAACACTGGTAATGACTTATCCAACCTCTAAAAATGACTTTTCCCAACAAATGTAATGACTATGCCAACCACTGTTAATCACTTATCCGACCTCTAAAAATGACTTTCCCAACAATTGTAATGACTTTGCCAACCAATGTTAATTACTTATCCGATCTCTAAAAATGACCTTGCCCAACAGTTGTAATGACTTTGCCAACCACTGTTAATCACTTAGCCGACCTCTAAAAATGACTTTGCCCAAAAATTATAATGACTTTGCCAACCACTGTTAATAACTTATCCGATCTCGAAAAATAACTTTGCCCTACAATTATAATGACTTTGCCAACCACTGTTAATCACTTATCCGACCTCTAAAAATGTCTTTGCCCAACAATTGTTATGACTTTGCCAACCACTGTTAATCAATTACCAGATCTCTAAAAATGACTTTGCCCAACAATTATAATGACTTTACCAACCACTGTTAATCACATCTCCGACCTCTAAAAATGACTTTTCCCAACAATTTTAATGACTTTGCCAAACACTGTTAATCACTTATCCGACCTCTAAAAATGGCTTTGCCCAGCAATTGTGATGACTTTGCCAACCACTGGTAATCACTTATCCGACCTCTAAAAATGACTTTGCCCAACAATGTAATGACTTTGCCAAACACTGGTAATGACTTATCCAACCTCTAAAAATGACTTTTCCCAACAAATGTAATGACTTTGCCAACCACTGGTAATCACATTTCCGACCTCTAAAAATGACTTAGCCCAACAATGTAATGACTTTGCCAACCACTGTTAATCACTTATCCGACCTCTAAAAACGACTTCGCCCAAAAATGTTATGATTTATCCAACCACTGGTAATGACTTATCCGACCTCTAAAAATTACTTTGCCCAAAAATTATAATGACTTTGCCAACCACTGTTAATAACTTATCCGATCTCGAAAAATAACTTTGCCCTACAATTATAATGACTTTGCCAACCACTGTTAATCACTTATCCGACCTCTAAAAATGTCTTTGCCCAACAATTGTTATGACTTTGCCAACCACTGTTAATCAATTATCCGACCTCTAAAAATGACTTTGCCCAACAATTATAATGACTTTACCAACCACTGTTAATCACATCTCCGACCTCTAAAAATGACTTTTCCCAACAATTGTAATGACTTTGCCAACCACTGTTAATCACTTATCCGACCTCTAAAAATGACTTTGCCCAAAAATTATAATGACTTTGCCAACCACTGTTAATAACTTATCCGATCTCGAAAAATAACTTTGCCCTACAATTATAATGACTTTGCCAACCACTGTTAATCACTTATCCGACCTCTAAAAATGTCTTTGCCCAACAATTGTTATGACTTTGCCAACCACTGTTAATCAATTATCAGATCTCTAAAAATGACTTTGCCCAACAAATGTAATGACTTTGCCAACCACTGGTAATCACATTTCCGGCCTCTAAAAATGACTTAGCCCAACAATGTAATGACTTTGCCAACCACTGTTAATCACTTATCCGACCTCTAAAAACGACTTTTCCCAACAATTGTAGTGACTTTGCCAACCACTGTTAATCACATTTCCGACCTCTAAAAATGACATTGCCCAACAAATGTAATGACTTTGCCAACCACTGGTAATCACATTTCCGACCTCTAAAAATGACTTAGCCCAACTATGTAATGACTTTGCCAACCACTGTTAATCACTTATCCGACCTCTAAAAACGACTTCGCCCAAAAATGTTATGATTTTGCCAACCACTGTTAATCACATCTCCGACCTCTAAAAATGACTTTTCCCAACAATTGTAATGACTTTGCCAAACACTGTTAATCACTTATCCGACTTCTAAAAATGGCTTTGTCCAACAATTGTAATGACTTTGCCAACTACTGGTATTGACTTATCCGACCTCTAAAAATGACTTTTCCCAACAATTGCAATGACTTTGCCAACCACTGTTAATCACACATCCGACTTCTAAAAATGACTTTGCCCAACAATTGCAATGACTTTGCCAACAACTGTTAATCACTTATCTGACCTCTAAATATGACTTTGTCCAACAATTGTAATGACTTTGCCAACCACTGGTAATGACTTATCAGACCTCTAAAAATGACTTTTCCCAACAATTGCAATGACTTTGCCAATCACTGGTAATCACTTATCCGACCTCTAAAAATGACTTTGCCCAAAAATTGTAATGACTTTGCCAACCACTGTTAATCACTTATCCGACCTCTAAAAATGACTTTGCCCAACAAAGGAGAGACTTTGCCAACCACTGGTAATGACTTATCCAACCTCTAAAAATGACTTTTCCCAACAATTTTAATGACTTTGCCAACCAATGTTAATCACTTATCCGATCTCTAAAAATGACTTTGCCTAACAATTATAATGACTTTGCCAACCACTGTTAATCACTTATACGATCTCTAAAAATTACTTAGCCCAACAATGTAATGACTTTGCCAACCACTGTTAATCACTTATCCGACCTCTAAAAACGACTTCGCCCAAAAATGTTATGATTTTGCCAACCACTGTTAATCACATCTCCGACCTCTAAAATGACTTTTCCCAACAATTGTAATGACTTTGCCAAACACTGTTAATCACTTATCCGACTTCTAAAAATGGCTTTGTCCAACAATTGTAATGACTTTGCCAACTACTGGTATTGACTTATCCGACCTCTAAAAATGACTTTTCCCAACAATTGCAATGACTTTGCCAACCACTGTTAATCACACATCCGACTTCTAAAAATGACTTTGCCCAACAATTGCAATGACTTTGCCAACAACTGTTAATCACTTATCTGACCTCTAAATATGACTTTGTCCAACAATTGTAATGACTTTGCCAACCACTGGTAATGACTTATCCGACCTCTAAAAATGACTTTTCCCAACAATTGCAATGACTTTGCCAATCACTGGTAATCACTTATCCGACCTCTAAAAATGACTTTGCCCAAAGATTGTAATGACTTTGCCAACCACTGTTAATCACTTATCCGACCTCTAAAAATGACTTTGCCCAACAAAGGAGAGACTTTGCCAACCACTGGTAATGACTTATCCAACCTCTAAAAATGACTTTTCCCAACAATTTTAATGACTTTGCCAACCACTGTTAATCACTTATCCGATCTCTAAAAATGACTTTGCCCGAAAATTGTAATGACTTTGCCAACCACTGTAAATCACATCTCCGACCTCTAAAAATGACTTTTCCCAACAATTGTAATGACTTTGCCAAACACTATTAATCACTTATCCGACTTCTAAAAATGGCTTTGGCCAGCAATTGTGATGAATTTGCCAACCACTGGTAATCACTTATCCGACCTCTAAAAATGACTTTGCCAAACAATGGAATGACTTTGCCAACCACTGGTAATGACTTATCCGATCTCTAAAAATGACTTTGCCTAACAATTATAATGACTTTGCCAACCACTGTTAATCACATTTCCGACCTCTAAAATGACTTTGCCCAAAAATTATAATGACTTTGCCAACCACTGTTAATCACTTATCTGACCTCTAAAAATGACTTTGCCCAACAATTGCAATGACTTTGCCAACCACTGTTAATCACTTATTCGACCTCTAAAAACGACTTTGCCCATCAATTGTGATGACTTTGCCAATCACTGGTAATCACTTATCCGACCTCTAAAAATGAACTGCCCAAAAATTGTAATGACTTTGCCAACCACTGTTAATCACTTATCCGACCTCTAAAAATGACTTTGCCCAACAAAGGAGAGACTTTGCCAACCACTGGTAATGACTTATCCAACCTCTAAAAATGACTTTTCCCAACAATTTTAATGACTTTGCCAACCACTGTTAATCACTTATCCGATCTCTAAAAATGACTTTGCCCGAAAATTGTAATGACTTTGCCAACCACTGTTAATCACTTATACGATCTCTAAAAATTACTTTGCCCAACAATTGTAATGACTTTGCCAACCACTGTTAATCACATCTCCGACCTATAAAAATGACTTTTCCCAACAATTGTAATGACTTTGCCAAACACTATTAATCACTTATCCGACTTCTAAAAATGGCTTTGGCCAGCAATTGTGATGACTTTGCCAACCACTGGTAATCACTTATCCGACCTCTAAAAATGACTTTGCCCAACAATGGAATGACTTTGCCAACCACTGGTAATGACTTATCCGACCTCTAAAAATGACTTTTCCCAACAATTGTAATGACTTTGCCAACCACTATTAATCACAATTCCGACCTCTAAAAATGACTTTGCCCAACAAATGTAATGACTTTGCCAACCACTGGTAATCACTTATCAGACCTCTAAAAATGACTTTTCCCAACAATTGTAATGACATTGCCAACCAATGTTAATCACTTATCCGATCTCTAAAAATGACTTTGCCCAACAATTATAATGACTTTGCCAACCACTGTAAATTACATCTCCGACCTCTAAAAATGACTTTTCCCAACAATTGTAATGACTTTGCCAACCACTGTCAATCACTTATCCGACCTCTAAAAATGGCTTTGCCCAGCAAATGTAATGACTTTGCCAACCAATGTTAATCACTTATCCGACCTATAAAAATGACTTTGCCCAACAATTGAAATGACTTTGCCAACCACTGGTAATCACTTATCCGACCTCTAAAAATGACTTTTCCCAACAATTGAAATGACTTTGCCAACCACTGTTAATCACTTATCCGACCTCTAAAAATGACTTTTCCCAACAATTGTAATGACTTTGCCAACCAATGTTAATCACTTATCCGACCTATAAAAATTACTTTGCCCAACAATTGTTATGACTATGCCAACCACTGTTAATCACTTATCCGACCTCTAAAAATGACTTTGCCCAACAATTATAATGACTTTGCCAACCAATGTTAATCACATCTCCGACCTCTAAAAATGACTTTGTCTAACAATGTAATGATTTTGCCAACCACTGTTAATCACTTATCCGACCTCTAAAAATGACTTTGCCCAAAAATTATAATGACTTTGCCAACCACTGTTAATCACTTATCCGATCTCGAAAAATAACTTTGCCCTACAATTATAATGACTTTACCAACCACTGTAAATCACTTATCCGACCTCTAAAAAACGACTTTGTCTAACAATGTAATGATTTTGCCAACCACCGGTAATGACTTATCAGATCTCTAAAAATGACTTTGCCCAACAATTATAATGACTTTGCCAACCACTGTTAATCACATCTCCGACCTCTAAAAATGACTTTTCCCAACAATTGTAATGACTTTGCCAAAAACTATTAATCACTTATCCGACTTCTAAAAATGGCTTTGGCCAGCAATTGTGATGACTTTGCCAACCACTGGTAATCACTTATCCGACCTCTAAAAATGACTTTGCCCAACAATGGAATGACTTTGCCAACCACTGGTAATGACTTATCCGACCTCTAAAAATGACTTTTCCCAACAATTGTAATGACTTTGCCAACCACTATTAATCACAATTCCGACCTCTAAAAATGACTTTTCCCAACAATTGTAATGACATTGCCAACCAATGTTAATCACTTATCCGATCTCTAAAAATGACTTTGCCCAACAATTATAATGACTTTGCCAACAACTGTAAATTACATCTCCGACCTCTAAAAATGACTTTTCCCAACAATTGTAATGACTTTGCCAACCACTGTCAATCACTTATCCGACCTCTAAAAATGGCTTTGCCCAGCAAATGTAATGACTTTGCCAACCAATGTTAATCACTTATCCGACCTATAAAAATGACTTTGCCCAACAATTGAAATGACTTTGCCAACCACTGGTAATCACTTATCCGACTTCTAAAAATGACTTTTCCCAACAATTGAAATGACTTTGCCAACCACTGTTAATCACTTATCCGACCTCTAAAAATGACTTTTCCCAACAATTGTAATGACTTTGCCAACCAATGTTAATCACTTATCCGACCTATAAAAATTACTTTGCCCAACAATTATAATGACTTTGCCAACCAATGTTAATCACATCTCCGACCTCTAAAAATGACTTTGTCTAACAATGTAATGATTTTGCCAACCATTGTTAATCACTTATCCGACCTCTAAAAATGACTTTGCCCAAAAATTATAATGACTTTGCCAACCACTGTTAATCACTTATCCGATCTCGAAAAATAACTTTGCCCTACAATTAAAATGACTTTACCAACCACTGTAAATCACTTATCCGACCTCTAAAAAACGACCTTGTCTAACAATGTAATGATTTTGCCAACCACCGGTAATGACTTATCAGATCTCTAAAAATGACTTTGCCCAACAATTATAATGACTTTGCCAACCACTGGTAATCACTTATCCGACCTCTAAAAATGACTTTGCCCAACAATGGAATGACTTTGCCAACCACTGGTAATGACTTATCCGACCTCTAAAAATGACTTTTCCCAACAATTGTAATGACTTTGCCAACCACTGTTAATCACATTTCCGACCTCTAAAAATGACTTTGCCCAACAAATGTAATGACTTTGCCAACCACTGGTAATCACATTTCCGACCTCTAAAAATGACTTAGCCCAACAATGTAATGACTTTGCCAACCACTGTTAATCACTTATCCGACCTCTAAAAACGACTTCGCCCTAAAATGTTATGATTTTGCCAACCACTGGTAATGACTTATCCGACCTCTAAAAATGACTTTTCCCAACAATTGTAATGACTTTGCCAACCACTGTTAATCACATTTCCGACCTCTAAAAATGACTTTGCCCAACAAATGTAATGACTTTGCCAACCACTGGTAATCACATTTCCGACCTCTAAAAATGACTTAGCCCAACAATGTAATGACTTTGCCAACCACTGTTAATCACTTATCCGACCTCTAAAAATGACTTTTCCCAAAAATTATAATGACTTTGCCAACAACTGTTAATCACTTATCTGACCTCTAAATATGACTTTGTCCAACAATTGTAATGAATTTGCCAACTACTGGTAATGACTTATCCGACCTCTAAAAATGACTTTTCCCAACAATTGTAATGACTTTGCCAACCAATGTTAATCACTTATCCGACCTATAAAAATTACTTTGCCCAACAATTGTTATGACTATGCCAACCACTGTTAATCACTTATCCGACCTCTAAAAATGACTTTGCCCAACAATTATAATGACTTTGCCAACCAATGTTAATCACATCTCCGACCTCTAAAAATGACTTTGTCTAACAATGTAATGATTTTGCCAACCATTGTTAATCACTTATCCGACCTCTAAAAATGACTTTGCCCAAAAATTATAATGACTTTGCCAACCACTGTTAATCACTTATCCGATCTCGAAAAATAACTTTGCCCTACAATTATAATGACTTTACCAACCACTGTAAATCACTTATCCGACCTCTAAAAAACGACTTTGTCTAACAATGTAATGATTTTGCCAACCACCGGTAATGACTTATCAGATCTCTAAAAATGACTTTGCCCAACAATTATAATGACTTTGCCAACCACTGGTAATCACTTATCCGACCTCTAAAAATGACTTTGCCCAACAATGGAATGACTTTGCCAACCCCTGGTAATGACTTATCCGACCTCTAAAAATGACTTTTCCCAACAATTGTAATGACTTTGCCAACCACTGTTAATCACATTTCCGACCTCTAAAAATGACTTTGCCCAACAAATGTAATGACTTTGCCAACCACTGTTAATCACATTTCCGACCTCTAAAAATGACTTAGCCCAACAATGTAATGACTTTGCCAACCACTGTTAATCACTTATCCGACCTCTAAAAACGACTTCGCCCTAAAATGTTATGATTTTGCCAACCACTGGTAATGACTTATCCGACCTCTAAAAATGACTTTTCCCAACAATTGTAATGACTTTGCCAACCACTGTTAATCACATTTCCGACCTCTAAAAATGACTTTGCCCAACAAATGTAATGACTTTGCCAACCACTGGTAATCACATTTCCGACCTATAAAAATGACTTAGCCCAACAATGTAATGACTTTGCCAACCACTGTTAATCACTTATCCGACCTCTAAAAATGACTTTTCCCAAAAATTATAATGACTTTGCCAACAACTGTTAATCACTTATCTGACCTCTAAATATGACTTTGTCCAACAATTGTAATGAATTTGCCAACTACTGGTAATGACTTATCCGACCTCTAAAAATGACTTTTCCCAACAATTGCAATGACTTCGCCAACCACTGTTAATCACACATCCGACTTCTAAAAATGACTTTGCCCAACAATTGTAATGACTTTGCAAACCACTGTTAATCACTTATCCGACCTCTAAAAAACGACTTTGTCTAACAATGTAATGATTTTGCCAACCACTGGTAATCACATCTCCGACCTCTAAAAATGTTTTTTCCCAACAATTGTAATGACTTTGCCAAACACTGTTAATCACTTATCCGACTTCTAAAAATGGCTTTGCCCAGCAATTGTGATGACTTTGCCAACCACTGGTAATCACTTATCCGACCTCTAAAAATGACTTTGCCCAACAATGGAATGACTTTGCCAACCACTGGTAATGACTTATCCGACCTCTAAAAATGACTTTTCCCAACAATTGTAATGACTTTGCCAACCACTGTTAATCACATTTCCGACCTCTAAAAATGACTTTGCCCAACAAATGTAATGACTTTGCCAACCACTGGTAATCACATTTCCGACCTCTAAAAATGACTTAGCCCAACAATGTAATGACTTTGCCAACCACTGTTAATCACTTATCCGACCTCTAAAAACGACTTCGCCCTAAAATGTTATGATTTTGCCAACCACTGGTAATGACTTATCCGACCTCTAAAAATGACTTTTCCCAACAATTGTAATGACTTTGCCAACCACTGTTAATCACATTTCCGACCTCTAAAAATGACTTTGCCCAACAAATGTAATGACTTTGCCAACCACTGGTAATCACATTTCCGACCTCTAAAAATGAAATAGCCCAACAATGTAATGACTTTGCCAACCACTGTTAATCACTTATCCGACCTCTAAAAATGACTTAGCCCAACAATGTAATGACTTTGCCAACCACTGTTAATCACTTATCCGACCTCTAAAAATGACTTTTCCCAAAAATTAAAATGACTTTGCCAACAACTGTTAATCACTTATCTGACCTCTAAAAATGACTTTGCCCAACAATTGTAATGACTTTGCCAACCACTGTAAATCACTTATCCGATCTCGAAAAATAACTTTGCCCTACAATTATAATGACTTTGCCAACCACTGTTAATCACTTATCCGACCTCTAAAAATGACTTTGCCCAACAAGGTAATGACTTAGCCAACCACTATTAATCACATATCCGACTCTTAAAAATTACTTTGCCTAACAATTGTAATGACTTTGCCAACCACTGGTAATAACAAATCCGACCTCTAAAAATAACTTTTCCCAACAATTGTAATGACTTTGCCAACCACTTTAAATCACTTATCCGATCTCTAAAAATGTCTTTGCCCAACAATTGTTATGACTTTACCAACCACTGTTAATCAATTATCCGACATCTAAAAATGACTTTGCCCAACAATGAAATGACTTTGCAAACCACTGTAAATCACTTATCCGAACTCTAAAAAACGACTTTGTCTAACAATGTAATGATTTTGCCAACCACCGGTAATGACTTATCAGATCTCTAAAAATGACTTTGCCCAACAATTATAATGACTTTGCCAACCACTGTTAATCACATCTCCGACCTCTAAAAATGACTTTTCCCAACAATTGTAATGACTTTGCCAAACACTGTTAATCACTTATCCGACCTCTAAAAATGGCTTTGCCCAGCAATTGTGATGACTTTGCAAACCACTGGTAATCACTTATCCGACCTCTAAAAATGACTTTGCCCAACAATGTAATGACTTTGCCAACCACTGGTAATGACTTATCCGACCTCTAAAAATGACTTTTCCCAACAATTGTAATGACTTTGCCAACCACTGTTAATCACAATTCCGACCTCTAAAAATGACTTAGCCCAACAATGTAATGACTTTGCCAACCACTGTTAATCACTTATCCGACCTCTAAAAACGACTTCGCCCAAAAATGTTATGATTTTGCCAACCACTGGTAATGACTTATCCGACCTCTAAAAATGACTTTTCCCAAAAATTATAATGACTTTGCCAACAACTGTTAATCACTTATCTGACCTCTAAAAATGACTTTGCCCAACAATTGTAATGACTTTGCCAACCACTGGTAATGACTTATCCGACCTCTAAAAATGACTTTTCCCAACAATTGCAATGACTTCGCCAACCACTGTTTATCACACATCCGACTTCTAAAAATGACTTTGCCCAACAATTGTAATGACTTTGCAAACCACTGTTAATTACATATCTGAACTCTGAAAATGAATTTGCCCAACAATTGTAATGACTTTGCCAACCACTGTTAATAACTTATCCGACCTCTATAAATGACTTTTCCCAACAATTGTAATGACTTTGCCAACCACTTGTAATCACTTATCAGACCTCTAAAAATGACTTTTCCCAACAATTGTAATGACATTGCCAAACAATGTTAATCACTTATCCGATCTCTAAAAATGACTTTGCCTAACAATTATAATGACTTTGCCAACCACTGTTAATCACATCTCCGACCTCTAAAAATGACTTTGCCCAGCAATTGTGATGACTTTGCCAACCACTGGTAATGACTTATCCGACCTCTAAAAATGACTTTGCCAAAAAATTATAATGACTTTGCCAACCACTGTTAATCACTTATCCGATCTCGAAAAATAACTTTGCCCAACAATTATAATGACTTTGCCAACCACTGTTAATCACTTATCCGACCTCTAAAAATGACTTTGCCCAACAAGGTAATGACTTTGCCAACCACTGTTAATCACATATCCGACTCTTAAAAATGACTTTGCCAAACAATTGTAATGACTTTACCAACCACTGGTAATAACGAATCCGACCTCTAAAAATAACTTTTCCCAACAATTGTAATGACTTTGCTAACCACTGTAAATCACTTATCCGACCTCTAAAAAACGACTTTGCCTAACAATGTAATTATTTTGCCAACCACCGGTAATGACTTATCAGATCTCTAAAAATGACTTTGCCCAACAATTATAATGACTTTGCCAACCACTGTTAATCACATCTCCGACCTCTAAAAATGACTTTTCCCAACAATTGTAATGACTATGCCAAACACTGTTAATCACTTATCCGACCTCTAAAAATGGCTCTGTCCAGCAATTGTGATGACTTTGCCAACCACTGGTAATCACTTATCCGAACTCTAAAAATGACTTTGCCCAACAATGTAATGACTTTGCCAACCACTGGTAATGACTTATCCGACCTCTAAAAATGACTTTTCCCAACAATTGTAATGACTTTGCCAACCACTGTTAATCACATTTACGACCTCTAAAAATGACTTTGCCCAACAATGGTAATGACTTTGCCAACCATTGGTAATGACTTATCCGACCTCTAAAAATGACTTTGCCCAACAATTGTAATGACTTTGCCAACCACTGGTAATGACTTATCCGACCTCTAAAAATGACTTTGCCCAACAATTGTAATGACTTTGCCAACCATTGTTAATCACTAATCCGACCTCTAAAAATGACTTTTCCCATTAATTGTAATGAATTTTGCCAACAATTAAAATGACTTTGCCAAACACTGTTTATCACATATCCGACCTCTAAAAATGACTTTGCCAAACAAGGTAATGACTTTGCCAACCACTGTTAATTACATATCCGACTCTTAAAAATGACTTTTCCCAACAATTGTAATGACTTTGCCAACCACTGTTAATCAATTATCCGACCTCTAAAAATGACTTTGCCGAATAATGTAATGACTTTGAAAACCACTGTTAATCACATCTCCGACCTCTAAAAATGACTTTTCCCAACAATTGTAATGACTATGCCAAACACTGTTAATCACTTATCCGACCTCTAAAAATGGCTCTGTCTAGCAATTGTGATGACTTTGCCAACCACTGGTAATCACTTATCCGAACTCTAAAAATGACTTTGCCCAACAATGTAATGACTTTGCCAACCACTGGTAATGACTTATCCGACCTCTAAAAATGACTTTTCCCAACAATTGTAATGACTTTGCCAACAACTGGTAATGACTTATCCGACCTCTAAAAATGACTTTGCCCAACAATTGTAATGACTTTGCCAACCATTGTTAATCACTAATCCGACCTCTAAAAATGACTTTTCCCATTAATTGTAATGAATTTTCCCAACAATTAAAATGACTTTGCCAACCACTGTTAATCACATTTACGGCCTCTAAAAATGACTTTGCCCAACAATGGTAATGACTTTGCCAACCATTGGTAATGACTTATCCGACCTCTAAAAATGACTTTGCCCAACAATTGTAATGACTTTGCCAACAACTGGTAATGACTTATCCGACCTCTAAAAATGACTTTGCCCAACAATTGTAATGACTTTGCCAACCATTGTTAATCACTAATCCGACCTCTTAAAATGACTTTTGCCATTAATTGTAATGAATTTTCCCAACAATTAAAATGACTTTGCCAAACACTGTTTATCACATATCCGACCTCTAAAAATGACTTTGCCAAACAAGGTAATGACTTTGCCAACCACTGTTAATTACATATCCGACTCTTAAAAATGACTTTTCCCAACAATTGTAATGACTTTGCCAACCACTGTTAATCAATTATCCGACCTCTAAAAATGACTTTGCCGAATAATGTAATGACTTTGAAAACCACTGTTAATCAATTATCCGACCTCTAAAAACGACTTTGCCCAACAATGTAATGATTTTGCCAACCACTGGTAATGACTTATCCGACTTCTAAAAATGACTTTTCCCAACAATTGTAATGACTTTGCCCTACAATTGTAATGACTTTGCCAACCACTGGTAATCACTTATCCGACCTCTAAAAATGCTTTTGCCCAACAATTGTGATGACTTTGCCAACCACTGTTAATCAATTATCAGATCTCTAAAAATGACTTTGCCCAACAATTATAATGACTTTACCAACCACTGTTAATCACATCTCCGACCTCTAAAAATGACTTTTCCCAACAATTGTAATGACTTTGCCAAACACTGTTAATCACTTATCCGACCTCTAAAAATGGCTTTGCCCAGCAATTGTGATGACTTTGCCAACCACTGGTAATCACTTATCCGACCTCTAAAAATGACTTTGCCCAACAATGTAATGACTTTGCCAAACACTGGTAATGACTTATCCAACCTCTAAAAATGACTTTTCCCAACAAATGTAATGACTATGCCAACCACTGTTAATCACTTATCCGACCTCTAAAAATGACTTTTCCCAACAATTGTAATGACTTTGCCAACCAATGTTAATTACTTATCCGATCTCTAAAAATGACCTTGCCCAACAGTTGTAATGACTTTGCCAACCACTGTTAATCACTTAGCCGACCTCTAAAAATGACTTTGCCCTACAATTATAATGACTTTGCCAACCACTGTTAATCACTTATCCGACCTCTAAAAATGTCTTTGCCCAACAATTGTTATGACTTTGCCAACCACTGTTAATCAATTATCAGATCTCTAAAAATGACTTTGCCCAACAATTATAATGACTTTACCAACCACTGTTAATCACATCTCCGACCTCTAAAAATGACTTTTCCCAACAATTTTAATGACTTTGCCAAACACTGTTAATCACTTATCCGACCTCTAAAAATGGCTTTGCCCAGCAATTGTGATGACTTTGCCAACCACTGGTAATCACTTATCCGACCTCTAAAAATGACTTTGCCCAACAATGTAATGACTTTGCCAAACACTGGTAATGACTTATCCAACCTCTAAAAATGACTTTTCCCAACAAATGTAATGACTTTGCCAACCACTGGTAATCACATTTCCGACCTCTAAAAATGACTTAGCCCAACAATGTAATGACTTTGCCAACCACTGTTAATCACTTATCCGACCTCTAAAAACGACTTCGCCCAAAAATGTTATGATTTTGCCAACCACTGGTAATGACTTATCCGACCTCTAAAAATTACTTTGCCCAAAAATTATAATGACTTTGCCAACCACTGTTAATAACTTATCCGATCTCGAAAAATAACTTTGCCCTACAATTATAATGACTTTGCCAACCACTGTTAATCACTTATCCGACCTCTAAAAATGTCTTTGCCCAACAATTGTTATGACTTTGCCAACCACTGTTAATCAATTATCAGATCTCTAAAAATGACTTTGCCCAACAATTATAATGACTTTACCAACCACTGTTAATCACATCTCCGACCTCTAAAAATGACTTTTCCCAACAATTTTAATGACTTTGCCAAACACTGTTAATCACTTATCCGACCTCTAAAAATGGCTTTGCCCAGCAATTGTGATGACTTTGCCAACCACTGGTAATCACTTATCCGACCTCTAAAAATGACTTTGCCCAACAATGTAATGACTTTGCCAAACACTGGTAATGACTTATCCAACCTCTAAAAATGACTTTTCCCAACAAATGTAATGACTTTGCCAACCACTGGTAATCACATTTCCGACCTCTAAAAATGACTTAGCCCAACAATGTAATGACTTTGCCAACCACTGTTAATCACTTATCCGACCTCTAAAAACGACTTCGCCCAAAAATGTTATGATTTTGCCAACCACTGGTAATGACTTATCCGACCTCTAAAAATTACTTTGCCCAAAAATTATAATGACTTTGCCAACCACTGTTAATAACTTATCCGATCTCGAAAAATAACTTTGCCCTACAATTATAATGACTTTGCCAACCACTGTTAATCACTTATCCGACCTCTAAAAATGTCTTTGCCCAACAATTGTTATGACTTTGCCAACCACTGTTAATCAATTATCCGACCTCTAAAAATGACTTTGCCCAACAATGTAATGACTTTGCCAACCACTGTAAATCACTTATCCGACCTCTAAAAAACGACTTTGTCTAACAATGTAATGATTTTGCCAACCACCGGTAATGACTTATCAGATCTCTAAAAATGACTTTGCCCAACAATTATAATGACTTTACCAACCACTGTTAATCACATCTCCGACCTCTAAAAATGACTTTGCCCAAAAATTATAATGACTTTGCCAACCACTGTTAATAACTTATCCGATCTCGAAAAATAACTTTGCCCTACAATTATAATGACTTTGCCAACCACTGTTAATCACTTATCCGACCTCTAAAAATGTCTTTGCCCAACAATTGTTATGACTTTGCCAACCACTGTTAATCAATTATCAGATCTCTAAAAATGACTTAGCCCAACAATGTAATGACTTTGCCAACCACTGTTAATCACTTATCCGACCTCTAAAAACGACTTCGCCCAAAAATGTTATGATTTTGCCAACCACTGGTAATGACTTATCCGACCTCTAAAAATTACTTTGCCCAAAAATTATAATGACTTTGCCAACCACTGTTAATAACTTATCCGATCTCGAAAAATAACTTTGCCCTACAATTATAATGACTTTGCCAACCACTGTTAATCACTTATCCGACCTCTAAAAATGTCTTTGCCCAACAATTGTTATGACTTTGCCAACCACTGTTAATCAATTATCCGACCTCTAAAAATGACTTTGCCCAACAATGTAATGACTTTGCCAACCACTGTAAATCACTTATCCGACCTCTAAAAAACGACTTTGTCTAACAATGTAATGATTTTGCCAACCACCGGTAATGACTTATCAGATCTCTAAAAATGACTTTGCCCAACAATTATAATGACTTTACCAACCACTGTTAATCACATCTCCGACCTCTAAAAATGACTTTGCCCAAAAATTATAATGACTTTGCCAACCACTGTTAATAACTTATCCGATCTCGAAAAATAACTTTGCCCTACAATTATAATGACTTTGCCAACCACTGTTAATCACTTATCCGACCTCTAAAAATGACTTAGCCCAACAATGTAATGACTTTGCCAACCACTGTTAATCACTTATCCGACCTCTAAAAATGACTTTTCCCAAAAATTAAAATGACTTTGCCAACAACTGTTAATCACTTATCCGACCTCTAAAAATGACTTAGCCCAACAATGTAATGACTTTGCCAACCACTGTTAATCACTTATCCGACCTCTAAAAATGACTTTTCCCAAAAATTAAAATGACTTTGCCAACAACTGTTAATCACTTATCTGACCTCTAAAAATGACTTTGCCCAACAATTGTAATGACTTTGCCAACCACTGTAAATCACTTATCCGATCTCGAAAAATAACTTTGCCCTACAATTATAATGACTTTGCCAACCACTGTTAATCACTTATCCGACCTCTAAAAATGACTTTGCCCAACAAGGTAATGACTTAGCCAACCACTATTAATCACATATCCGACTCTTAAAAATTACTTTGCCTAACAATTGTAATGACTTTGCCAACCACTGGTAATAACAAATCCGACCTCTAAAAATAACTTTTCCCAACAATTGTAATGACTTTGCCAACCACTTTAAATCACTTATCCGATCTCTAAAAATGTCTTTGCCCAACAATTGTTATGACTTTACCAACCACTGTTAATCAATTATCCGACATCTAAAAATGACTTTGCCCAACAATGAAATGACTTTGCAAACCACTGTAAATCACTTATCCGAACTCTAAAAAACGACTTTGTCTAACAATGTAATGATTTTGCCAACCACCGGTAATGACTTATCAGATCTCTAAAAATGACTTTGCCCAACAATTATAATGACTTTGCCAACCACTGTTAATCACATCTCCGACCTCTAAAAATGACTTTTCCCAACAATTGTAATGACTTTGCCAAACACTGTTAATCACTTATCCGACCTCTAAAAATGGCTTTGCCCAGCAATTGTGATGACTTTGCAAACCACTGGTAATCACTTATCCGACCTCTAAAAATGACTTTGCCCAACAATGTAATGACTTTGCCAACCACTGGTAATGACTTATCCGACCTCTAAAAATGACTTTTCCCAACAATTGTAATGACTTTGCCAACCACTGTTAATCACAATTCCGACCTCTAAAAATGACTTAGCCCAACAATGTAATGACTTTGCCAACCACTGTTAATCACTTATCCGACCTCTAAAAACGACTTCGCCCAAAAATGTTATGATTTTGCCAACCACTGGTAATGACTTATCCGACCTCTAAAAATGACTTTTCCCAAAAATTATAATGACTTTGCCAACAACTGTTAATCACTTATCTGACCTCTAAAAATGACTTTGCCCAACAATTGTAATGACTTTGCCAACCACTGGTAATGACTTATCCGACCTCTAAAAATGACTTTTCCCAACAATTGCAATGACTTCGCCAACCACTGTTTATCACACATCCGACTTCTAAAAATGACTTTGCCCAACAATTGTAATGACTTTGCAAACCACTGTTAATTACATATCTGAACTCTGAAAATGAATTTGCCCAACAATTGTAATGACTTTGCCAACCACTGTTAATAACTTATCCGACCTCTATAAATGACTTTTCCCAACAATTGTAATGACTTTGCCAACCACTTGTAATCACTTATCAGACCTCTAAAAATGACTTTTCCCAACAATTGTAATGACATTGCCAAACAATGTTAATCACTTATCCGATCTCTAAAAATGACTTTGCCTAACAATTATAATGACTTTGCCAACCACTGTTAATCACATCTCCGACCTCTAAAAATGACTTTGCCCAGCAATTGTGATGACTTTGCCAACCACTGGTAATGACTTATCCGACCTCTAAAAATGACTTTGCCAAAAAATTATAATGACTTTGCCAACCACTGTTAATCACTTATCCGATCTCGAAAAATAACTTTGCCCAACAATTATAATGACTTTGCCAACCACTGTTAATCACTTATCCGACCTCTAAAAATGACTTTGCCCAACAAGGTAATGACTTTGCCAACCACTGTTAATCACATATCCGACTCTTAAAAATGACTTTGCCAAACAATTGTAATGACTTTACCAACCACTGGTAATAACGAATCCGACCTCTAAAAATAACTTTTCCCAACAATTGTAATGACTTTGCTAACCACTGTAAATCACTTATCCGACCTCTAAAAAACGACTTTGCCTAACAATGTAATTATTTTGCCAACCACCGGTAATGACTTATCAGATCTCTAAAAATGACTTTGCCCAACAATTATAATGACTTTGCCAACCACTGTTAATCACATCTCCGACCTCTAAAAATGACTTTTCCCAACAATTGTAATGACTATGCCAAACACTGTTAATCACTTATCCGACCTCTAAAAATGGCTCTGTCCAGCAATTGTGATGACTTTGCCAACCACTGGTAATCACTTATCCGAACTCTAAAAATGACTTTGCCCAACAATGTAATGACTTTGCCAACCACTGGTAATGACTTATCCGACCTCTAAAAATGACTTTTCCCAACAATTGTAATGACTTTGCCAACCACTGTTAATCACATTTACGACCTCTAAAAATGACTTTGCCCAACAATGGTAATGACTTTGCCAACCATTGGTAATGACTTATCCGACCTCTAAAAATGACTTTGCCCAACAATTGTAATGACTTTGCCAACCACTGGTAATGACTTATCCGACCTCTAAAAATGACTTTGCCCAACAATTGTAATGACTTTGCCAACCATTGTTAATCACTAATCCGACCTCTAAAAATGACTTTTCCCATTAATTGTAATGAATTTTCCCAACAATTAAAATGACTTTGCCAAACACTGTTTATCACATATCCGACCTCTAAAAATGACTTTGCCAAACAAGGTAATGACTTTGCCAACCACTGTTAATTACATATCCGACTCTTAAAAATGACTTTTCCCAACAATTGTAATGACTTTGCCAACCACTGTTAATCAATTATCCGACCTCTAAAAATGACTTTGCCGAATAATGTAATGACTTTGAAAACCACTGTTAATCACATCTCCGACCTCTAAAAATGACTTTTCCCAACAATTGTAATGACTATGCCAAACACTGTTAATCACTTATCCGACCTCTAAAAATGGCTCTGTCTAGCAATTGTGATGACTTTGCCAACCACTGGTAATCACTTATCCGAACTCTAAAAATGACTTTGCCCAACAATGTAATGACTTTGCCAACCACTGGTAATGACTTATCCGACCTCTAAAAATGACTTTTCCCAACAATTGTAATGACTTTGCCAACAACTGGTAATGACTTATCCGACCTCTAAAAATGACTTTGCCCAACAATTGTAATGACTTTGCCAACCATTGTTAATCACTAATCCGACCTCTAAAAATGACTTTTCCCATTAATTGTAATGAATTTTCCCAACAATTAAAATGACTTTGCCAACCACTGTTAATCACATTTACGGCCTCTAAAAATGACTTTGCCCAACAATGGTAATGACTTTGCCAACCATTGGTAATGACTTATCCGACCTCTAAAAATGACTTTGCCCAACAATTGTAATGACTTTGCCAACAACTGGTAATGACTTATCCGACCTCTAAAAATGACTTTGCCCAACAATTGTAATGACTTTGCCAACCATTGTTAATCACTAATCCGACCTCTTAAAATGACTTTTGCCATTAATTGTAATGAATTTTCCCAACAATTAAAATGACTTTGCCAAACACTGTTTATCACATATCCGACCTCTAAAAATGACTTTGTCAAACAAGGTAATGACTTTCCCAACCACTGTTAATTACATATCCGACTCTTAAAAATGACTTTTCCCAACAATTGTAATGACTTTGCCAACCACTGTTAATCAATTATCCGACCTCTAAAAATGACTTTGCCGAATAATGTAATGACTTTGAAAACCACTGTTAATCAATTATCCGACCTCTAAAAACGACTTTGCCCAACAATGTAATGATTTTGCCAACCACTGGTAATGACTTATCCGACTTCTAAAAATGACTTTTCCCAACAATTGTAATGACTTTGCCCTACAATTGTAATGACTTTGCCAACCACTGGTAATCACTTATCCGACCTCTAAAAATGCTTTTGCCCAACAATTGTGATGACTTTGCCAACCACTGTTAATCAATTATCAGATCTCTAAAAATGACTTTGCCCAACAATTATAATGACTTTACCAACCACTGTTAATCACATCTCCGACCTCTAAAAATGACTTTTCCCAACAATTGTAATGACTTTGCCAAACACTGTTAATCACTTATCCGACCTCTAAAAATGGCTTTGCCCAGCAATTGTGATGACTTTGCCAACCACTGGTAATCACTTATCCGACCTCTAAAAATGACTTTGCCCAACAATGTAATGACTTTGCCAAACACTGGTAATGACTTATCCAACCTCTAAAAATGACTTTTCCCAACAAATGTAATGACTATGCCAACCACTGTTAATCACTTATCCGACCTCTAAAAATGACTTTTCCCAACAATTGTAATGACTTTGCCAACCAATGTTAATTACTTATCCGATCTCTAAAAATGACCTTGCCCAACAGTTGTAATGACTTTGCCAACCACTGTTAATCACTTAGCCGACCTCTAAAAATGACTTTGCCCTACAATTATAATGACTTTGCCAACCACTGTTAATCACTTATCCGACCTCTAAAAATGTCTTTGCCCAACAATTGTTATGACTTTGCCAACCACTGTTAATCAATTATCAGATCTCTAAAAATGACTTTGCCCAACAATTATAATGACTTTACCAACCACTGTTAATCACATCTCCGACCTCTAAAAATGACTTTTCCCAACAATTTTAATGACTTTGCCAAACACTGTTAATCACTTATCCGACCTCTAAAAATGGCTTTGCCCAGCAATTGTGATGACTTTGCCAACCACTGGTAATCACTTATCCGACCTCTAAAAATGACTTTGCCCAACAATGTAATGACTTTGCCAAACACTGGTAATGACTTATCCAACCTCTAAAAATGACTTTTCCCAACAAATGTAATGACTTTGCCAACCACTGGTAATCACATTTCCGACCTCTAAAAATGACTTAGCCCAACAATGTAATGACTTTGCCAACCACTGTTAATCACTTATCCGACCTCTAAAAACGACTTCGCCCAAAAATGTTATGATTTTGCCAACCACTGGTAATGACTTATCCGACCTCTAAAAATTACTTTGCCCAAAAATTATAATGACTTTGCCAACCACTGTTAATAACTTATCCGATCTCGAAAAATAACTTTGCCCTACAATTATAATGACTTTGCCAACCACTGTTAATCACTTATCCGACCTCTAAAAATGTCTTTGCCCAACAATTGTTATGACTTTGCCAACCACTGTTAATCAATTATCAGATCTCTAAAAATGACTTTGCCCAACAATTATAATGACTTTACCAACCACTGTTAATCACATCTCCGACCTCTAAAAATGACTTTTCCCAACAATTTTAATGACTTTGCCAAACACTGTTAATCACTTATCCGACCTCTAAAAATGGCTTTGCCCAGCAATTGTGATGACTTTGCCAACCACTGGTAATCACTTATCCGACCTCTAAAAATGACTTTGCCCAACAATGTAATGACTTTGCCAAACACTGGTAATGACTTATCCAACCTCTAAAAATGACTTTTCCCAACAAATGTAATGACTTTGCCAACCACTGGTAATCACATTTCCGACCTCTAAAAATGACTTAGCCCAACAATGTAATGACTTTGCCAACCACTGTTAATCACTTATCCGACCTCTAAAAACGACTTCGCCCAAAAATGTTATGATTTTGCCAACCACTGGTAATGACTTATCCGACCTCTAAAAATTACTTTGCCCAAAAATTATAATGACTTTGCCAACCACTGTTAATAACTTATCCGATCTCGAAAAATAACTTTGCCCTACAATTATAATGACTTTGCCAACCACTGTTAATCACTTATCCGACCTCTAAAAATGTCTTTGCCCAACAATTGTTATGACTTTGCCAACCACTGTTAATCAATTATCCGACCTCTAAAAATGACTTTGCCCAACAATGTAATGACTTTGCCAACCACTGTAAATCACTTATCCGACCTCTAAAAAACGACTTTGTCTAACAATGTAATGATTTTGCCAACCACCGGTAATGACTTATCAGATCTCTAAAAATGACTTTGCCCAACAATTATAATGACTTTACCAACCACTGTTAATCACATCTCCGACCTCTAAAAATGACTTTGCCCAAAAATTATAATGACTTTGCCAACCACTGTTAATAACTTATCCGATCTCGAAAAATAACTTTGCCCTACAATTATAATGACTTTGCCAACCACTTTTAATCACTTATCCGACCTCTAAAAATGTCTTTGCCCAACAATTGTTATGACTTTGCCAACCACTGTTAATCAATTATCAGATCTCTAAAAATGACTTAGCCCAACAATGTAATGACTTTGCCAACCACTGTTAATCACTTATCCGACCTCTAAAAACGACTTCGCCCAAAAATGTTATGATTTTGCCAACCACTGGTAATGACTTATCCGACCTCTAAAAATTACTTTGCCCAAAAATTATAATGACTTTGCCAACCACTGTTAATAACTTATCCGATCTCGAAAAATAACTTTGCCCTACAATTATAATGACTTTGCCAACCACTGTTAATCACTTATCCGACCTCTAAAAATGTCTTTGCCCAACAATTGTTATGACTTTGCCAACCACTGTTAATCAATTATCCGACCTCTAAAAATGACTTTGCCCAACAATGTAATGACTTTGCCAACCACTGTAAATCACTTATCCGACCTCTAAAAAACGACTTTGTCTAACAATGTAATGATTTTGCCAACCACCGGTAATGACTTATCAGATCTCTAAAAATGACTTTGCCCAACAATTATAATGACTTTACCAACCACTGTTAATCACATCTCCGACCTCTAAAAATGACTTTGCCCAAAAATTATAATGACTTTGCCAACCACTGTTAATAACTTATCCGATCTCGAAAAATAACTTTGCCCTACAATTATAATGACTTTGCCAACCACTGTTAATCACTTATCCGACTTCTAAAAATGTCTTTGCCCAACAATTGTTATGACTTTGACACCCACTGTTAATCAATTATCAGATCTCTAAAATGACTTTGCCCAACAAATGTAATGACTTTGCCAACCACTGGTAATCACATTTCCGGCCTCTAAAAATGACTTAGCCCAACAATGTAATGACTTTGCCAACCACTGTTAATCACTTATCCGACCTCTAAAAACGACTTTTCCCAACAATTGTAGTGACTTTGCCAACCACTGTTAATCACATTTCCGACCTCTAAAAATGACATTGCCCAACAAATGTAATGACTTTGCCAACCACTGGTAATCACATTTCCGACCTCTAAAAATGACTTAGCCCAACTATGTAATGACTTTGCCAACCACTGTTAATCACTTATCCGACCTCTAAAAACGACTTCGCCCAAAAATGTTATGATTTTGCCAACCACTGTTAATCACATCTCCGACCTCTAAAAATGACTTTTCCCAACAATTGTAATGACTTTGCCAAACACTGTTAATCACTTATCCGACTTCTAAAAATGGCTTTGTCCAACAATTGTAATGACTTTGCCAACTACTGGTATTGACTTATCCGACCTCTAAAAATGACTTTTCCCAACAATTGCAATGACTTTGCCAACCACTGGTAATCACTTATCCGACCTCTAAAAATGACTTTGCCCAAAAATTGTAATGACTTTGCCAACCACTGTTAATCACTTATCCGACCTCTAAAAATGACTTTGCCCAACAAAGGAGAGACTTTGCCAACCACTGGTAATGACTTATCCAACCTCTAAAAATGACTTTTCCCAACAATTTTAATGACTTTGCCAACCAATGTTAATCACTTATCCGATCTCTAAAAATGACTTTGCCTAACAATTATAATGACTTTGCCAACCACTGTTAATCACTTATACGATCTCTAAAAATTACTTAGCCCAACAATGTAATGACTTTGCCAACCACTGTTAATCACTTATCCGACCTCCAAAAACGACTTCGCCCAAAAATGTTATGATTTTGCCAACCACTGTTAATCACATCTCCGACCTCTAAAAATGACTTTTCCCAACAATTGTAATGACTTTGCCAAACACTGTTAATCACTTATCCGACTTCTAAAAATGGCTTTGTCCAACAATTGTAATGACTTTGCCAACTACTGGTATTGACTTATCCGACCTCTAAAAATGACTTTTCCCAACAATTGCAATGACTTTGCCAACCACTGTTAATCACACATCCGACTTCTAAAAATGACTTTGCCCAACAATTGCAATGACTTTGCCAACAACTGTTAATCACTTATCTGACCTCTAAATATGACTTTGTCCAACAATTGTAATGACTTTGCCAACCACTGGTAATGACTTATCCGACCTCTAAAAATGACTTTTCCCAACAATTGCAATGACTTTGCCAATCACTGGTAATCACTTATCCGACCTCTAAAAATGACTTTGCCCAAAAATTGTAATGACTTTGCCAACCACTGTTAATCACTTATCCGACCTCTAAAAATGACTTTGCCCAACAAAGGAGAGACTTTGCCAACCACTGGTAATGACTTATCCAACCTCTAAAAATGACTTTTCCCAACAATTTTAATGACTTTGCCAACCACTGTTAATCACTTATCCGATCTCTAAAAATGACTTTGCCCGAAAATTGTAATGACTTTGCCAACCACTGTTAATCACATCTCCGACCTCTAAAAATGACTTTTCCCAACAATTGTAATGACTTTGCCAAACACTATTAATCACTTATCCGACTTCTAAAAATGGCTTTGGCCAGCAATTGTGATGAATTTGCCAACCACTGTTAATCACTTATCAGACCTCTAAAAATGACTTTGCCCAACAAAGGAGAGACTTTGCCAACCACTGGTAATGACTTATCCAACCTCTAAAAATGACTTTTCCCAACAATTTTAATGACTTTGCCAACCACTGTTAATCACTTATCCGATCTCTAAAAATGACTTTGCCCGAAAATTGTAATGACTTTGCCAACCACTGTTAATCACATCTCCGACCTCTAAAAATGACTTTTCCCAACAATTGTAATGACTTTGCCAAACACTATTAATCACTTATCCGACTTCTAAAAATGGCTTTGGCCAGCAATTGTGATGAATTTGCCAACCACTGGTAATCACTTATCCGACCTCTAAAAATGACTTTGCCAAACAATGGAATGACTTTGCCAACCACTGGTAATGACTTATCCGATCTCTAAAAATGACTTTGCCTAACAATTATAATGACTTTGCCAACCACTGTTAATCACATTTCCGACCTCTAAAAATGACTTTGCCCAAAAATTATAATGACTTTGCCAACCACTGTTAATCACTTATCTGACCTCTAAAAATGACTTTGCCCAACAATTGCAATGACTTTGCCAACCACTGTTAATCACTTATTCGACCTCTAAAAACGACTTTGCCCATCAATTGTGATGACTTTGCCAATCACTGGTAATCACTTATCCGACCTCTAAAAATGAACTGCCCAAAAATTGTAATGACTTTGCCAACCACTGTTAATCACTTATCCGACCTCTAAAAATGACTTTGCCCAACAAAGGAGAGACTTTGCCAACCACTGGTAATGACTTATCCAACCTCTAAAAATGACTTTTCCCAACAATTTTAATGACTTTGCCAACCACTGTTAATCACTTATCCGATCTCTAAAAATGACTTTGCCCAACAATGGAATGACTTTGCCAACCACTGTTAATCACTTATACGATCTCTAAAAATTACTTTGCCCAACAATTGTAATGACTTTGCCAAACACTATTAATCACTTATCCGACCTCTAAAAATGACTTTGCCCAACAATGGAATGACTTTGCCAACCACTGGTAATGACTTATCCGACCTCTAAAAATGACTTTTCCCAACAATTGTAATGACTTTGCCAACCACTATTAATCACAATTCCGACCTCTAAAAATGACTTTGCCCAACAAATGAAATGACTTTGCCAACCACTGGTAATCACTTATCAGACCTCTAAAAATGACTTTTCCCAACAATTGTAATGACATTGCCAACCAATGTTAATCACTTATCCGATCTCTAAAAATGACTTTGCCCAACAATTATAATGACTTTGCCAACCACTGTAAATTACATCTCCGACCTCTAAAAATGAC
Organism: Brachionus asplanchnoidis; assembly: GCA_025491095.1. Taxonomy (NCBI): domain Eukaryota; kingdom Metazoa; phylum Rotifera; class Eurotatoria; order Ploima; family Brachionidae; genus Brachionus; species Brachionus asplanchnoidis. Next base: position 461,454 of record JAILYF010000069.1, read on the forward strand.
TTTTCCCAACAATTGTAATGACTTTGCCAACCACTGTCAATCACTTATCCGACCTCTAAAAATGGCTTTGCCCAGCAAATGTAATGACTTTGCCAACCAATGTTAATCACTTATCCGACCTATAAAAATGACTTTGCCCAACAATTGAAATGACTTTGCCAACCACTGGTAATCACTTATCCGACCTCTAAAAATGACTTTTCCCAACAATTGAAATGACTTTGCCAACCACTGTTAATCACTTATCCGACCTCTAAAAATGACTTTTCCCAACAATTGTAATGACTTTGCCAACCAATGTTAATCACTTATCCGACCTATAAAAATTACTTTGCCCAACAATTGTTATGACTATGCCAACCACTGTTAATCACTTATCCGACCTCTAAAAATGACTTTGCCCAACAATTATAATGACTTTGCCAACCAATGTTAATCACATCTCCGACCTCTAAAAATGACTTTGTCTAACAATGTAATGATTTTGCCAACCACTGTTAATCACTTATCCGGCCTCTAAAAATGACTTTGCCCAAAAATTATAATGACTTTGCCAACCACTGTTAATCACTTATCCGATCTCGAAAAATAACTTTGCCCTACAATTATAATGACTTTACCAACCACTGTAAATCACTTATCCGACCTCTAAAAAACGACTTTGTCTAACATTGTAATGACTTTGCCAACCACTGTTAATCACTTATACGATCTCTAAAAATTACTTTGCCCAACAATTGTAATGACTTTGCCAACCACTGTTAATCACATCTCCGACCTCTAAAAATGACTTTTCCCAACAATTGTAATGACTTTGCCAAAAACTATTAATCACTTATCCGACTTCTAAAAATGGCTTTGGCCAGCAATTGTGATGACTTTGCCAACCACTGGTAATCACTTATCCGACCTCTAAAAATGACTTTGCCCAACAATGGAATGACTTTGCCAACCACTGGTAATGACTTATCCGACCTCTAAAAATGACTTTTCCCAACAATTGTAATGACTTTGCCAACCACTATTAATCACAATTCCGACCTCTAAAAATGACTTTTCCCAACAATTGTAATGACATTGCCAACCAATGTTAATCACTTATCCGATCTCTAAAAATGACTTTGCCCAACAATTATAATGACTTTGCCAACAACTGTAAATTACATCTCCGACCTCTAAAAATGACTTTTCCCAACAATTGTAATGACTTTGCCAACCACTGTCAATCACTTATCCGACCTCTAAAAATGGCTTTGCCCAGCAAATGTAATGACTTTGCCAACCAATGTTAATCACTTATCCGACCTATAAAAATGACTTTGCCCAACAATTGAAATGACTTTGCCAACCACTGGTAATCACTTATCCGACTTCTAAAAATGACTTTTCCCAACAATTGAAATGACTTTGCCAACCACTGTTAATCACTTATCCGACCTCTAAAAATGACTTTTCCCAACAATTGTAATGACTTTGCCAACCAATGTTAATCACTTATCCGACCTATAAAAATTACTTTGCCCAACAATTGTTATGACTATGCCAACCACTGTTAATCACTTATCCGACCTCTAAAAATGACTTTGCCCAACAATTATAATGACTTTGCCAACCAATGTTAATCACATCTCCGACCTCTAAAAATGACTTTGTCTAACAATGTAATGATTTTGCCAACCATTGTTAATCACTTATCCGACCTCTAAAAATGACTTTGCCCAAAAATTATAATGACTTTGCCAACCACTGTTAATCACTTATCCGATCTCGAAAAATAACTTTGCCCTACAATTAAAATGACTTTACCAACCACTGTAAATCACTTATCCGACCTCTAAAAAACGACTTTGTCTAACAATGTAATGATTTTGCCAACCACCGGTAATGACTTATCAGATCTCTAAAAATGACTTTGCCCAACAATTATAATGACTTTGCCAACCACTGGTAATCACTTATCCGACCTCTAAAAATGACTTTGCCCAACAATGGAATGACTTTGCCAACCACTGGTAATGACTTATCCGACCTCTAAAAATGACTTTTCCCAACAATTGTAATGACTTTGCATACCACTGTTAATCACATTTCCGACCTCTAAAAATGACTTTGCCCAACAAATGTAATGACTTTGCCAACCACTGGTAATCACATTTCCGACCTCTAAAAATGACTTAGCCCAACAATGTAATGACTTTGCCAACCACTGTTAATCACTTATCCGACCTCTAAAAACGACTTCGCCCTAAAATGTTATGATTTTGCCAACCACTGGTAATGACTTATCCGACCTCTAAAAATGACTTTTCCCAACAATTGTAATGACTTTGCCAACCACTGTTAATCACATTTCCGACCTCTAAAAATGACTTTGCCCAACAAATGTAATGACTTTGCCAACCACTGGTAATCACATTTCCGACCTCTAAAAATGACTTAGCCCAACAATGTAATGACTTTGCCAACCACTGTTAATCACTTATCCGACCTCTAAAAATGACTTTTCCCAAAAATTATAATGACTTTGCCAACAACTGTTAATCACTTATCTGACCTCTAAATATGACTTTGTCCAACAATTGTAATGAATTTGCCAACTACTGGTAATGACTTATCCGACCTCTAAAAATGACTTTTCCCAACAATTGTAATGACTTTGCCAACCAATGTTAATCACTTATCCGACCTATAAAAATTACTTTGCCCAACAATTGTTATGACTATGCCAACCACTGTTAATCACTTATCCGACCTCTAAAAATGACTTTGCCCAACAATTATAATGACTTTGCCAACCAATGTTAATCACATCTCCGACCTCTAAAAATGACTTTGTCTAACAATGTAATGATTTTGCCAACCATTGTTAATCACTTATCCGACCTCTAAAAATGACTTTGCCCAAAAATTATAATGACTTTGCCAACCACTGTTAATCACTTATCCGATCTCGAAAAATAACTTTGCCCTACAATTATAATGACTTTACCAACCACTGTAAATCACTTATCCGACCTCTAAAAAACGACTTTGTCTAACAATGTAATGATTTTGCCAACCACCGGTAATGACTTATCAGATCTCTAAAAATGACTTTGCCCAACAATTATAATGACTTTGCCAACCACTGGTAATCACTTATCCGACCTCTAAAAATGACTTTGCCCAACAATGGAATGACTTTGCCAACCACTGGTAATGACTTATCCGACCTCTAAAAATGACTTTTCCCAACAATTGTAATGACTTTGCCAACCACTGTTAATCACATTTCCGACCTCTAAAAATGACTTTGCCCAACAAATGTAATGACTTTGCCAACCACTGTTAATCACATTTCCGACCTCTAAAAATGACTTAGCCCAACAATGTAATGACTTTGCCAACCACTGTTAATCACTTATCCGACCTCTAAAAACGACTTCGCCCTAAAATGTTATGATTTTGCCAACCACTGGTAATGACTTATCCGACCTCTAAAAATGACTTTTCCCAACAATTGTAATGACTTTGCCAACCACTGTTAATCACATTTCCGACCTCTAAAAATGACTTTGCCCAACAAATGTAATGACTTTGCCAACCACTGGTAATCACATTTCCGACCTCTAAAATGACTTAGCCCAACAATGTAATGACTTTGCCAACCACTGTTAATCACTTATCCGACCTCTAAAAATGACTTTTCCCAAAAATTATAATGACTTTGCCAACAACTGTTAATCACTTATCTGACCTCTAAATATGACTTTGTCCAACAATTGTAATGAATTTGCCAACTACTGGTAATCACATTTCCGACCTCTAAAAATGACTTAGCCCAACAATGTAATGACTTTGCCAACCACTGTTAATCACTTATCCGACCTCTAAAAACGACTTCGCCCTAAAATGTTATGATTTTGCCAACCACTGGTAATGACTTATCCGACCTCTAAAAATGACTTTTCCCAACAATTGTAATGACTTTGCCAACCACTGTTAATCACATTTCCGACCTCTAAAAATGACTTTGCCCAACAAATGTAATGACTTTGCCAACCACTGGTAATCACATTTCCGACCTCTAAAAATGACTTTTCCCAAAAATTATAATGACTTTGCCAACAACTGTTAATCACTTATCTGACCTCTAAATATGACTTTGTCCAACAATTGTAATGAATTTGCCAACTACTGGTAATGACTTATCCGACCTCTAAAAATGACTTTTCCCAACAATTGCAATGACTTCGCCAACCACTGTTAATCACACATCCGACTTCTAAAAATGACTTTGCCCAACAATTGTAATGACTTTGCAAACCACTGTTAATCACTTATCCGACCTCTAAAAAACGACTTTGTCTAACAATGTAATGATTTTGCCAACCACTGTTAATCACATCTCCGACCTCTAAAAATGTTTTTTCCCAACAATTGTAATGACTTTGCCAAACACTGTTAATCACTTATCCGACTTCTAAAAATGGCTTTGCCCAGCAATTGTGATGACTTTGCCAACCACTGGTAATCACTTATCCGACCTCTAAAAATGACTTTGCCCAACAATGGAATGACTTTGCCAACCACTGATAATGACTTATCCGACCTCTAAAAATGACTTTTCCCAACAATTGTAATGACTTTGCCAACCACTGTTAATCACATTTCCGACCTCTAAAAATGACTTTGCCCAACAAATGTAATGACTTTGCCAACCACTGGTAATCACATTTCCGACCTCTAAAAATGACTTAGCCCAACAATGTAATGACTTTGCCAACCACTGTTAATCACTTATCCGACCTCTAAAAACGACTTCGCCCTAAAATGTTATGATTTTGCCAACCACTGGTAATGACTTATCCGACCTCTAAAAATGACTTTTCCCAACAATTGTAATGACTTTGCCAACCACTGTTAATCACATTTCCGACCTCTAAAAATGACTTTGCCCAACAAATGTAATGACTTTGCCAACCACTGGTAATCACATTTCCGACCTCTAAAAATGAAATAGCCCAACAATGTAATGACTTTGCCAACCACTGTTAATCACTTATCCGACCTCTAAAATGACTTAGCCCAACAATGTAATGACTTTGCCAACCACTGTTAATCACTTATCCGACCTCTAAAAATGACTTTTCCCAAAAATTAAAATGACTTAGCCAAAAACTGTTAATCACTTATCTGACCTCTAAAAATGACTTTTCCCAACAATTGCAATGACTTCGCCAACCACTGTTAATCACACATCCGACTTCTAAAAATGACTTTGCCCAACAATTGTAATGACTTTGCAAACCACTGTTAATCACTTATCCGACCTCTAAAAAACGACTTTGTCTAACAATGTAATGATTTTGCCAACCACTGGTAATCACATCTCCGACCTCTAAAAATGTTTTTTCCCAACAATTGTAATGACTTTGCCAACACTGTAAATCACTTATCCGACTTCTAAAAATGGCTTTGCCCAGCAATTGTGATGACTTTGCCAACCACTGGTAATCACTTATCCGACCTCTAAAAATGACTTTGCCCAACAATGGAATGACTTTGCCAACCACTGGTAATGACTTATCCGACCTCTAAAAATGACTTTTCCCAACAATTGTAATGACTTTGCCAACCACTGTTAATCACATTTCCGACCTCTAAAAATGACTTTGCCCAACAAATGTAATGACTTTGCCAACCACTGGTAATCACATTTCCGACCCCTAAAAATGACTTCGCCCAAAGATGTTATGATTTTGCCAACCACTGGTAATGACTTATCCGACCTCTAAAAATAACTTTTCCCAAAAATTATAATGACTTTGCCAACAACTGTTAATCACTTATCTGACCTCTAAAAATGACTTTGCCCAACAATTGTAATGACTTTGCCAACCACTGGTAATGACTTATCCGACCTCTAAAAATGACTTTTCCCAACAATTGCAATGACTTCGCCAACCACTGTTAATCACACATCCGACTTCTAAAAATGACTTTGCCCAACAATTGTAATGACTTTGCAAACCACTGTTAATCACATATCTGAACTCTGAAAATGACTTTGCCCAACAATTGTAATGACTTTGCCAACCACTGTTAATAACTTATCCGACCTCTATAAATGACTTTTCCCAACAATTGTAATGACTTTGCCAACCACTGTTAATCACTATTCCGACCTCTAAAAATGACTTTTCCCAACAATTGTAATGACTTTGCCAACCACTGTAAATCACTTATCCGATCTCGAAAAATAACTTTGCCCTACAATTATAATGACTTTGCCAACCACTGTTAATCACTTATCCGACCTCTAAAAATGACTTTGCCCAACAAGGTAATGACTTAGCCAACCACTATTAATCACATATCCGACTCTTAAAAATTACTTTGCCTAACAATTGTAATGACTTTGCCAACCACTGGTAATAACAAATCCGACCTCTAAAAATAACTTTTCCCAACAATTGTAATGACTTTGCCAACCACTTTAAATCACTTATCCGATCTCTAAAAATGTCTTTGCCCAACAATTGTTATGACTTTACCAACCACTGTTAATCAATTATCCGACCTCTAAAAATGACTTTGCCCAACAATGAAATGACTTTGCAAACCACTGTAAATCACTTATCCGACCTCTAAAAAACGACTTTGTCTTACAATGTAATGATTTTGCCAACCACCGGTAATGACTTATCAGATCTCTAAAAATGACTTTGCCCAACAATTATAATGACTTTGCCAACCACTGTTAATCACATCTCCGACCTCTAAAAATGACTTTTCCCAACAATTGTAATGACTTTGCCAAACACTGTTAATCACTTATCCGACCTCTAAAAATGGCTTTGCCCAGCAATTGTGATGACTTTGCAAACCACTGGTAATCACTTATCCGACCTCTAAAAATGACTTTGCCCAACAATGTAATGACTTTGCCAACCACTGGTAATGACTTATCCGACCTCTAAAAATGACTTTTCCCAACAATTGTAATGACTTTGCCAACCACTGTTAATCACAATTCCGACCTCTAAAAATGACTTAGCCCAACAATGTAATGACTTTGCCAACCACTGTTAATCACTTATCCGACCTCTTAAAACGACTTCGCCCAAAAATGTTATGATTTTGCCAACCACTGGTAATGACTCATCCGACCTCTAAAAATGACTTTTCCCAAAAATTATAATGACTTTGCCAACAACTGTTAATCACTTATCTGACCTCTAAAAATGACTTTGCCCAACAATTGTAATGACTTTGCCAACCACTGGTAATGACTTATCCGACCTCTAAAAATGACTTTTCCCAACAATTGCAATGACTTCGCCAACCACTGTTAATCACACATCCGACTTCTAAAAATGACTTTGCCCAACAATTGTAATGACTTTGCAAACCACTGTTAATTACATATCTGAACTCTGAAAATGAATTTGCCCAACAATTGTAATGACTTTGCCAACCACTGTTAATAACTTATCCGACCTCTATAAATGACTTTTCCCAACAATTGTAATGACTTTGCCAACCACTTGTAATCACTTATCAGACCTCTAAAAATGACTTTTCCCAACAATTGTAATGACATTGCCAAACAATGTTAATCACTTATCCGATCTCTAAAAATGACTTTGCCTAACAATTATAATGACTTTGCCAACCACTGTAAATTACATCTCCGACCTCTAAAAATGACTTTTCCCAACAATTGTAATGACTTTGCCAACCACTGTCAATCACTTTTCCGACCTCTAAAAATGGCTTTGCCCAGCAATTGTGATGACTTTGCCAACCACTGGTAATGACTTATCCGACCTCTAAAAATGACTTTGCCAAAAAATTATAATGACTTTGCCAACCACTGTTAATCACTTATCCGATCTCGAAAAATAACTTTGCCCAACAATTATAATGACTTTGCCAACCACTGTTAATCACTTATCCGACCTCTAAAAATGACTTTGCCCAACAAGGTAATGACTTTGCCAACCACTGTTAATCACATATCCGACTCTTAAAAATGACTTTGCCTAACAATTGTAATGACTTTACCAACCACTGGTAATAACGAATCCGACCTCTAAAAATAACTTTTCCCAACAATTGTAATGACTTTGCTAACCACTGTAAATCACTTATCCGACCTCTAAAAAACGACTTTGCCTAACAATGTAATTATTTTGCCAACCACCGGGAATGACTTATCAGATCTCTAAAAATGACTTTGCCCAACAATTATAATGACTTTGCCAACCACTGTTAATCACATCTCCGACCTCTAAAAATGACTTTTCCCAACAATTGTAATGACTATGCCAAACACTGTTAATCACTTATCCGACCTCTAAAAATGGCTCTGTCCAGCAATTGTGATGACTTTGCCAACCACTGGTTATCACTTATCCGAACTCTAAAAATGACTTTGCCCAACAATGTAATGACTTTGCCAACCACTGGTAATGACTTATCCGACCTCTAAAAATGACTTTTCCCAACAATTGTAATGACTTTGCCAACCACTGTTAATCACATTTACGACCTCTAAAAATGACTTTGCCCAACAATGGTAATGACTTTGCCAACCATTGGTAATGACTTATCCGACCTCTAAAAATGACTTTGCCCAACAATTGTAATGACTTTGCCAACCACTGGTAATGACTTATCCGACCTCTAAAAATGACATTGCCCAACAATTGTAATGACTTTGCCAACCATTGTTAATCACTAATCCGACCTCTAAAAATGACTTTTCCCATTAATTGTAATGAATTTTCCCAACAATTAAAATGACTTTGCCAAACACTGTTTATCACATATCCGACCTCTAAAAATGACTTTGCCAAACAAGGTAATGACTTTGCCAACCACTGTTAATTACATATCCGACTCTTAAAAATGACTTTTCCCAACAATTGTAATGACTTTGCCAACCACTGTTAATCAATTATCCGACCTCTAAAAATGACTTTGCCGAATAATGTAATGACTTTGAAAACCACTGTTAATCACATCTCCGACCTCTAAAAATGACTTTTCCCAACAATTGTAATGACTATGCCAAACACTGTTAATCACTTATCCGACCTCTAAAAATGGCTCTGTCTAGCAATTGTGATGACTTTGCCAACCACTGGTAATCACTTATCCGAACTCTAAAAATGACTTTGCCCAACAATGTAATGACTTTGCCAACCACTGGTAATGACTTATCCGACCTCTAAAAATGACTTTTCCCAACAATTGTAATGACTTTGCCAACAACTGGTAATGACTTATCCGACCTCTAAAAATGACTTTGCCCAACAATTGTAATGACTTTGCCAACCATTGTTGATCACTAATCCGACCTCTAAAAATGACTTTTCCCATTAATTGTAATGAATTTTCCCAACAATTAAAATGACTTTGCCAACCACTGTTAATCACATTTACGACCTCTAAAAATGACTTTGCCCAACAATGGTAATGACTTTGCCAACCATTGGTAATGACTTATCCGACCTCTAAAAATGACTTTGCCCAACAATTGTAATGACTTTGCCAACAACTGGTAATGACTTATCCGACCTCTAAAAATGACTTTGCCCAACAATTGTAATGACTTTGCCAACCATTGTTAATCACTAATCCGACCTCTAAAAATGACTTTTCCCATTAATTGTAATGAATTTTCCCAACAATTAAAATGACTTTGCCAAACACTGTTTATCACATATCCGACCTCTAAAAATGACTTTGCCAAACAAGGTAATGACTTTGCCAACCACTGTTAATTACATATCCGACTCTTAAAAATGACTTTTCCCAACAATTGTAATGACTTTGCCAACCACTGTTAATCAATTATCCGACCTCTAAAAATGACTTTGCCGAATATTGTAATGACTTTGAAAACCACTGTTAATCAATTATCCGACCTCTAAAAACGACTTTGCCCAACAATGTAATGATTTTGCCAACCACTGGTAATGACTTATCCGACTTCTAAAAATGACTTTTCCCAACAATTGTAATGACTTTGCCCTACAATTGTAATGACTTTGCCAACCACTGGTAATCACTTATCCGACCTCTAAAAATTACTTTTCCCAACAATTGTAATGACTTTTCCCAACAATTGTAATGACTTTGCCAAACACTGTTTATCACATATCCGACCTCCAAAAATGACTTTGCCAAACAAGGGAATGACTTTGCCAACCACTGTTAATCACATATCCGACTCATAAAAATGACTTTTCCCAACAATTGTAATGACTTTGCCATCCACTGTTAATCACTTATCCAATCTCTAAAAATGACTTTGACCAACAATTGAAATGACTTTGCCAACCAATGTTAATCACTTATCCGACCTATAAAAAATAATTTTGCCCAACAATTGAAATGACTTTGCCAACCACTGGTAATCACTTATCCGACCTGTAAAATTACTTTTCCCTAGAATTGTAATGACTTTTCCCAACAATTAAAATGACTTTGCCAAACACTGTTTATCACATATCCGACCTCTAAAAATGACTTTGCCAAACAAGGGAATGACTTTGCCAACCACTGTAAATCACATATCCGACTCTTAAAAATAACTTTTCCCAACAGTTGTAATTACTTTGCCAACCACTGTTAATCACTTATCCGATCTCTAAAAATGACTTTTCCCAACAATTGTAATGACTTTGCCAACCACTGTCAATCACTTATCAGATCTCTAAAAATGACTTTGCCCAACAATTGGAATGACTTTGCCAACCACTGTTAATCAATTATCCGACCTCTAAAAATGAAATTGCCCAACAATGAAATGACTTATCCAACCACTGTTAATCACTTATCCAACCTCTAAAAACGACTTTGCCCAACAATGTAATGATTTTGCCAACCACTGGTAATGACTTATCCGCCTTCTAAAAATGACTTTTCCCAACAATTGTAATGACTTTGCCCAGCAATTGTAATGACTTTGCCAACCAATGTTAATAACTTATCCGATCTCTAAAAATGACTCTGCCCTACAATTGTAATGACTTTACCATCCACTGGTAATCACTTATCCGACCTCTAAAAATTACTTTTCCCAACAATTGTAATGTCTTTTCCCAACAATTAAAATGACTTTGCCAAACACTGTTTATTACATTTCCGACCTCTAAAAATGACTTTGCCAAACAAGGGAATGACTTTGCCAACCACTGTTAATCACATATCCGACTCTTAAAAATGACTTTTCCCAACAATTGTAATGACTTTGCCAACCACTGTCAATCACTTATCCGATCTCTAAAAATGACTTTGCCCAACAATTGGAATGACTTTGAAAACCACTGTTAATCAATTATCCGACCTCTAAAAATGACTTTGCCCAACAATGTAATGATTTTGCCAACCACTGGTAATGACTTATCCGACCTCTAAAAATGACTTTTCCCAACAATTGTAATGACTTTGCCAACCACTGTTAATCACTTATCCGACCTCTAAAAATGACTTTGTCAAACAATGTAATGACTTTGCCAACAACTGTTAATCACTAATCTGACCTCTAAAAATGACTTTTCCCAACAATTGCAATGACTTCGCCAACCACTGTTAATCACACATCCGACTTCTAAAAATGACTTTGCCCAACAATTGTAATGACTTTGCCAACCACTGTTAATCACATATCTGACCTCTTAAAATGACTTTGCCCAACAATTGTAATGACTTTGCCAACCACTGTTAATCACTTATCCGATCTCTAAAAATGACTTTTCCCAACAATTGTAATGACTTTGCCAACCACTGTCAATCACTTATCCGATCTCTAAAAATGACTTTGCCCAACAATTGGAATGACTTTGCCAACTACTGTTAATCACTTATCCGATCTCCAAAAATGACTTTTCCCAACAATTGTAATGACTTTGCCAACCACTGTCAATCACTTATCAGATCTCTAAAAATGACTTTGCCCAACAATTGGAATGACTTTGCCAACCACTGTTAATCAATTATCCGACCTCTAAAAATGAAATTGCCCAACAATGAAATGACTTTGCTTACCACTGTTAATTACTTATCCGACCTCTAAAAACGACTTTGCCCAACAATGTAATGATTTTGCCAACCACTGGTAATGACTTATCCGACTTCTAAAAATGACTTTTCCCAACAATTGTAATGACTTTGCCCAACAATTGTAATGACTTTGCCAACCAAAGTTAATTACTTATCCGATCTCTAAAAATGACTCTGCCCAACAATTGTAATGACTTTGCTAACCACTGTTAATCACTTATCCGACCTCTAAAAATGACTTTTCCCAACAATTGTAATGACTTTGCCAACCAATGTTAATCACTTATCCGACCTATAAAAATGACTTTGCCCAACAATTGAAATGACTTTACCAACAACTGGTAATCACTTATCCGACCTCTAAAAATTACTTTTCCCAACAATTGTAATGTCTTTTCCCAACAATTAAAATGACTTTGCCAAACACTGTTTATCACATATCCGACCTCTAAAAATGACTTTGCCAAACAAGAGAATGACTTTGCCAACCACTGTTAATCACATATCCGACTCTTAAAAATGACTTTTCCCAACAATTGTAATGATTTTGCCAACCACTGTTAATCACTTATCCGATCTCTAAAAATGACTTTTCCCAACAATTGTAATGACTTTGCCAACCACTGTCAATCACTTATCCGATCTCTAAAAATGACTTTGCCCAACAATTGGAATGACTTTGACAACCACTGTTAATCAATTATCCGACCTCTAAAAATGACTTTGCCAAACAAAGGAGTGACTTTGCCAACCACTGGTAGTGACTTATCCGACCTCTAAAAATGACTTTGTCAAACAATGTAATGACTTTGCCAACAACTGTTAATCACTAATCTGACCTCTAAAAATGACTTTTCCCTACAATTGTAATGACTTTGCCAACCACTGTTAATCACTTATCCGACCTCTAAAAATGACTTTGTCAAACAATGTAATGACTTTGCCAACAACTGTTAATCACTAATCTGACCTCTAAAAATGACTTTTCCCAACAATTGCAATGACTTCGCCAACCACTGTTAATCACACATCCGACTTCTAAAAATGACTTTGCCCAACAATTGTAATGACTTTGCCAACCACTGTTAATCACATATCTGACCTCTTAAAATGACTTTGCCCAACAATTGTAATGACTTTGCCAACCACTGTTAATCACTTATCCGATCTCTAAAAATGACTTTTCCCAACAATTGTAATGACTTTGCCAACCACTGTCAATCACTTATCCGATCTCTAAAAATGACTTTGCCCAACAATTGGAATGACTTTGCCAACTACTGTTAATCACTTATCCGATCTCCAAAAATGACTTTTCCCAACAATTGTAATGACTTTGCCAACCACTGTCAATCACTTATCAGATCTCTAAAAATGACTTTGCCCAACAATTGGAATGACTTTGCCAACCACTGTTAATCAATTATCCGACCTCTAAAAATGAAATTGCCCAACAATGAAATGACTTTGCCAACCACTGTTAATTACTTATCCGACCTCTAAAAACGACTTTGCCCAACAATGTAATGATTTTGCCAACCACTGGTAATGACTTATCCGACTTCTAAAAATGACTTTTCCCAACAATTGTAATGACTTTGCCCAACAATTGTAATGACTTTGCCAACCAAAGTTAATTACTTATCCGATCTCTAAAAATGACTCTGCCCAACAATTGTAATGACTTTGCTAACCACTGTTAATCACTTATCCGACCTCTAAAAATGACTTTTCCCAACAATTGTAATGACTTTGCCAACCAATGTTAATCACTTATCCGACCTATAAAAATGACTTTGCCCAACAATTGAAATGACTTTACCAACAACTGGTAATCACTTATCCGACCTCTAAAAATTACTTTTCCCAACAATTGTAATGTCTTTTCCCAACAATTAAAATGACTTTGCCAAACACTGTTTATCACATATCCGACCTCTAAAAATGACTTTGCCAAACAAGAGAATGACTTTGCCAACCACTGTTAATCACATATCCGACTCTTAAAAATGACTTTTCCCAACAATTGTAATGATTTTGCCAACCACTGTTAATCACTTATCCGATCTCTAAAAATGACTTTTCCCAACAATTGTAATGACCTTGCCAACCTCTGTCAATCACTTATCCGATCTCTAAAAATGACTTTGCCCAACAATTGGAATGACTTTGACAACCACTGTTAATCAATTATCCGACCTCTAAAAATGACTTTGCCAAACAAAGGAGTGACTTTGCCAACCACTGGTAGTGACTTATCCGACCTCTAAAAATGACTTTGTCAAACAATGTAATGACTTTGCCAACAACTGTTAATCACTAATCCGACTTCTAAAAATGACTTTGCCCAACAATTGTAATGACTTTGCCAACCACTGTCAATCACTTATCCGATCTCTAAAAATGACTTTGCCCAACAATTGGAATGACTTTGCCAACCACTGTTAATCACTTATCCGACCTCTAAAAATGACTTTGTCAAACAATGTAATGACACTGCCAACAACTGTTAATCACTAATCTGACCTCTAAAAATGACTTTTCCCAACAATTGCAATGACTTCGCCAACCACTGTTAATCACACATCCGACTTCTAAAAATGACTTTTCCCAACAATTGTAATGACTTTGCCAACCACTGTTAATCACTTATCCGACCTCTAAAAATGACTTTGTCAAACAATGTAATGACATTGCCAACAACTGTTAATCACTAATCTGACCTCTAAAAATGACTTTTCCCAACAATTGCAATGACTTCGCCAACCACTGTTAATCACACATCCGACTTCTAAAAATGACTTTGCCCAACAATTGTAATGACTTTGCCAACCACTGTTAATCACATATCTGACCTCTTAAAATGACTTTGCCCAACAATTGTAAAGACTTCGCCAACCACTGTTAATCACACATCCGACCTCTAAAAATGACTTTTCCCAACAATTGTAATGACTTTGCCAACCAATGTTAATCACTTATCCGATCTCTAAAAATGACTTTGCCCAACAATAATAATGACTTTGCCAACCACTGTTTATCACATATCCGACCTCTAAAAATGACTTTTCCCAACAATTGTAATGACTTTGCCAACCACTGTTAATCACACATCCGACTTCTAAAAATGACTTTGCCCAACAATTGTAATGACTTTGCCAACCATTGTTAATCACATATCCGACCTCTAAAAATGACTTTTCCCAACAATTGTAATGACTTTGCCAACTACTGTTAATCACTTATCCGATCTCTAAAAATGACTTTTCCCAACAATTGTAATGACTTTGCCAACCACTGTTAATCAATTATCCGACTTCTAAAAATGACTTTGCCCAACAATTGTAATGACTTTGCCAACCAATGTTAATCACTTAGCCGATCTCTAAAAAAGACTTTGCCCAACAATAATTATGACTTTGCCAACCACTGTTAATCACTTATCCGATCTCTAAAAATGACTTTTCCCAACAATTGTAATGACTTTGCCAACCACTGTTTAATCAATTATCCGATCTCTAAAAATGACTTTTCCCAACAATTGTAATGACTTTGCCAACCACTGTTAATCACTTATACGACCTCTAAAAATGACTTTTCCCAACAATTGTAATGACTTTGCCAACCACTGTCAATCACTTATCAGATCTCTAAAAATGACTTTGCCCAACAATTGGAATGACTTTGCCAACCACTGTTAATCAATTATCCGACCTCTAAAAATGAAATTGCCCAACAATGAAATGACTTTGCCAACCACTGTTAATCACTTATCCGACCTCTAAAAACGACTTTGCCCAACAATGTAATGATTTTGCCAACCACTGGTAATGACTTATCCGACTTCTAAAAATGACTTTTCCCAACAATTGTAATGACTTTGCCCAACAATTGTAATGACTTTGCCAACCAAAGTTAATTACTTATCCGATCTCTAAAAATGACTCTGCCCAACAATTGTAATGACTTTGCTAACCACTGTTAATCACTTATCCGACCTCTAAAAATGACTTTTCCCAACAATTGTAATGACTTTGCCAACCAATGTTAATCACTTATCCGACCTATAAAAATGACTTTGCCCAACAATTGAAATGACTTTACCAACAACTGGTAATCACTTATCCGACCTCTAAAAATTACTTTTCCCAACAATTGTAATGTCTTTTCCCAACAATTAAAATGACTTTGCCAAACACTGTTTATCACATATCCGACCTCTAAAAATGACTTTGCCAAACAAGAGAATGACTTTGCCAACCACTGTTAATCACATATCCGACTCTTAAAAATGACTTTTCCCAACAATTGTAATGATTTTGCCAACCACTGTTAATCACTTATCCGATCTCTAAAAATGACTTTTCCCAACAATTGTAATGACTTTGCCAACCACTGTCAATCACTTATCCGATCTCTAAAAATGACTTTGCCCAACAATTGGAATGACTTTGACAACCACTGTTAATCAATTATCCGACCTCTAAAAATGACTTTGCCAAACAAAGGAGTGACTTTGCCAACCACTGGTAGTGACTTATCCGACCTCTAAAAATGACTTTGTCAAACAATGTAATGACTTTGCCAACAACTGTTAATCACTAATCTGACCTCTAAAAATGACTTTTCCCAACAATTGCAATGACTTCGCCAACCACTGTTAATCACACATCCGACTTCTAAAAATGACTTTGCCCAACAATTGTAATGACTTTGCCAACCACTGTCAATCACTTATCCGATCTCTAAAAATGACTTTGCCCAACAATTGGAATGACTTTGCCAACCACTGTTAATCACTTATCCGACCTCTAAAAATGACTTTGTCAAACAATGTAATGACATTGCCAACAACTGTTAATCACTAATCTGACCTCTAAAAATGACTTTTCCCAACAATTGCAATGACTTCGCCAACCACTGTTAATCACACATCCGACTTCTAAAAATGACTTTGCCCAACAATTGTAATGACTTTGCCAACCACTGTTAATCACATATCTGACCTCTTAAAATGACTTTGCCCAACAATTGTAAAGACTTCGCCAACCACTGTTAATCACACATCCGACCTCTAAAAATGACTTTTCCCAACAATTGTAATGACTTTGCCAACCAATGTTAATCACTTATCCGATCTCTAAAAATGACTTTGCCCAACAATAATAATGACTTTGCCAACCACTGTTTATCACATATCCGACCTCTAAAAATGACTTTTCCCAACAATTGTAATGACTTTGCAAACCACTGTTAATCACACATCCGACTTCTAAAAATGACTTTGCCCAACAATTGTAATGACTTTGCCAACCATTGTTAATCACATATCCGACCTCTAAAAATGACTTTTCCCAACAATTGTAATGACTTTGCCAACTACTGTTAATCACTTATCCGATCTCTAAAAATGACTTTTCCCAACAATTGTAATGACTTTGCCAACCACTGTTAATCAATTATCCGACTTCTAAAAATGACTTTGCCCAACAATTGTAATGACTTTGCCAACCAATGTTAATCACTTAGCCGATCTCTAAAAATGACTTTGCCCAACAATAATAATGACTTTGCCAACCACTGTTAATCACTTATCCGATCTCTAAAAATGACTTTTCCCAACAATTGTAATGACTTTGCCAACCACTGTTAATCACACATCCGACTTCTAAAAATGACTTTGCCCAACAATTGTAATGACTTTGCCAACCACTGTTAATCACATATCTGACCTCTTAAAATGACATTGCCCAACAATTGTAAAGACTTCGCCAACCACTATTAATCACACATCCGACCTCTAAAAATGACTTTTCCCAACAATTGTAATGACTTTGCCAACCAATGTTAATCACTTATCCGAACTCTAAAAATGACTTTGCCCAACAATAATAATGACTTTGCCAACCACTGTTTATCACATATCCGACCTCTAAAAATGACTTTTCCCAACAATTGTAATGACTTTGCCAACTACTGTTAATCACTTATCCGATCTCTAAAAATGACTTTTCCCAACAATTGTAATGACTTTGCCAACCACTGTAAATCAATTATCCGACTTCTAAAAATGACTTTGCCCAACAATAATAATGACTTTGCCAACCACTATTAATCACATATCCGACCTCTAAAAATGACTTTTCCCAACAATTGTAATGACTTTGCCAACCACAGTTAATCACTTATCCGATCTCTAAAAATGACTTTTCCCAACAATTGTAATGACTTTGCCCAACAATTGTAATGACTTTGCCAACCACTGTTAATCACATATCCGACCTCTAAAAATGACTTTTCCCAACAATTGTAATGACTTTGCCAACTACTGTTAATCACTTATCCGATCTCTAAAAATGACTTTTCCCAACAATTGTAATGACTTTGCCAACCACTGTTAATCAATTATCCGACTACTAAAAATGACTTTGCCCAACAATTGTAATGACTTTGCCAACCAATGTTAATCACTTATCCGATCTCTAAAAATGACTTTTCCCAACAATTGTAATGACTTTGCCAACCACAGTTAATCACTTATCCGATCTCTAAAAATGACTTTTCCCAACAATTGTAATGACTTTGCCAACCACTGTTAATCAATTATCCGATCTCTAAAAATGACTTTTCCCAACAATTGTAATGACTTTGCCAACCACTGTTAATCACTTATCCGACCTCTAAAAATGACTTTGTCAAACTATGTAATGACATTGCCAACAACTGTTAATCACTAATCTGACCTCTAAAAATGACTTTTCCCAACAATTGCAATGACTTCGCCAACCACTGTTAATCACACATCCGACTTCTAAAAATGACTTTGCCCAACAATTGTAATGACTTTGCCAACCAATGTTAATCACTTATCCGATCTCTAAAAATGACTTAGCCCAACAAAAATAATGACTTTGCCAACTACTGTTTATCACATATCCGACCTCTAAAAATGACTTTTCCCAACAATTGTAATGACTTTGCCAACCACTGTTAATCAATTATCCGACTTCTAAAAATGACTTTGCCCAACAATAATAATGACTTTGCCAACCACTATTAATCACATATCCGACCTCTAAAAATGACTTTTCCCAATAATTGTAATGACTTTGCCAACCACAGTTAATCACTTATCCGATCTCTAAAAATGACTTTTCCCAACAATTGTAATGACTTTGCCCAACAATTGTAATGACTTTGCCAACCACTGTTAATCACATATCCGACCTCTAAAAATGACTTTTCCCAACAATTGTAATGACTTTGCCAACTACTGTAAATCACTTATCCGATCTCTAAAAATGACTTTTCCCAACAATTGTAATGACTTTGCCAACCACTGTTAATCAATTATCCGACTACTAAAAATGACTTTGCCCAACAATTGTAATGACTTTGCCAACCAATGTTAATCACTTATCCGATCTCTAAAAATGACCTATCCCAACAATTGTAATGACTTTGCCAACCACAGTTAATCACTTATCCGATCTCTAAAAATGACTTTTCCCAACAATTGTAATGACTTTGCCAACCACTGTTAATCAATTATCCGATCTCTAAAAATGACTTTTCCCAACAATTGTAATGACATTGCCAACCACTGTTAATCACTTATCCGATCTCTAAAAATGACTTTTCCCAACAATTGTAATGACTTTGCCAACCACAGTTAATCACTTATCCGATCTCTAAAAATGACTTTTCCCAACAATTGTAATTACTTTGCCAACCACTGTTAATCAATTATCCGATCTCTAAAAATGACTTTTCCCAACAATTGTAATGACTTTGCCAACCACTGTTAATCACTTATCCGACCTCTAAAAATGACTTTGTCAAACAATGTAATGACATTGCCAACAACTGTTAATCACTAATCTGACCTCTAAAAATGACTTTTCCCAACAATTGCAATGACTTCGCCAACCACTGTTAATCACACATCCGACTTCTAAAAATGACTTTGCCCAACAATTGTAATGACTTTGCCAACCAATGTTAATCACTTATCCGATCTCTAAAAATGACTTTGCCCAACAATAATAATGACTTTGCCAACCACTGTTTATCACATATCCGACCTCTAAAAATGACTTTTCCCAACAATTGTAATGACTTTGCCAACCACTGTTAATCAATTATCCGACTTCTAAAAATGACTGTGCCCAACAATAATAATGACTTTGCCAACCACTATTAATCACATATCCGACCTCTAAAAATGACTTTTCCCAACAATTGTAATGACTTTGCCAACCACAGTTAATCACTTATCCGATCTCTAAAAATGACTTTTCCCAACAATTGTAATGACTTTGCCCAACAATTGTAATGACTTTGCCAACCACTGTTAATCACATATCCGACCTCTAAAAATGACTTTTCCCAACAATTGTAATGACTTTGCCAACTACTGTTAATCACTTATCCGATCTCTAAAAATGACTTTTCCCAACAATTGTAATGACTTTGCCAACCACTGTTAATCAATTATCCGACTACTAAAAATGACTTTGCCCAACAATTGTAATGACTTTGCCAACCAATGTTAATCACTTTTCCGATCTCTAAAAATGACCTATCCCAACAATTGTAATGACTTTGCCAACCACAGTTAATCACTTATCCGATCTCTAAAAATGACTTTTCCCAACAATTGTAATGACTTTGCCAACCACTGTTAATCAATTATCCGATCTCTAAAAATGACTTTTCCCAACAATTGTAATGACTTTGCCAACCACTGTTAATCACTTATCCGACCTCTAAAAATGACTTTGTCAAACAATGTAATGACATTGCCAACAACTGTTAATCACTAATCTGACCTCTAAAAATGACTTTTGCCAACAATTGCAATGACTTCGCCAACCACTGTTAATCACACATCCGACTTCTAAAAATGACTTTGCCCAACAATTGTAATGACTTTGCCAACCAATGTTAATCACTTATCCGATCTCTAAAAATGACTTTGCCCAACAATAATAATGACTTTGCCAACCACTGTTTATCACATATACGACCTCTAAAAATGACTTTTCCCAACAATTGTAATGACTTTACCAACTACTGTTAATCACTTATCCGATCTCTAAAAATGACTTTTCCCAACAATTGTAATGACTTTGCCAACCACTGTTAATCAATTATCCGACTTCTAAAAATGACTTTGCCCAACAATAATAATGACTTTGCCAACCACTATTAATCACATATCCGACCTCTAAAAATGACTTTTCCCAACAATTGTAATGACTTTGCCAACCACAGTTAATCACTTATCCGATCTCTAAAAATGACTTTTCCCAACAATTGTAATGACTTTGCCCAACAATTGTAATGACTTTGCCAACCACTGTTAATCACATATCCGACCTCTAAAAATGACTTTTCCCAACAATTGTAATGACTTTGCCAACTACTGTTAATCACTTATCCGATCTCTAAAAATGACTTTTCCCAACAATTGTAATGACTTTGCCAACCACTGTTAATCAATTATCCGACTTCTAAAAATGACTTTGCCCAACAATTGTAATGACTTTGCCAACCACAGTTAATCACTTATCCGATCTCTAAAAATGACTTTTCCCAACAATTGTAATGACTTTGCCAACCACTGTTAATCACTTATCCGACCTCTAAAAATGACTTTGTCAAACAATGTAATGACATTGCCAACAACTGTTAATCACTAATCTGACCTCTAAAAATGACTTTTCCCAACAATTGTAAAGACTTCGCCAACCACTGTTAATCACACATCCGACCTCTAAAAATGACTTTTCCCAACAATTGTAATGACTTTGCCAACCAATGTTAATCACTTATCCGATCTCTAAAAATGACTTTGCCCAACAATAATAATGACTTTGCCAACCACTGTTTATCACATATCCGACCTCTAAAAATGACTTTTCCCAACAATTGTAATGACTTTGCCAACTACTGTTAATCACTTATCCGATCTCTAAAAATGACTTTTCCCAACAATTGTAATGACTTTGCCAACCACTGTTAATCAATTATCCGACTTCTAAAAATGACTTTGCCCAACAATAATAATGACTTTGCCAACCACTATTAATCACATATCCGACTTCTAAAAATGACTTTGCCCAACAATTGTAATGACTTTGCCAACTACTGTAAATCACTTATCCGATCTCTAAAAATGACTTTTCCCAACAATTGTAATGACTTCGCCAACCACTGTTAATCACACATCCGACCTCTAAAAATGACTTTTCCCAACAATTGTAATGACTTTGCCAACCAATGTTAATCACTTATCCGATCTCTAAAAATGACTTTGCCCAACAATAATAATGACTTTGCCAACCACTGTTTATCACATATCCGACCTCTAAAAATGACTTTTCCCAACAATTGTAGTGACTTTGCCAACTACTGTTAATCACTTATCCGACCTCTAAAAATGGCTTTGCCCAGCAATTGTGATGACTTTGCCAACCACTGGTAATCACTTATCCGACCTCTAAAAATGGCTTTGCCCAGCAATTGTAATGACTTTGCCAACGACTGGTAATAACGAATCCGACCTCTAAAAATGACTTTTCCCAACAATTGTAATGACTTTGCCAACTACTGTTAATCACTTATCCGACCTCTAAAAATGGCTTTGCCCAGCAATTGTGATGACTTTGCCAACCACTGGTAATCACTTATCCGACCTCTAAAAATGGCTTTGCCCAGCAATTGTAATGACTTTGCCAACGACTGGTAATCACTAATCCGACCTCTAAAAATTAATTTTCCCAACAATTGTAATGTCTTTTCCCAACAATTAAAATGACTTTGCAAAACACTGTTTATCACATATCCGACCTCTAAAAATGACTTTGCCAAACAAGGGAATGACTTTGCCAACCACTGTTAATCACATATCCGACTCTTAAAAATGACTTTTCCCAACAATTGTAATGACTTTGCCAACCACTGTTAATCACTTATCCGATCTCTAAAAATGACTTTTCCCAACAATTGTAATGACTTTGCCAACCACTGTCAATCACTTATCCGATCTCTAAAAATGACTTTGCCCAACAATTGGAATGACTTTGACAACCACTGTTAATCAATTATCCGACCTCTAAAAATGACTTTTCCCAACAATTGTAATGACTTTGCCAACCAATGTTAATCACTTATCCGACCTCTAAAAATGACTTTGTCAAACAATGTAATGACTTTGCCAACAACTGTTAATCACTAATCTGACCTCTAAAAATGACTTTTCCCAACAATTGCAATGACTTCGCCAACCACTGTTAATCACACATCCGACTTCTAAAAATGACTTTGCCCAACAATTGTAATGACTTTGCCAACCACTGTTAATCATATCTGACCTCTTAAAATGACTTTGCCCAACAATTGTAAAGACTTCGCCAACCACTGTTAATCACACATCCGACCTCTAAAAATGACTTTGCCCAACAATTGGAATGACTTTGACAACCACTGTTAATCAATTATCCGACCTCTAAAAATGACTTTTCCCAACAATTGTAATGACTTTGCCAACCAATGTTTATCACTTATCCGATCTCTAAAAATAACTTTGCCCAACAATAATAATGACTTTGCCAACCACTGTTAATCACATATCCGACCTCTAAAAATGACTTTTCCCAACAATTGTAATGACTTTGCCAACTACTGTTAATCACTTATCCGATCTCTAAAAATGACTTTTCCCAACAATTGTAATGACTTTGCCAACCACTGTTAATCAATTATCCGACTTCTAAAAATGACTTTGCCCAACAATTGTAATGACTTTGCCAACCACTGTTAATCACACATCCGACTCTTAAAAATGACTTTTCCCAACAATTGTAATGACTTTGCCAACCACTGTTAATCACTTATCCGATCTCTAAAAATGACTTTTCCCAACAATTGTAATGACTTTGCCAACCACTGTCAATCACTTATCCGATCTCTAAAAATGACTTTGCCCAACAATTGGAATGACTTTGACAACCACTGTTAATCAATTATCCGACCTCTAAAAATGACTTTTCCCAACAATTGTAATGACTTTGCCTACCACTGTTAATCACACATCCGACTTCTAAAAATGACTTTGCCCAACAATTGTAATGACTTTGCCAACCACTGTTAATCACATATCTGACCTCTTAAAATGACTTTGCCCAACAATTGCAAAGACTTCGCCAACCACTGTTAATCAGACATCCGACCTCTAAAAATGACTTTTCCCAACAATTGTAATGACTTTGCCAACCAATGTTAATCACTTATCCGATCTCTAAAAATGACTTTGCCCAACAATAATAATGACTTTGCCAACCACTGTTAATCACATATCCGACCTCTAAAAATGACTTTTCCCAACAATTGTAATGACTTTGCCAACCACTGTTAATCAATTATCCGACTTCTAAAAATGACTTTGCCCAACAATTGTAATGACTTTGCCAACCACTGTTAATCACACGTCCGACTCTTAAAAATGACTTTTCCCAATAATTGTAATGACTTTGCCAACCACTGTTAATCACATATCTGACCTCTTAAAATGACTTTGCCCAACAATTGCAAAGACTTCGCCAACCACTGTTAATCAGACATCCGACCTCTAAAAATGACTTTTCCCAACAATTGTAATGACTTTGCCAACCAATGTTAATCACTAATCCGATCTCTAAAAATGACTTTGCCCAACAATAATAATGACTTTGCCAACCACTGTTAATCACATATCCGACCTCTAAAAATGACTTTTCCCAACAATTGTAATGACTTTGCCAACCACTGTTAATCAATTATCCGACTTCTAAAAATGACTTTGCCCAACAATTGTAATGACTTTGCCAACCACTGTTAATCACACGTCCGACTCTTAAAAATGACTTTTCCCAATAATTGTAATGACTTTGCCAACCACTGTTCATCACTTATCCGATCTCTAAAAATGACTTTTCCCAACAATTGTAATGACTTTGCCAACCACTGTCAATCAATTATCCGACCTCTAAAAATGACTTTTCCCAACAATTGTAATGACTTTGCCAACCACTGTTAATCACTTATCCGACCTCTAAAAATGACTTTGTCAAACAATGTAATGACTTTGCCAACAACTGTTAATCACTAATCTGACCTCTAAAAATGACTTTTCCCAACAATTGCAATGACTTCGCCAACCACTGTTAATCACACATCCGACTTCTAAAAATGGCTTTGCCCAGCAATTGTAATGACTTTGCCAACGACTGGTAATAACGAATCCGACCTCTAAAAATGACTTTTCCCAACAATTGTAATGACTTTGCCAACTACTGTTAATCACTTATCCGACCTCTAAAAATGGCTTTGCCCAGCAATTGTGATGACTTTGCCAACCACTGGTAATCACTTATCCGACCTCTAAAAATGGCTTTGCCCAGCAATTGTAATGACTTTGCCAACGACTGGTAATCACTAATCCGACCTCTAAAAATTAATTTTCCCAACAATTGTAATGTCTTTTCCCAACAATTAAAATGACTTTGCAAAACACTGTTTATCACATATCCGACCTCTAAAAATGACTTTGCCAAACAAGGGAATGACTTTGCCAACCACTGTTAATCACATATCCGACTCTTAAAAATGACTTTTCCCAACAATTGTAATGACTTTGCCAACCACTGTTAATCACTTATCCGATCTCTAAAAATGACTTTTCCCAACAATTGTAATGACTTTGCCAACCACTGTCAATCACTTATCCGATCTCTAAAAATGACTTTGCCCAACAATTGGAATGACTTTGACAACCACTGTTAATCAATTATCCGACCTCTAAAAATGACTTTTCCCAACAATTGTAATGACTTTGCCAACCAATGTTAATCACTTATCCGACCTCTAAAAATGACTTTGTCAAACAATGTAATGACTTTGCCAACAACTGTTAATCACTAATCTGACCTCTAAAAATGACTTTTCCCAACAATTGCAATGACTTCGCCAACCACTGTTAATCACACATCCGACTTCTAAAAATGACTTTGCCCAACAATTGTAATGACTTTGCCAACCACTGTTAATCACATATCTGACCTCTTAAAATGACTTTGCCCAACAATTGTAAAGACTTCGCCAACCACTGTTAATCACACATCCGACCTCTAAAAATGACTTTGCCCAACAATTGGAATGACTTTGACAACCACTGTTAATCAATTATCCGACCTCTAAAAATGACTTTTCCCAACAATTGTAATGACTTTGCCAACCAATGTTTATCACTTATCCGATCTCTAAAAATAACTTTGCCCAACAATAATAATGACTTTGCCAACCACTGTTAATCACATATCCGACCTCTAAAAATGACTTTTCCCAACAATTGTAATGACTTTGCCAACTACTGTTAATCACTTATCCGATCTCTAAAAATGACTTTTCCCAACAATTGTAATGACTTTGCCAACCACTGTTAATCAATTATCCGACTTCTAAAAATGACTTTGCCCAACAATTGTAATGACTTTGCCAACCACTGTTAATCACACATCCGACTCTTAAAAATGACTTTTCCCAACAATTGTAATGACTTTGCCAACCACTGTTAATCACTTATCCGATCTCTAAAAATGACTTTTCCCAACAATTGTAATGACTTTGCCAACCACTGTCAATCACTTATCCGATCTCTAAAAATGACTTTGCCCAACAATTGGAATGACTTTGACAACCACTGTTAATCAATTATCCGACCTCTAAAAATGACTTTTCCCAACAATTGTAATGACTTTGCCAACCACTGTTAATCACACATCCGACTTCTAAAAATGACTTTGCCCAACAATTGTAATGACTTTGCCAACCACTGTTAATCACATATCTGACCTCTTAAAATGACTTTGCCCAACAATTGCAAAGACTTCGCCAACCACTGTTAATCAGACATCCGACCTCTAAAAATGACTTTTCCCAACAATTGTAATGACTTTGCCAACCAATGTTAATCACTTATCCGATCTCTAAAAATGACTTTGCCCAACAATAATAATGACTTTGCCAACCACTGTTAATCACATATCCGACCTCTAAAAATGACTTTTCCCAACAATTGTAATGACTTTGCCAACCACTGTTAATCAATTATCCGACTTCTAAAAATGACTTTGCCCAACAATTGTAATGACTTTGCCAACCACTGTTAATCACACGTCCGACTCTTAAAAATGACTTTTCCCAATAATTGTAATGACTTTGCCAACTACTGTTAATCACTTATCCGATCTCTAAAAATGACTTTGCCCAACAATTGGAATGACTTTGACAACCACTGTTAATCAATTATCCGACCTCTAAAAATGACTTTTCCCAACAATTGTAATGACTTTGCCAACCACTGTTAATCACTTATCCGACCTCTAAAAATGACTTTGTCAAACAATGTAATGACTTTGCCAACAACTGTTAATCACTAATCTGACCTCTAAAAATGACTTTTCCCAACAATTGCAATGACTTCGCCAACCACTGTTAATCACACATCCGACTTCTAAAAATGACTTTGCCCAACAATTGTAATGACTTTGCCAACCACTGTTAATCACATATCTGACCTCTTAAAATGACTTTGCCCAACAATTGTAAAGACTTCGCCAACCACTGTTAATCACACATCCGACCTCTAAAAATGACTTTTCCCAACAATTGTAATGACTTTGCCAACCAATGTTAGTCACTTATCCGATCTCTAAAAATGACTTTGCCCAACAATAATAATGACTTTGCCAACCACTTTTAATCACATATCCGACCTCTAAAAATGACTTTTCCCAACAATTGTAATGACTTTGCCAACTACTGTTAATCACTTATCCGATCTCTAAAGTGACTTTTCCCAACAATTGTAATGACTTTGCCAACCACTGTTAATCAATTATCCGATCTCTAAAAATGACTTTGCCCAACAATTGTAATGACTTTGCCAACCACTGTTAATCACACATCCGACCTCTAAAAATGACTTTTCCCAACAATTGTAATGACTTTGCCAACCACTGTCAATCAATTATCCGACCTTTAAAAATGACTTTGCCCAACAATGTAATGATTTTGCCAACCACTGGTAATGACTTATCCGACCTCTAAAAATGACTTTTCCCAACAATTGTAATGACTTTGCCAACCACTGTTAATCACTTATCCGACCTCTAAAAATGACTTTGTCAAACAATGTAATGACTTTGCCAACAACTGTTAATCACTAATCTGACCTCTAAAAATGACTTTTCCCAACAATTGCAATGACTTCGCCAACCACTGTTAATCACACATCCGACTTCTAAAAATGACTTTGCCCAACAATTGTAATGACTTTGCCAACCACTGTTAATCACATATCTGACCTCTTAAAATGACTTTGCCCAACAATTGTAAAGACTTCGCCAACCACTGTTAATCACACATCCGACCTCTAAAAATGACTTTTCCCAACAATTGTAATGACTTTGCCAACCAATGTTAGTCACTTATCCGATCTCTAAAAATGACTTTGCCCAACAATAATAATGACTTTGCCAACCACTTTTAATCACATATCCGACCTCTAAAAATGACTTTTCCCAACAATTGTAATGACTTTGCCAACTACTGTTAATCACTTATCCGATCTCTAAAAATGACTTTTCCCAACAATTGTAATGACTTTGCCAACCACTGTTAATCAATTATCCGACTTCTAAAAATGACTTTGCCCAACAATTGTAATGACTTTGCCAACCACTGTTAATCACACATCCGACCTCTAAAAATGACTTTTCCCAACAATTGTAATGACTTTGCCAACCACTGTCAATCAATTATCCGACCTTTAAAAATGACTTTGCCCAACAATGTAATGATTTTGCCAACCACTGGTAATGACTTATCCGACCTCTAAAAATGACTTTTCCCAACAATTGTAATGACTTTGCCAACCACTGTTAATCACTTATCCGACCTCTAAAAATGACTTTGTCAAACAATGTAATGACTTTGCCAACAACTGTTAATCACTAATCTGACCTCTAAAAATGACTTTTCCCAACAATTGCAATGACTTCGCCAACCACTGTTAATCACACATCCGACTTCTAAAAATGACTTTGCCCAACAATTGTAATGACTTTGCCAACCACTGTTAATCACATATCTGACCTCTTAAAATGACTTTGCCCAACAATTGTAAAGACTTCGCCAACCACTGTTAATCACACATCCGACCTCTAAAAATGACTTTTCCCAACAATTGTAATGACTTTGCCAACCAATGTTAATCACTTATCCGATCTCTAAAAATGACTTTGCCCAACAATAATAATGACTTTGCCAACCACTGTTAATCACATATCCGACCTCTAAAAATGACTTTTCCCAACAATTGTAATGACTTTGCCAACTACTGTTAATCACTTATCCGATCTCTAAAAATGACTTTTCCCAACAATTGTAATGACTTTGCCAACCACTGTTAATCACATTTCCGACCTCTAAAAATGACTTTACCCAACAATTGTAATGACTTTGCCAACCACTGTTAATCAATTATCCGACCTCTAAAAATGACTTTGCCCAACAATGTAATGACTTTGCCAACCACTGTTAATCACTTATCCGACCTCTAAAAACGACTTTGCCCAACAATGTAATGATTTTGCCAACCACTGGTAATGACTTATCCGACCTCTAAAAATGACTTTCACCAACAATTGTAATGACTTTGCCAACCACTGTTAATCACTTATCCGACCTCTAAAAATGACTTTGTCAAACAATGTAATGACTTTGCCAACAACTGTTAATCACTTATCTGACCTCTAAAAATGACTTTTCCCAACAATTGCAATGACTTCGCCAACCACTGTTAAACACATATCCGACCTCTAAAAATGACTTTTCCCAACAATTGTAATGACTTTGCGAACTACTGTTAATCACTTATCCGACCTCTAAAAATGGCTTTGCCCAGCAATTGTGATGACTTTGCCAACCACTGGTAATCACTTATCCGACCTCTAAAAATGGCTTTGCCCAGCAATTGTAATGACTTTGCCAACGACTGGTAATAACGAATCCGACCTCTAAAAATGACTTTTCCCAACAATTGTAATGACTTTGCCGACCACTGTTAATCACTTATCCGATCACTAAAAATGACTTTGCCCAACAAATGTAATGACTTTGCCAACTACTGGTAATCACTTATCAGACCTCTAAAAATGACTTTTCCCAACAATTGTAATGACTTTGCCAACCACTGGTAATGACTTATCCGACCTCTAAAAATGAATTTGCCCAACAATTATAATGACTTTGCCAACCACTGTTTATCACATATCCGACCTCTAAAAATGACTTTTCCCAACAATTGTAATGACTTTGCCAATCACTGTTAATCACTTATCAGACCTCTAAAAATGACTTTGCCCAACAAATGTAATGACTTTGCCAACCACTGTTAATCACACATCCGACCTCTAAAAATGACTTTGCCCAACAATTGTAATGACTTTGCCAACCACTGGTAATGACTTATCCGACCTCTAAAAATGACTTTGCCCAACAATTATTATGACTTTGCCAACCACTGTTAATCAAATATCCGACCTCTAAAAATAACTTTGCCCAACAATTAAAATGACTTTGCCAACCAGTGTTAATCAGTTATCCGACCTCTAAAAATGAGTTTGCCCAACAATTGTAATGACTTTGCCAACCACTGTTAATCAATTATCCGACCTCTAAAAATGGCTTTGACCAACAATGTAATAACTTTGCCAACCACTGTTAATCACTTGTCCGACCTCTAAAAATGACTTTGCCCAAAAATTGTAAATACTTTACCAACCACTGTTAATCACTCATCCGACCTCTAAATATGACTTTGCCCAACAAAGGAGTGACTTTGCCAACCACTGGTAATGACTTATCCGACCTCTAAAAATGACTTTTCCCAACAATTGTAATGACTTTGCCAACCACTGTTAATCACTTATCCGATCTCTAAAAATGACTTTGCCCAACAATTGTGATGACTTTGCCAACCACTGGTAATCACTTATCCGACCTCTAAAAATGACTTTGCCCAAAAATTGTAATGACTTTGCCAACCACTGTTAATCACTTATCCGATCTCTAAAAATGACTTTGCCTAACAATGTAATGATTTTGCCAACCACTGGTAATGACTTATCCGATCTCTAAAAATGACTTTGCCCAACAATTGTAATGACTTTGCCAACCACTGTTAATCAATTATCCGACCTCTAAAAATGACTTTGCCTAACAATGTAATGACTTTGCCAACCACTGTTTATCACTTATCCGATCTCTAAAAATGACTTTGCCCAACAATTATAATGACTTTGCCAACAAAAGTTAATCACATATCCGACCTCTAAAAATAACGTTGCCCAACAATTATAATGACTTTGCCAACCACTGTTAAACACTTATCCGACCTCTAAAAATGACTTTGCCCAAAAATTGTAATGACTTTGCCAACCACTGTTAATCACTTATCCGATCTCTAAAAATGACTTTGCCCAACAATTGTAATGACTTTGCCAACCACTGTTAATCAATTATCCGACCTCTAAAAATGACTTTTCCCAACAATTGTAATGACTTTGCCAACCACTGTTAATCACATTTCCGACCTCTAAAAATGACTTTGCCCAACAATTGTAATGACTTTGCCAACCACTGGTAATGACTTATCCGACCTCTTAAAAACGACTTTGCCTAACAATGTAATGACTTTGCCAACCACTGTTTATCACTTATCTGATCTCTAAAAATGACTTTGCCCAACAATTATAATGACTTTGCCAACCACTGTTAATCACTTATCCGATCTCTAAAAATGACTTTGCCCAACAATTATAATGACTTTGCCAACAAAAGTTAATCACATATCCGACCTCTAAAAATAACGTTGCCCAACAATTAAAATGACTTTGCCAACCACTGTTAATCACTTATCCGACCTCTAAATATGACTTTGCCCAACAAAGGAGTGACTTTGCCAACCACTGGTAATCACTTATCAGACCTCTAAAAATGACTTTTCCCAACAATTGTAATGACTTTGCCAACCACTGTTAATCACATTTCCGACCTCTAAAAATGACTTTGCCCAACAATTGTAATGACTTTGCCAACCACTGGGAATGACTTATCCGACCTCTAAAAAACGACTTTGCCTAACAATGTAATGATTTTGCCAACCACTGGAAATGACTTATCCGACCTCTAAAAATGACTTTGCCCAAAAATTGTAATGACTTTGCCAACCACTGTTAATCACTTATCCGACCTCTAAATATGACTTTGCCCAACAAAGGATGACATTGCCAACCACTGGTAATGACTTATCCGACCTCTAAAAATGACTTTTCCCAACAATTGTAATGATTTTGCCAACCACTGGTAATGACTTATCCGACCTCTAAAAATAACTTTTCCCAACAATTGTAATGACTTTGCCAACCACCGCTAATCAATTATCCGACCTCTAAAAATGACTTTGCCCAACAATTATAATGACTTTGCCAACCACTGTTAATCACTTATCCGACCTCTAAAAATGACATTGCCCAACAATTGTAATGACTTTGCCAACCACTAGTAATGACTTATCCGACCTCTAAAAAACGACTTTGCCTAACAATGTAATGATTTTGCCAACCACTAGTAATGACTTATCCGACTTCTAAAAACGACTTTTCCCAACAATTGTAATGACTTTGCCGACCACTGTTAATCACTTATCCGATCTCTAAAAATGACTTTTCCCAACAATTGTAATGACTTTGCCGACCACTGTTAATCACTTATCCGATCTCTAAAAATGACTTTGCCCAACAATTGTAATGACTTTGCCAACCACTGTTAAACAATTATCCGACCTCTAAAATGACTTTGCCCAACAATGTAATGACTTTGCCAACCACGGTTTATCACTTATCCGATCTCTAAAAATGACTTTGCCCAACAATTATAATGACTTTGCCAACAAAAATTAATCACTTATCCGACCCCTAAAAATAACGTTGCCCAACAATTATAATGACTTTGCCAACCACTGTTAAACACTTATCCGACCTCTAAAAACGACTTTGCCCGAAAATTGTAATGACTTTGCCAACCACTGGTAATGACTTATCCGACCTCTAAATATAACTTTGCCCAACAAAGGAGTGACATTGCCAACCACTGGTAATGACTTATCCGACCTCTAAAAATGACTTTTCCCAACAATTGTAATGATTTTGCCAACCACTGGTAATGACTTATCCGATCTCTAAAAATGACTTTGCCCAACAATTGTAATGACTTTGCCAACCACTGGTAATGACTTATCCGACCTCTAAAAATGACTTTTCCCAACAATTGTAATGACTTTTCCAACCACTGTTAATTAATTATCCGACCTCTAAAAATGACTTTGCCCAACAATTGTAATGACTTTGCCAACCACTGGTAATGACTTATCCGACCTCTTAAAAACGACATTGCCTAACAATGTAATGACTTTGCCAACCACTGTTTATCACTTATCCGATCTCTAAAAATGACTTTGCCCAACAATTATAATGACTTTGCCAACCACTGTTAATCACTTATCCGATCTCTAAAAATGACTTTGCCCAACAATTATAATGACTTTGCCAACAAAAGTTAATCACATATCCGACGTCTAAAAATAACGTTGCCCAACAATTAAAATGACTTTGCCAACCACTGTTAATCACTTATCCGACCTCTAAATATGACTTTGCCCAACAAAGGAGTGACTTTGCCAACCACTGGTAATCACTTATCAGACCTCTAAAAATGACTTTTCCCAACAATTGTAATGACTTTGCCAACCACTGTTAATCAAATTTCCGACCTCTAAAAATGACTTCGCCCAACAATTGTAATGACTTTGCCAACCACTGGTAATGACTTATCCGACCTCTAAAAAACGACTTTGCCTAACAATGTAATGATTTTGCCAACCACTGGGAATGACTTATCCGACCTCTAAAAATGACTTTGCCCAAAAATTTTAATGACTTTGCCAACCACTGTTAATCACTTATCCGACCTCTAAATATGACTTTGCCCAACAAAGGATGACATTGCCAACCACTGGTAATGACTTATCCGACCTCTAAAAATGACTTTTCCCAACAATTGTAATGATTTTGCCAACCACTGGTAATGACTTATCCGACCTCTAAAAATAACTTTTCCCAACAATTGTAATGGGTTTGCCAACCACTGCTAATCAATTATCCGACCTCTAAAAATGACTTTGCCCAACAATTGTAATGACTTTGCCAACCACTAGTGATGACTTATCCGACCTCTAAAAAACGACTTTGCCTAACAATGTAATGATTTTGCCAACCACTAGTAATGACTTATCCGACTTCTAAAAACGACTTTTCCCAACAATTGTAATGACTTTGCCGACCACTGTTAATCACTTATCCGATCTCTAAAAATGACTTTTCCCAACAATTGTAATGACTTTGCCGACCACTGTTAATCACTTATCAGATCTCTAAAAATGACTTTGCCCAACAATTGTAATGACTTTGCCAACCACTGTTAATCAATTATCCGACCTCTAAAAATAACGTTGCCCAACAATTATAATGACTTTGCCAACCACTGTAAAACACTTATCCGACCTCTAAAAACGACTTTGCCCGAAAATTGTAATGACTTTGCCGACCACTGGTAATGACTTATCCGACCTCTAAATATTACTTTGCCCAACAAAGGAGTGACATTGCCAACCACTGGTAATGACTTATCCGACCTCTAAAAATGACTTTTCCCAACAATTGTAATGATTTTGCCAACCACTGGTAATGACTTATCCGATCTCTAAAAATGACTTTGCCCAACAATTGTAATGACTTTGCCAACCACTGGTAATGACTTATCCGACCTCTAAAAATGACTTTTCCCAACAATTGTAATGACTTTACCAACCACTGGTAATAACGAATCCGACCTCTAAAAATGACTTTTCCCAACAATTGTAATGACTTTACCGACCACTGTTAATCACTTATCCGATCTCTAAAAATGACTTTGCCCAACAATTGTGATGACTTTGCCAACCACTGGTAATCACTTATCCGACCTCTAAAAATGACTTTGCCCAAAAATTGTAATGACTTTGCCAACCACTGTTAATCACTTATCCGACCTCTAAAAAACGACTTTGCCTAACAATGTAATGATTTTGCCAACCACTGGTAATGACTTATCCGATCTCTAAAAATGACTTTGCCCAACAATTGTAATGACTTTGCCAACCACTGGTAATGACTTATCCGACCTCTAAAAATGACTTTTCCCAACAATTGTAATGACTTTGCCAACCACTGTTAATTAATTATCCGACCTCTAAAAATGACTTTGCCCAACAATTGTAATGACTTTGCCAACCACTGGTAATGACTTATCCGACCTCTTAAAAACGACTTTGCCTAACAATGTAATGACTTTGCCAACCACTGTTTATCACTTATCCGATCTCTAAAAATGACTTTGCCCAACAATTATAATGACTTTGCCAACCACTGTTAATCACTTATCCGATCTCTAAAAATGACTTTGCCCAACAATTATAATGACTTTGCCAACAAAAGTTAATCACATATCCGACGTCTAAAAATAACGTTGCCCAACAATTAAAATGACTTTGCCAACCACTGTTAATCACTTATCCGACCTCTAAATATGACTTTGCCCAACAAAGGAGTGACTTTGCCAACCACTGGTAATCACTTATCAGACCTCTAAAAATGACTTTTCCCAACAATTGTAATGACTTTGCCAACCACTGTTAATCAAATTTCCGACCTCTAAAAATGACTTCGCCCAACAATTGTAATGACTTTGCCAACCACTGGTAATGACTTATCCGA
This sequence comes from Brachionus asplanchnoidis, assembly GCA_025491095.1. Classification (NCBI taxonomy): domain Eukaryota; kingdom Metazoa; phylum Rotifera; class Eurotatoria; order Ploima; family Brachionidae; genus Brachionus; species Brachionus asplanchnoidis. The sequence goes on from JAILYF010000069.1 coordinate 497,489, forward strand.
CCTCTAAAAAACGACTTTGCCTAACAATGTAATGATTTTGCCAACCACTGGAAATGACTTATCCGACCTCTAAAAATGACTTTGCCCAAAAATTGTAATGACTTTGCCAACCACTGTTAATCACTTATCCGACCTCTAAATATGACTTTGCCCAACAAAGGATGACATTGCCAACCACTGGTAATGACTTATCCGACCTCTAAAAATGACTTTTCCCAACAATTGTAATGATTTTGCCAACCACTGGTAATGACTTATCCGACCTCTAAAAATAACTTTTCCCAACAATTGTAATGGGTTTGCCAACCACTGCTAATCAATTATCCGACCTCTAAAAATGACTTTGCCCAACAATTGTAATGACTTTGCCAACCACTAGTGATGACTTATCCGACCTCTAAAAAACGACTTTGCCTAACAATGTAATGATTTTGCCAACCACTAGTAATGACTTATCCGACTTCTAAAAACGACTTTTCCCAACAATTGTAATGACTTTGCCGACCACTGTTAATCACTTATCCGATCTCTAAAAATGACTTTTCCCAACAATTGTAATGACTTTGCCGACCACTGTTAATCACTTATCAGATCTCTAAAAATGACTTTGCCCAACGATTGTAATGACTTTGCCAACCACTGTTAATCAATTATCCGACCTCTAAAAATGACTTTGCCCAACAATGTAATGACTTTGCCAACCACGGTTTATCACTTATCCGATCTCTAAAAATGACTTTGCCCAACAATTATAATGACTTTGCCAACAAAAGTTAATCACATATCCGACCTCTAAAAATAACGTTGCCCAACAATTATAATGACTTTGCCAACCACTGTAAAACACTTATCCGACCTCTAAAAACGACTTTGCCCGAAAATTGTAATGACTTTGCCAACCACTGGTAATGACTTATCCGACCTCTAAATATAACTTTGCCCAACAAAGGAGTGACATTGCCAACCACTGGTAATGACTTATCCGACCTCTAAAAATGACCTTTCCCAACAATTGTAATGATTTTGCCAACCACTGGTAATGACTTATCCGATCTCTAAAAATGACTTTGCCCAACAATTGTAATGACTTTGCCAACCACTGGTAATGACTTATCCGACCTCTAAAAATGACTTTTCCCAACAATTGTAATGACTTTACCAACCACTGGTAATAACGAATCCGACCTCTAAAAATGACTTTTCCCAACAATTGTAATGACTTTACCGACCACTGTTAATCACTTATCCGATCTCTAAAAATGACTTTGCCCAACAATTGTGATGACTTTGCCAACCACTGGTAATCACTTATCCGACCTCTAAAAATGACTTTGCCCAAAAATTGTAATGACTTTGCCAACCACTGTTAATCACTTATCCGACCTCTAAAAAACGACTTTGCCTAACAATGTAATGATTTTGCCAACCACTGGTAATGACTTATCCGATCTCTAAAAATGACTTTGCCCAACAATTGTAATGACTTTGCCAACCACTGTTAATCAATTATCCGACCTCTAAAAATGACTTTGCCCAACAATGTAATGACTTTGCCAACCACTGTTTATCACTTATCCGATCTCTAAAAATGACTTTGCCCAACAATTATAATGACTTTGCCAACAAAAGTTAATCACATATCCGACCTCTAAAAATAACGTTGCCCAACAATTATAATGACTTTGCCAACCACTGTTAAACACTTATCCGACCTCTAAAAATGACTTTGCCCAAAAATTGTAATGACTTTGCCAACCACTGTTAATCACTTATCCGACCTCTAAATATAACTTTGCCCAACAAAGGAGTGACATTGCCAACCACTGGTAATGACTTATCCGTCCTCTAAAAATGACTTTTCCCAACAATTGTAATGATTTTGCCAACCACTGGTAATGACTTATCCGATCTCTAAAAATGACTTTGCCCAACAATTGTAATGACTTTGCCAACCACTGGTAATGACTTATCCGACCTCTAAAAATGACTTTTCCCAACAATTGTAATGACTTTGCCAACCACTGTTAATCAATAATCCGACCTCTAAAAATGGCTTTGCCCAACAATGTAATAACTTTGCCAACCACTGTTAATCACTTGTCCGACCTCTAAAAATGACTTTGCCCAACAATTGTAATGACTTTGCCAACCACTGTTAATCAATTATCCGACCTCTAAAAATGACTTTGCCCAACAATGTAATGACTTTGCCAACCACGGTTTATCACTTATCCGATCTCTAAATATAACTTTGCCCAACAAAGGAGTGACATTGCCAACCACTGGTAATGACTTATCCGTCCTCTAAAAATGACTTTTCCCAACAATGTAATGACTTTGCCAACCACGGTTTATCACTTAACCGATCTCTAAAAATGACTTTTCCCAACAATTATAATGACTTTGCCAACCACTGTTAATCAATTATCCGACCTCTAAAAATGACTTTGCCCAACAATTGTAATGACTTTGCCAACCACTGGTAATGACTTATCCGACCTCTAAATATAACTTTGCCCAACAAAGGAGTGACATTGCAAGTCACTGGTAATGACTTATCCGACCTCTAAAAATGACTTTTCTCAACAATTGTAATGATTTTGCCAACCACTGGTAATGACTTATCCGATCTCTAAAAATGACTTTGCCCAACAATTGTAATGACTTTGCCAACCACTGGTAATGACTTATCCGACCTCTAAAAATGACTTTTCCCAACAATTGTAATGACTTTGCCAACCACTGGTAATAACGAATCCGACCTCTAAAAATAACTTTTCCCAATAATTGTAATGACTTTGCCAACCACTGTTAATCAATTATCCGACCTCTAAAAATGGCTTTGCCCAACAATGTAATAACTTTGCCAACCACTGTTAATCACTTGTACGACCTCTAAAAATGACTTTTCCCAACAATTGTAATGACTTTGCCAACCACGGTTTATCACTTATCCGATCTCTAAAAATGACTTTGCCCAACAATTATAATGACTTTGCCAACAAAAGTTAATCACATATCCGACCTCTAAAAATAACGTTGCCCAACAATTATAATGACTTTGCCAACCACTGTTAAACACTTATCCGACCTCTAAAAATGGCTTTGCCCAACAATGTAATAACTTTGCCAACCACTGTTAATTACTTGTCCGACCTCTAAAAATGACTTTGCCCAACAATTGTAATGACTTTGCCAACCACTGTTAATCAATTATCCGACCTCTAAAAATGACTTTGCCCAACAATGTAATGACTTTGCCAACCACGGTTTATCACTTATCCGATCTCTAAAAATGACTTTGCCCAACAATTATAATGACTTTGCCAACCACTGTTAATCAATTATCCGACCTCTAAAAATGACTTTGCCCAACAATGTAATGACTTTGCCAACCACGGTTTATCACTTAACCGATCTCTAAAAATGACTTTGCCCAACAATTATAATGACTTTGCCAACCACTGTTAATCAATTATCCGACCTCTAAAAATAACGTTGCCCAACAATTATAATGACTTTGCCAACCACTGTTAAACACTTATCCGACCTCTAAAAATGACTTTGCCCAACAATTGTAATGACTTTGCCAACCACTGGTAATGACTTATCCGACCTCTAAATATAACTTTGCCCAACAAAGGAGTGACATTGCCAGTCACTAGTAATGACTTATCCGACCTCTAAAAATGACTTTGCCCAACAATTGTAATGACTTTGCCAACCACTGGTAATGACTTATCCGACCTCTAAAAATGACTTTTCCCAACAATTGTAATGACTTTGCCAACCACTGTTAATCAATTATCCGACCTCTAAAAATGACTTTGCCCAACAATTGTAATGACTTTGCCAACCACTGGTAATGACTTATCCGACCTCTAAAAAACGACTTTGCCTAACAATGTAATGATTTTGCCAACCACTGGAAATGACTTATCCGACCTCTAAAAATGACTTTGCCCAAAAATTGTAATGACTTTGCCAACCACTGTTAATCACTTATCCGACCTCTAAATATGACTTTGCCCAACAAAGGATGACATTGCCAACCACTGGTAATGACTTATCCGACCTCTAAAAATGACTTTTCCCAACAATTGTAATGATTTTGCCAACCACTGGTAATGACTTATCCGACCTCTAAAAATAACTTTTCCCAACAATTGTAATGGGTTTGCCAACCACTGCTAATCAATTATCCGACCTCTAAAAATGACTTTGCCCAACAATTGTAATGACTTTGCCAACCACTAGTGATGACCTATCCGACCTCTAAAAAACGACTTTGCCTAACAATGTAATGATTTTGCCAACCACTAGTAATGACTTATCCGACTTCTAAAAACGACTTTTCCCAACAATTGTAATGACTTTGCCGACCACTGTTAATCACTTATCCGATCTCTAAAAATGACTTTTCCCAACAATTGTAATGACTTTGCCGACCACTGTTAATCACTTATCAGATCTCTAAAAATGACTTTGCCCAACAATTGTAATGACTTTGCCAACCACTGGTAATCACTTATCCGACCTCTAAAAATGACTTTGCCCAAAAATTGTAATGACTTTGCCAACCACTGTTAATCAATTATCCGATCTCTAAAAATGACTTTGCCCAACAATTATAATGACTTTGCCAACCACTGGTAATGACTTATCCGACCTCTAAATATAACTTTGCCCAACAAAGGAGTGACATTGCCAACCACTGGTAATGACTTATCCGACCTCTAAAAATGACTTTTCCCAACAATTGTAATGATTTTGCCAACCACTGGTAATGACTTATCCGATCTCTAAAAATGACTTTGCCCAACAATTGTAATGACTTTGCCAACCACTGGTAATGACTTATCCGACCTCTAAAAATGACTTTTCCCAACAATTGTAATGACTTTACCAACCACTGGTAATAACGAATCCGACCTCTAAAAATGACTTTTCCCAACAATTGTAATGACTTTACCGACCACTGTTAATCACTTATCCGATCTCTAAAAATGACTTTGCCCAACAATTGTGATGACTTTGCCAACCACTGGTAATCACTTATCCGACCTCTAAAAATGACTTTGCCCAAAAATTGTAATGACTTTGCCAACCACTGTTAATCACTTATCCGACCTCAAAAAACGACTTTGCCTAACAATGTAATGATTTTGCCAACCACTGGTAATGACTTATCCGATCTCTAAAAATGACTTTGCCCAACAATTGTAATGACTTTGCCAACCACTGTTAATCAATTATCCGACCTCTAAAAATGACTTTGCCTAACAATGTAATGACTTTGCCAACCACTGTTTATCACTTATCCGATCTCTAAAAATGACTTTGCCCAACAATTATAATGACTTTGCCAACAAAAGTTAATCACATATCCGACCTCTAAAAATAACGTTGCCCAACAATTATAATGACTTTGCCAACCACTGTTAAACACTTATCCGACCTCTAAAAATGACTTTGCCCAAAAATTGTAATGACTTTGCCAACCACTGTTAATCACTTATCCGACCTCTAAATATAACTTTGCCCAACAAAGGAGTGACATTGCCAACCACTGGTAATGACTTATCCGTCCTCTTAAAATGACTTTTCCCAACAATTGTTATGATTTTGCCAACCACTGGTAATGACTTATCCGATCTCTAAAAATGACTTTGCCCAACAATTGTAATGACTTTGCCAACCACTGGTAATGACTTATCCGACCTCTAAAAATGACTTTTCCCAACAATTGTAATGACTTTGCCAACCACTGTTAATCAATAATCCGACCTCTAAAAATGGCTTTGCCCAACAATGTAATAACTTTGCCAACCACTGTTAATCACTTGTCCGACCTCTAAAAATGACTTTGCCCAACAATTGTAATGACTTTGCCAACCACTGTTAATCAATTATCCGACCTCTAAAAATGACTTTGCCCAACAATGTAATGACTTTGCCAACCACGGTTTATCACTTATCCGATCTCTAAAAATGACTTTGCCCAACAATTATAATGACTTTGCCAACCACTGTTAATCAATTATCCGACCTCTAAAAATGACTTTGCCCAACAATGTAATGACTTTGCCAACCACGGTTTATCACTTAACCGATCTCTAAAAATGACTTTGCCCAACAATTATAATGACTTTGCCAACCACTGTTAATCAATTATCCGACCTCTAAAAATAACGTTGCCCAACAATTATAATGACTTTGCCAACCACTGTTAAACACTTATCCGACCTCTAAAAATGACTTTGCCCAACAATTGTAATGACTTTGCCAACCACTGGTAATGACTTATCCGACCTCTAAATATAACTTTGCCCAACAAAGGAGTGACATTGCAAGTCACTGGTAATGACTTATCCGACCTCTAAAAATGACTTTTCTCAACAATTGTAATGATTTTGCCAACCACTGGTAATGACTTATCCGATCTCTAAAAATGACTTTGCCCAACAATTGTAATGACTTTGCCAACCACTGTTAATCAATAATCCGACCTCTAAAAATGGCTTTGCCCAACAATGTAATAACTTTGCCAACCACTGTTAATCACTTGTCCGACCTCTAAAAATGACTTTGCCCAACAATTGTAATGACTTTGCCAACCACTGTTAATCAATTATCCGACCTCTAAAAATGACTTTGCCCAACAATGTAATGACTTTGCCAACCACGGTTTATCACTTATCCGATCTCTAAAAATGACTTTGCCCAACAATTATAATGACTTTGCCAACCACTGTTAATCAATTATCCGACCTCTAAAAATGACTTTGCCCAACAATGTAATGACTTTGCCAACCACGGTTTATCACTTAACCGATCTCTAAAAATGACTTTGCCCAACAATTATAATGACTTTGCCAACCACTGTTAATCAATTATCCGACCTCTAAAAATAACGTTGCCCAACAATTATAATGACTTTGCCAACCACTGTTAAACACTTATCCGACCTCTAAAAATGACTTTGCCCAACAATTGTAATGACTTTGCCAACCACTGGTAATGACTTATCCGACCTCTAAATATAACTTTGCCCAACAAAGGAGTGACATTGCAAGTCACTGGTAATGACTTATCCGACCTCTAAAAATGACTTTTCTCAACAATTGTAATGATTTTGCCAACCACTGGTAATGACTTATCCGATCTCTAAAAATGACTTTGCCCAACAATTGTAATGACTTTGCCAACCACTGGTAATGACTTATCCGACCTCTAAAAATGACTTTTCCCAACAATTGTAATGACTTTGCCAACCACTGTTAATCAATTATCCGACCTCTAAAAATGACTTTGCCCAACAATGTAATGACTTTGCCAACCACTGGTAATGACTAATCCGACCTCTAAAAATGACTTTTCCCAACAATTGTAATGACTTTGCCAACCACTGGTAATAACGAATCCGACCTCTAAAAATAACTTTTCCCAATAATTGTAATGACTTTGCCAACCACTGTTAATCAATTATCCGACCTCTAAAAATGGCTTTGCCCAACAATGTAATAACTTTGCCAACCACTGTTAATCACTTGTACGACCTCTAAAAATGACTTTTCCCAACAATTGTAATGACTTTGCCAACCACGGTTTATCACTTATCCGATCTCTAAAAATGACTTTGCCCAACAATTATAATGACTTTGCCAACAAAGTTAATCACATATCCGACCTCTAAAAATAACGTTGCCCAACAATTATAATGACTTTGCCAACCACTGTTAAACACTTATCCGACCTCTAAAAATGGCTTTGCCCAACAATGTAATAACTTTGCCAACCACTGTTAATCACTTGTCCGACCTCTAAAAATGACTTTGCCCAACAATTGTAATGACTTTGCCAACCACTGTTAATCAATTATCCGACCTCTAAAAATGACTTTGCCCAACAATGTAATGACTTTGCCAACCACGGTTTATCACTTATCCGATCTCTAAAAATGACTTTGCCCAACAATTATAATGACTTTGCCAACCACTGTTAATCAATTATCCGACCTCTAAAAATGACTTTGCCCAACAATGTAATGACTTTGCCAACCACGGTTTATCACTTAACCGATCTCTAAAAATGACTTTGCCCAACAATTATAATGACTTTGCCAACCACTGTTAATCAATTATCCGACCTCTAAAAATAACGTTGCCCAACAATTATAATGACTTTGCCAACCACTGTTAAACACTTATCCGACCTCTAAAAATGACTTTGCCCAACAATTGTAATGACTTTGCCAACCACTGGTAATGACTTATCCGACCTCTAAATATAACTTTGCCCAACAAAGGAGTGACATTGCCAGTCACTGGTAATGACTTATCCGACCTCTAAAAATGACTTTTCCCAACAATTGTAATGATTTTGCCAACCACTGGTAATGACTTATCCGATCTCTAAAAATGACTTTGCCCAACAATTGTAATGACTTTGCCAACCACTGGTAATGACTTATCCGACCTCTAAAAATGACTTTTCCCAACAATTGTAATGACTTTGCCAACCACTGTTAATCAATTATCCGACCTCTAAAAATGACTTTGCCCAACAATGTAATGACTTTGCCAACCACTGGTAATGACTAATCCGACCTCTAAAAATGACTTTTCCCAACAATTGTAATGACTTTGCCAACCACTGGTAATAACGAATCCGACCTCTAAAAATAACTTTTCCCAATAATTGTAATGACTTTGCCAACCACTGTTAATCAATTATCCGACCTCTAAAAATGGCTTTGCCCAACAATGTAATAACTTTGCCAACCACTGTTAATCACTTGTACGACCTCTAAAAATGACTTTTCCCAACAATTGTAATGACTTTGCCAACCACGGTTTATCACTTATCCGATCTCTAAAAATGACTTTGCCCAACAATTATAATGACTTTGCCAACCACTGGTAATAACGAATCCGACCTCTAAAAATAACTTTTCCCAATAATTGTAATGACTTTGCCAACCACTGGTAATAACGAATCCGACCTCTAAAAATAACTTTTCCCAATAATTGTAATGACTTTGCCAACCACTGTTAATCAATTATCCGACCTCTAAAAATGGCTTTGCCCAACAATGTAATAACTTTGCCAACCACTGTTAATCACTTATCCGACCTCTAAAAAACGACTTTGCCTAACAATGTAATGATTTTGCCAACCACTGGTAATGACTTATCCGATCTCTAAAAATGACTTTGCCCAACAATTGTGATGACTTTGCCAACCACTGGTAATCACTTATCCGACCTCTAAAAATGACTTTGCCCAAAAATTGTAATGACTTTGCCAACCACTGTTAATCAATTATCCGACCTCTAAAAATGGCTTTGCCCAACAATGTAATAACTTTGCCAACCACTGTTAATCACTTGTTCGACCTCTAAAAATGACTTTTCCCAACAATTGTAATGACTTTGCCAACCACGGTTTATCACTTATCCGATCTCTAAAAATGACTTTGCCCAACAATTATAATGACTTTGCCAACAAAAGTTAATCACATATCCGACCTCTAAAAATAACGTTGCCCAACAATTATAATGACTTTGCCAACCACTGTTAAACACTTATCCGACCTCTAAAAACGACTTTGCCCGAAAGTTGTAATGACTTTGCCAACCACTGGTAATGACTTATCCGACCTCTAAATATAACTTTGCCCAACAAAGGAGTGACATTGCCAACCACTGGTAATGACTTATCCGACCTCTAAAAATGACTTTTCCCAACAATTGTAATGATTTTGCCAACCACTGGTAATGACTTATCCGATCTCTAAAAATGACTTTGCCCAACAATTGTAATGACTTTGCCAACCACTGGTAATGACTTATCCGACCTCTAAAAATGACTTTTCCCAACAATTGTAATGACTTTACCAACCACTGGTAATAACGAATCCGACCTCTAAAAATGACTTTTCCCAACAATTGTAATGACTTTACCGACCACTGTTAATCACTTATCCGATCTCTAAAAATGACTTTGCCCAACAATTGTGATGACTTTGCCAACCACTGGTAATCACTTATCCGACCTCTAAAAATGACTTTGCCCAAAAATTGTAATGACTTTGCCAACCACTGTTAATCACTTATCCGACCTCTAAAAAACGACTTTGCCTAACAATGTAATGACTTTGCCAACCACTGTTAATCACTTATCCGACCTCTAAAAAACGACTTTGCCTAACAATGTAATGATTTTGCCAACCACTGGTAATGACTTATCCGATCTCTAAAAATGACTTTGCCCAACAATGTAATGACTTTGCCAACCACTGTTTATCACTTATCCGATCTCTAAAAATGACTTTGCCCAACAATTATAATGACTTTGCCAACAAAAGTTAATCACATATCCGACCTCTAAAAATAACGTTGCCCAACAATTATAATGACTTTGCCAACCACTGTTAAACACTTATCCGACCTCTAAAAATGACTTTGCCCAAAAATTGTAATGACTTTGCCAACCACTGTTAATCACTTATCCGACCTCTAAATATAACTTTGCCCAACAAAGGAGTGACATTGCCAACCACTGGTAATGACTTATCCGTCCTCTAAAAATGACTTTTCCCAACAATTGTAATGATTTTGCCAACCACTGGTAATGACTTATCCGATCTCTAAAAATGACTTTGCCCAACAATTGTAATGACTTTGCCAACCACTGGTAATGACATATCCGACCTCTAAAAATGACTTTTCCCAACAATTGTAATGACTTTGCCAACCACTGTTAATCAATTATCCGACCTCTAAAAATGGCTTTGCCCAACAATGTAATAACTTTGCCAACCACTGTTAATCACTTGTCCGACCTCTAAAAATGACTTTTCCCAACAATTGTAATGACTTTACCAACCACTGGTAATAACGAATCCGACCTCTAAAAATGACTTTGCCCAAAAATTGTAATGACTTTGCCAACCACTGTTAATCAATTATCCGACCTCTAAAAATGACTTTGCCCAACAATGTAATGACTTTGCCAACCACGGTTTATCACTTATCCGATCTCTAAAAATGACTTTGCCCAACAATTATAATGACTTTGCCAACCACTGTTAATCAATTATCCGACCTCTAAAAATGACTTTGCCCAACAATGTAATGACTTTGCCAACCACGGTCTATCACTTATCCGATCTCTAAAAATGACTTTGCCCGACAATTATAATGACTTTGCCAACCACTGTTAATCAATTATCCAACCTCTAAAAATAACGTTGCCCAACAATTATAATGACTTTGCCAACCACTGTTAAACACTTATCCGACCTCTAAAAATGACTTTGCCCAACAATTGTAATGACTTTGCCAACCACTGGTAATGACTTATCCGACCTCTAAAAATGACTTTTCCCAACAATTGTAATGATTTTGCCAACCACTGGTAATGACTTATCCGATCTCTAAAAATGACTTTGCCCAACAATTGTAATGACTTTGCCAACCACTGGTAATGACTTATCCGACCTCTAAAAATGACTTTTCCCAACAATTGTAATGACTTTGCCAACCACTGTTAATCAATTATCCGACCTCTAAAAATGACTTTGCCCAACAATGTAATGACTTTGCCAACCACTGGTAATGACTAATCCGACCTCTAAAAATGACTTTTCCCAACAATTGTAATGACTTTGCCAACCACTGGTAATAACGAATCCGACCTCTAAAAATAACTTTTCCCAAAAATTGTAATGACTTTGCCAACCACTGTTAATCAATTATCCGACCTCTAAAAATGGCTTTGCCCAACAATGTAATAACTTTGCCAACCACTGTTAATAACTTGTTCGACCTCTAAAAATGACTTTTCCCAACAATTGTAATGACTTTACCGACCACTGTTAATCACTAATCCGATCTCTAAAAATGACTTTGCCCAACAATTGTGATGACTTTGCCAACCACTGGTAATCACTTATCCGACCTCTAAAAATGACTTTGCCCAAAAATTGTAATGACTTTGCCAACCACTGTTAATCACTTATCCGACCTCTAAAAAACGACTTTGCCTAACAATGTAATGATTTTGCCAACCACTGGTAATGACTTATCCGATCTCTAAAAATGACTTTGCCCAACAATTGTAATGACTTTGCCAACCACTGTTAATCAATTATCCGACCTCTAAAAATGACTTTGCCCAACAATGTAATGACTTTGCCAACCACTGTTTATCACTTATCCGATCTCTAAAAATGACTTTGCCCAACAATTATAATGACTTTGCCAACAAAAGTTAATCACATATCCGACCTCTAAAAATAACGTTGCCAAACAATTATAATGACTTTGCCAACCACGGTTTATCACTTATCCGATCTCTAAAAATGACTTTGCCCAACAATTATAATGACTTTGCCAACAAAATATAATCACATATCCGACCCCTAAAAATAACGTTGCCCAACAATTATAATGACTTTGCCAACCACTGTTAAACACTTATCCGACCTCTAAAAACGACTTTGCCCGAAAATTGTAATGACTTTGCCAACCACTGGTAATGACTTATCCGACCTCTAAATATAACTTTGCCCAACAAAGGAGTGACATTGCCAACCACTGGTAATGACTTATCCGACCTCTAAAAATGACTTTTCCCAACAATTGTAATGATTTTGCCAACCACTAGTAATGACTTATCCGATCTCTAAAAATGACTTTGCCCAACAATTGTAATGACTTTGCCAACCACTGGTAATGACTTATCCGACCTCTAAAAATGACTTTTCCCAACAATTGTAATGACTTTGCCAACCACTGTTAATTAATTATCCGACCTCTAAAAATGACTTTGCCCAACAATTGTAATTACTTTGCCAACCACTGGTAATGACTTATCCGACCTCTTAAAAACGACTTTGCCTAACAATGTAATGACTTTGCCAACCACTGTTTATCACTTATCCGATCTCTAAAAATGACTTTGCCCAACAATTATAATGACTTTGCCAACCACTGTTAATCACTTATCCGATCTCTAAAAATGACTTTGCCCAACAATTATAATGACTTTGCCAACAAAAGTTAATCACATATCCGACCTCTAAAAATAACGTTGCCCAACAATTAAAATGACTTTGCCAACCACTGTTAATCACTTATCCGACCTCTAAATATGACTTTGCCCAACAAAGGAGTGACTTTGCCAACCACTGGTAATCACTTATCAGACCTCTAAAAATGACTTTTCCCAACAATTGTAATGACTTTGCCAACCACTGTTAATCAAATTTCCGACCTCTAAAAATGACTTTGCCCAACAATTGTAATGACTTTGCCAACCACTGGTAATGACTTATCCGACCTCTAAAAAACGACTTTGCCTAACAATGTAATGATTTTGCCAACCACTGGAAATGACTTATCCGACCTCTAAAAATGACTTTGCCCAAAAATTGTAATGACTTTGCCAACCACTGTTAATCACTTATCCGACCTCTAAATATGACTTTGCCCAACAAAGGATGACTTTGCCAACAACGGTTTATCACTTATCCGATCTCTAAAAATGACTTTGCCAACAATTATAATGACTTTGCCAACCACTGTTAATCAATTATCCGACCTCTAAAAATGACTTTGCCCAACAATGTAATGACTTTGCCAACCACGGTTTATCACTTATCCGACCTCTAAAAATGACTTTGCCCAACAATTGTAATGACTTTGCCAACCACTAGTAATGACTTATCCGACCTTAAAAAACGACTTTGCCTAACAATGTAATGATTTTGCCAACCACTAGTAATGACTTATCCGACTTCTAAAAACGACTTTTCCCAACAATTGTAATGACTTTGCCGACCACTGTTAATCACTTATCCGATCTCTAAAAATGACTTTTCCCAACAATTGTAATGACTTTGCCGACCACTGTTAATCACTTATCCGATCTCTAAAAATGACTTTGCCCAACAATTGTAATGACTTTGCCAACCACTGTTAATCAATTATCCGACCTCTAAAAATGACTTTGCCCAACAATGTAATGACTTTGCCAACCACGGTTTATCACTTATCCGATCTCTAAAAATGACTTTGCCCAACAATTATAATGACTTTGCCAACAAAAGTTAATCACATATCCGACCTCTAAAAATAACGTTGCCCAACAATTATAATGACTTTGCCAACCACTGTTAAACACTTATCCGACCTCTAAAAACGACTTTGCCCGAAAATTGTAATGACTTTGCCAACCACTGGTAATGACTTATCCGACCTCTAAATATAACTTTGCCCAACAAAGGAGTGACATTGCCAACCACTGGTAATGACTTATCCGACCTCTAAAAATGACTTTTCCCAACAATTGTAATGATTTTGCCAACCACTGGTAATGACTTATCCGATCTCTAAAAATGACTTTGCCCAACAATTGTAATGACTTTACCAACCACTGGTAATAACGAATCCGACCTCTAAAAATGACTTTTCCCAACAATTGTAATGACTTTACCGACCACTGTTAATCACTTATCCGATCTCTAAAAATGACTTTGCCCAACAATTGTGATGACTTTGCCAACCACTGGTAATCACTTATCCGACCTCTAAAAATGACTTTGCCCAAAAATTGTAATGACTTTGCCAACCACTGTTAATCACTTATCCGACCTCTAAAAAACGACTTTGCCTAACAATGTAATGATTTTGCCAACCACTGGTAATGACTTATCCGATCTCTAAAAATGACTTTGCCCAACAATTGTGATGACTTTGCCAACCACTGGTAATCACTTATCCGACCTCTAAAAATGACTTTGCCCAAAAATTGTAATGACTTTGCCAACCACTGTTAATCACTTATCCGACCTCTAAAAAACGACTTTGCCTAACAATGTAATGATTTTGCCAACCACTGGTAATGACTTATCCGATCTCTAAAAATGACTTGCCCAACAATTGTAATGACTTTGCCAACCACTGTTAATCAATTATCCGACCTCTAAAAATGACTTTGCCCAACAATGTAATGACTTTGCCAACCACTGTTTATCACTTATCCGATCTCTAAAAATGACTTTGCCCAACAATTATAATGACTTTGCCAACAAAAGTTAATCACATATCCGACCTCTAAAAATAACGTTGCCCAACAATTATAATGACTTTGCCAACCACTGTTAAACACTTATCCGACCTCTAAAAATGACTTTGCCCAAAAATTGTAATGACTTTGCCAACCACTGTTAATCACTTATCCGACCTCTAAATATAACTTTGCCCAACAAAGGAGTGACATTGCCAACCACTGGTAATGACTTATCCGTCCTCTAAAAATGACTTTTCCCAACAATTGTAATGATTTTGCCAACCACTGGTAATGACTTATCCGATCTCTAAAAATGACTTTGCCCAACAATTGTAATGACTTTGCCAACCACTGGTAATGACTTATCCGACCTCTAAAAATGACTTTTCCCAACAATTGTAATGACTTTGCCAACCACTGTTAATCAATTATCCGACCTCTAAAAATGGCTTTGCCCAACAATGTAATAACTTTGCCAACCACTGTTAATCACTTGTCCGACCTCTAAAAATGACTTTGCCCAACAATTGTAATGACTTTGCCAACCACTGTTAATCAATTATCCGACCTCTAAAAATGACTTTGCCCAACAATGTAATGACTTTGCCAACCACGGTTTATCACTTATCCGATCTCTAAAAATGACTTTGCCCAACAATTATAATGACTTTGCCAACCACTGTTAATCAATTATCCGACCTCTAAAAATGACTTTGCCCAACAATGTAATGACTTTGCCAACCACGGTTTATCACTTAACCGATCTCTAAAAATGACTTTGCCCAACAATTATAATGACTTTGCCAACCACTGTTAATCAATTATCCGACCTCTAAAAATAACGTTGCCCAACAATTATAATGACTTTGCCAACCACTGTTAAACACTTATCCGACCTCTAAAAATGACTTTGCCCAACAATTATAATGACTTTGCCAACCACTGGTAATGACTTATCCGACCTCTAAATATAACTTTGCCCAACAAAGGAGTGACATTGCCAGTCACTGGTAATGACTTATCCGACCTCTAAAATGACTTTTCCCAACAATTGTAATGATTTTGCCAACCACTGGTAATGACTTATCCGACCTCTAAAAATGACTTTTCCCAACAATTGTAATGACTTTGCCAACCACTGTTAAGCAATTATCCGACCTCTAAAAATGACTTTGCCCAACAATGTAATGACTTTGCCAACCACTGGTAATGACTAATCCGACCTCTAAAAATGACTTTTCCCAACAATTGTAATGACTTTGCCAACCACTGGTAATAACGAATCCGACCTCTAAAAATAACTTTTCCCAATAATTGTAATGACTTTGCCAACCACTGTTAATCAATTATCCGACCTCTAAAAATGGCTTTGCCCAACAATGTAATAACTTTGCCAACCACTGTTAATCACTTGTACGACCTCAAAAAATGACTATTCCCAACAAATGTAATGACTTTGCCAACCACGGTTTATCACTTATCCGATCTCTAAAAATGACTTTGCCCAACAATTATAATGACTTTGCCAACAAAAGTTAATCACATATCCGACCTCTAAAAAAAAACGTTGCCCAACAATTATAATGACTTTGCCAACCACTGTTAAACACTTATCCGACCTCTAAAAACGACTTTGCCCGAAAATTGTAATGACTTTGCCAACCACTGGTAATGACTTATCCGACCTCTAAATATAACTTTGCCCAACAATTGTAATGACTTTGCCAACCACTGGTAATGACTTATCCGACCTCTAAAAATGACTTTTCCCAACAATTGTAATGACTTTACCAACCACTGGTAATAACGAATCCGACCTCTAAAAATGACTTTGCCCAACAATTGTAATGACTTTGCCAACCACTGGTAATGAATTATCCGACCTCTAAAAATGACTTTTCCCAACAATTGTAATGACTTTGCCAACCACTGTTAATCAATTATCCGACCTCTAAAAATGACTTTGCCCAACAATGTAATGACTTTGCCAACCACTGGTAATGACTAATCCGACCTCTAAAAATAACTTTTCCCAATAATTGTAATGACTTTGCCAACCACTGTTAATCAATTATCCGACCTCTAAAAATGGCTTTGCCCAACAATGTAATAACTTTGCCAACCACTGTTAATCACTTGTTCGACCTCTAAAAATGACTTTTCCCAACAATTGTAATGACTTTGCCAACCACGGTTTATCACTTATCCGACCTCTAAAAACGACTTTGCCCGAAAATTGTAATGACTTTGCCAACCACTGGTAATGACTTATCCGACCTCTAAATATAACTTTGCCCAACAATTGTAATGACTTTGCCAACCACTGGTAATGACTTATCCGACCTCTAAAAATGACTTTTCCCAACAATTGTAATGACTTTACCAACCACTGGTAATAACGAATCCGACCTCTAAAAATGACTTTGCCCAACAATTGTAATGACTTTGCCAACCACTGGTAATGAATTATCCGACCTCTAAAAATGACTTTTCCCAACAATTGTAATGACTTTGCCAACCACTGTTAATCAATTATCCGACCTCTAAAAATGACTTTGCCCAACAATGTAATGACTTTGCCAACCACTGGTAATGACTAATCCGACCTCTAAAAATAACTTTTCCCAATAATTGTAATGACTTTGCCAACCACTGTTAATCAATTATCCGACCTCTAAAAATGGCTTTGCCCAACAATGTAATAACTTTGCCAACCACTGTTAATCACTTGTTCGACCTCTAAAAATGACTTTTCCCAACAATTGTAATGACTTTGCCAACCACGGTTTATCACTTATCCGATCTCTAAAAATGACTTTGCCCAACAATTATAATGACTTTGCCAACAAAAGTTAATCACATATCCGACCTCTAAAAATAACGTTGCCCAACAATTATAATGACTTTGCCAACCACTGTTAAACACTTATCCGACCTCTAAAAACGACTTTGCCCGAAAATTGTAATGACTTTGCCAACCACTGGTAATGACTTATCCGACCTCTAAATATAACTCTGCCCAACAAAGGAGTGACATTGCCAACCACTGGTAATGACTTATCCGACCTCTAAAAATGACTTTGCCCAACAATTGTAATGACTTTGCCAACCACTGGTAATGACTTATCCGACCTCTAAAAATGACTTTTCCCAACAATTGTAATGACTTTACCAACCACTGTAAATAACGAATCCGACCTCTAAAAATGACTTTTCCCAACAATTGTAATGACTTTACCGACCACTGTTAATCACTTATGCGATCTCTAAAAATGACTTTGCCCAACAATTGTGATGACTTTGCCAACCACTGGTAATCACTTATCCGACCTCTAAAAATGACTTTGCCCAAAAATTGTAATGACTTTGCCAACCACTGTTAATCACTTATCCGACCTCTAAAAAACGACTTTGCCTAACAATGTAATGACTTTGCCAACCACTGTTAATCACTTATCCGACCTCTAAAAACGACTTTGCCTAACAATGTAATGATTTTGCCAACCACTGGTAATGACTTATCCGATCTCTAAAAATGACTTTGCCCAACAATGTAATGACTTTGCCAACCACTGTTTATCACTTATCCGATCTCTAAAAATGACTTTGCCCAACAATTATAATGACTTTGCCAACAAAAGTTAATCACATATCCGACCTCTAAAAATAACGTTGCCCAACAATTATAATGACTTTGCCAACCACTGTTAAACACTTATCCGACCTCTAAAAATGACTTTGCCCAAAAATTGTAATGACTTTGCCAACCACTGTTAATCACTTATCCGACCTCTAAATATAACTTTGCCCAACAAAGGAGTGACATTGCCAACCACTGGTAATGACTTATCCGTCCTCTAAAAATGACTTTTCCCAACAATTGTAATGATTTTGCCAACCACTGGTAATGACTTATCCGATCTCTAAAAATGACTTTGCCCAACAATTGTAATGACTTTGCCAACCACTGGTAATGACTTATCCGACCTCTAAAAATGACTTTTCCCAACAATTGTAATGACTTTGCCAACCACTGTTAATCAATTATCCGACCTCTAAAATGGCTTTGCCCAACAATGTAATAACTTTGCCAACCACTGTTAATCACTTGTCCGACCTCTAAAAATGACTTTTCCCAACAATTGTAATGACTTTACCAACCACTGGTAATAACGAATCCGACCTCTAAAAATGACTTTGCCCAACAATTGTAATGACTTTGCCAACCACTGTTAATCAATTATCCGACCTCTAAAAATGACTTTGCCCAACAATGTAATGACTTTGCCAACCACGGTTTATCACTTATCCGATCTCTAAAAATGACTTTGCCAACAATTATAATGACTTTGCCAACCACTGTTAATCAATTATCCGACCTCTAAAAATGACTTTGCCCAACAATGTAATGACTTTGCCAACCACGGTTTATCACTTATCCGATCTCTAAAAATGACTTTGCCCAACAATTATAATGACTTTGCCAACCACTGTTAATCAATTATCCAACCTCTAAAAATAACGTTGCCCAACAATTATAATGACTTTGCCAACCACTGTTAAACACTTATCCGACCTCTAAAAATGACTTTGCCCAACAATTGTAATGACTTTGCCAACCACTGGTAATGACTTATCCGACCTCTAAATATAACTTTGCCCAACAAAGGAGTGACATTGCCAGTCACTGGTAATGACTTATCCGACCTCTAAAAATGACTTTTCCCAACAATTGTAATGATTTTGCCAACCACTGGTAATGACTTATCCGATCTCTAAAAATGACTTTGCCCAACAATTGTAATGACTTTGCCAACCACTGGTAATGACTTATCCGACCTCTAAAAATGACTTTTCCCAACAATTGTAATGACTTTGCCAACCACTGTTAATCAATTATCCGACCTCTAAAAATGACTTTGCCCAACAATGTAATGACTTTGCCAACCACTGGTAATGACTAATCCGACCTCTAAAAATGACTTTTCCCAACAATTGTAATGACTTTGCCAACCACTGGTAATAACGAATCCGACCTCTAAAAATAACTTTTCCCAATAATTGTAATGACTTTGCCAACCACTGTTAATCAATTATCCGACCTCTAAAAATGGCTTTGCCCAACAATGTAATAACTTTGCCAACCACTGTTAATCACTTGTTCGACCTCTAAAAATGACTTTTCCCAACAATTGTAATGACTTTACCGACCACTGTTAATCACTAATCCGATCTCTAAAATGACTTTGCCCAACAATTGTGATGACTTTGCCAACCACTGGTAATCACTTATCCGACCTCTAAAAATGACTTTGCCCAAAAATTGTAATGACTTTGCCAACCACTGGTAATGACTTATCCGACCTCTAAATATAACTTTGCCCAACAAAGAAGTGACATTGCCAACCACTGGTAATGACTTATCCGACCTCTAAAAATGACTTTTCCCAACAATTGTAATGATTTTGCCAACCACTGGTAATCACTTATCCGATCTCTAAAAATGACTTTGCCCAACAATTATAATGACTTTGCCAACAAAAGTTAATCACATATCCGACCTCTAAAAATAACGTTGCCCAACAATTATAATGACTTTGCCAACCACTGTTAAACACTTATCCGACCTCTAAAAACGACTTTGCCGAAAATTGTAATGACTTTGCCAACCACTGGTAATGACTTATCCGACCTCTAAATATAACTTTGCCCAACAAAGAAGTGACATTGCCAACCACTGGTAATGACTTATCCGACCTCTAAAAATGACTTTTCCCAACAATTGTAATGATTTTGCCAACCACTGGTAATGACTTATCCGATCTCTAAAAATGACTTTGCCCAACAATTGTAATGACTTTGCCAACCACTGGTAATGACTTATCCGACCTCTAAAAATGACTTTTCCCAACAATTGTAATGACTTTACCAACCCCTGGTAATAACGAATCCGACCTCTAAAAATGACTTTGCCCAACAATTGTAATGACTTTGCCAACCACTGGTAATGAATTATCCGACCTCTAAAAATGACTTTTCCCAACAATTGTAATGACTTTGCCAACCACTGTTAATCAATTATCCGACCTCTAAAAATGACTTTGCCCAACAATGTAATGACTTTGCCAACCACTGGTAATGACTAATCCGACCTCTAAAAATGACTTTTCCCAACAATTGTAATGACTTTGCCAACCACTGGTAATAACGAATCCGACCTCTAAAAATAACTTTTCCCAATAATTGTAATGACTTTGCCAACCACTGTTAATCAATTATCCGACCTCTAAAAATGGCTTTGCCCAACAATGTAATAACTTTGCCAACCACTGTTAATCACTTGTTCGACCTCTAAAAATGACTTTTCCCAACAATTGTAATGACTTTGCCAACCACGGTTTATCACTTATCCGATCTCTAAAAATGACTTTGCCCAACAATTATAATGACTTTGCCAACAAAAGTTAATCACATATCCGACCTCTAAAAATAACGTTGCCCAACAATTATAATGACTTTGCCAACCACTGTTAAACACTTATCCGACCTCTAAAAACGACTTTGCCCGAAAATTGTAATGACTTTGCCAACCACTGGTAATGACTTATCCGACCTCTAAATATAACTCTGCCCAACAAAGGAGTGACATTGCCAACCACTGGTAATGACTTATCCGACCTCTAAAAATGACTTTTCCCAACAATTGTAATGATTTTGCCAACCACTGGTAATGACTTATCCGATCTCTAAAAATGACTTTGCCCAACAATTGTAATGACTTTGCCAACCACTGGTAATGACTTATCCGACCTCTAAAAATGACTTTTCCCAACAATTGTAATGACTTTACCAACCACTGTAAATAACGAATCCGACCTCTAAAAATGACTTTTCCCAACAATTGTAATGACTTTACCGACCACTGTTAATCACTTATGCGATCTCTAAAAATGACTTTGCCCAACAATTGTGATGACTTTGCCAACCACTGGTAATCACTTATCCGACCTCTAAAAATGACTTTGCCCAAAAATTGTAATGACTTTGCCAACCACTGTTAATCACTTATCCGACCTCTAAAAAAACGACTTTGCCTAACAATGTAATGACTTTGCCAACCACTGTTAATCACTTATCCGACCTCTAAAAAACGACTTTGCCTAACAATGTAATGATTTTGCCAACCACTGGTAATGACTTATCCGATCTCTAAAAATGACTTTGCCCAACAATGTAATGACTTTGCCAACCACTGTTTATCACTTATCCGATCTCTAAAAATGACTTTGCCCAACAATAATAATGACTTTGCCAACAAAGTTAATCACATATCCGACCTCTAAAAATAACGTTGCCCAACAATTATAATGACTTTGCCAACCACTGTTAAACACTTATCCGACCTCTAAAAATGACTTTGCCCAAAAATTGTAATGACTTTGCCAACCACTGTTAATCACTTATCCGACCTCTAAATATAACTTTGCCCAACAAAGGAGTGACATTGCCAACCACTGGTAATGACTTATCCGTCCTCTAAAAATGACTTTTCCCAACAATTGTAATGATTTTGCCAACCACTGGTAATGACTTATCCGATCTCTAAAAATGACTTTGCCCAACAATTGTAATGACTTTGCCAACCACTGGTAATGACTTATCCGACCTCTTAAAATGACTTTTCCCAACAATTGTAATGACTTTGCCAACCACTGTTAATCAATTATCCGACCTCTAAAAATGGCTTTGCCCAACAATGTAATAACTTTGCCAACCACTGTTAATCACTTGTCCGACCTCTAAAAATGACTTTTCCCAACAATTGTAATGACTTTACCAACCACTGGTAATAACGAATCCGACCTCTAAAAATGACTTTGCCAACAATTATAATGACTTTGCCAACCACTGTTAATCAATTATCCGACCTCTAAAAATGACTTTGCCCAACAATGTAATGACTTTGCCAACCACGGTTTATCACTTATCCGATCTCTAAAAATGACTTTGCCCAACAATTATAATGACTTTGCCAACCACTGTTAATCAATTATCCAACCTCTAAAAATAACGTTGCCCAACAATTATAATGACTTTGCCAACCACTGTTAAACACTTATCCGACCTCTAAAAATGACTTTGCCCAACAATTGTAATGACATTGCCAGTCACTGGTAATGACTTATCCGACCTCTAAAAATGACTTTTCCCAACAATTGTAATGATTTTGCCAACCACTGGTAATGACTTATCCGATCTCTAAAAATGACTTTGCCCAACAATTGTAATGACTTTGCCAACCACTGGTAATGACTTATCCGACCTCTAAAAATGACTTTTCCCAACAATTGTAATGACTTTGCCAACCACTGTTAATCAATTATCCGACCTCTAAAAATGACTTTGCCCAACAATGTAATGACTTTGCCAACCACTGGTAATGACTAATCCGACCTCTAAAAATGACTTTTCCCAACAATTGTAATGACTTTGCCAACCACTGGTAATAACGAATCCGACCTCTAAAAATAACTTTTCCCAATAATTGTAATGACTTTGCCAACCACTGTTAATCAATTATCCGACCTCTAAAAATGGCTTTGCCCAACAATGTAATAACTTTGCCAACCACTTTTAATCACTTGTTCGACCTCTAAAAATGACTTTTCCCAACAATTGTAATGACTTTACCGACCACTGTTAATCACTAATCCGATCTCTAAAAATGACTTTGCCCAACAATTGTGATGACTTTGCCAACCACTGGTAATCACTTATCCGACCTCTAAAAATGACTTTGCCCAAAATTGTAATGACTTTGCCAACCACTGTTAATCACTTATCCGACCTCTAAAAAACGACTTTGCCTAACAATGTTATGATTTTGCCAACCACTGGTAATGACTTATCCGATCTCTAAAAATGACTTTGCCCAACAATTGTAATGACTTTGCCAACCACTGTTAATCAATTATCCGACCTCTAAAAATGACTTTGCCCAACAATGTAATGACTTTGCCAACCACTGTTTGTCACTTATCCGATCTCTAAAATGACTTTGCCCAACAATTATAATGACTTTGCCAACAAAAGTTAATCACATATCCGACCTCTAAAAATAACGTTGCCCAACAATTATAATGACTTTGCCAACCACTGTTAAACACTTATCCGACCTCTAAAAATGACTTTGCCCAAAAATTGTAATGACTTTGCCAACCACTGTTAATCACTTATCCGACCTCTAAATATAACTTTGCCCAACAAAGGAGTGACATTGCCAACCACTGGTAATTACTTATCCGATCTCTAAAAATGACTTTTCCCAACAATTGTAATGACTTTGCCAACCACTGTTAATCAATTATCCGACCTCTAAAAATGACTTTGCCCAACAATGTAATGACTTTGCCAACCACTGGTAATGACTAATCCAACCTCTAAAAATGACTTTTCCCAACAATTGTAATGACTTTGCCAACCACTGGTAATAACGAATCCGACTTCTAAAAATAACTTTTCCCAATAATTGTAATGACTTTGCCAACCACTGTTAATCAATTATCCGACCTCTAAAAATGGCTTTGCCCAACAATGTAATAACTTTGCCAACCACTGTTAATCACTTGTCCGACCTCTAAAAATGACTTTTCCCAACAATTGTAATGACTTTACCAACCACTGGTAATAACGAATCCGACCTCTAAAATGACTTTGCCCAACAATTGTAATGACTTTGCCAACCACTGTTAATCAATTATCCGACCTCTTAAAATGACTTTGCCCAACAATGTAATGACTTTGCCAACCACGGTTTATCACTTATCCGATCTCTAAAAATGACTTTTCCCAACAATTATAATGACTTTGCCAACCACTGTTAATCAATTATCCGACCTCTAAAAATGACTTTGCCCAACAATGTAATGACTTTGCCAACCACGGTTTATCACTTATCCGATCTCTAAAAATGACTTTGCCCAACAATTATAATGACTTTGCCAACCACTGTTAATCAATTATCCGACCTCTAAAAATAACGTTGCCCAACAATTATAATGACTTTGCCAACCACTGTTAAACACTTATCCGACCTCTAAAAATGACTTTGCCCAACAATTGTAATGACTTTGACAACCTTTGGTAATGACTTATCCGACCTCTAAATATAACTTTGCCCAACAGAGGAGTGACATTGTCAACCACTGGTAATGACTTATCCGACCTCTAAAAATGACTTTTCCCAACAATTGTAATGATTTTGCCAACCACTGGTAATGACTTATCCGATCTCTAAAAATGACTTTGCCCAACAATTGTAATGACTTTGCCAACCACTGGTAATGACTTATCCGACCTCTAAAAATGACTTTTCCCAACAATTGTAATGACTTTGCCAACCACTGTTAATCAATTATCCGACCTCTAAAAATGACTTTGCCCAACAATGTAATGACTTTGCCAACCACGGTTTATCACTTATCCGATCTCTAAAAATGACTTTGCCCAACAATTATAATGACTTTGCCAACCACTGTTAATCAATTATCCAACCTCTAAAAATAACGTTGCCCAACAATTATAATGACTTTGCCAACCACTGTTAAACACTTATCCGACCTCTAAAAATGACTTTGCCCAACAATTGTAATGACTTTGCCAACCACTGGTAATGACTTATCCGACCTCTAAATATAACTTTGCCCAACAAAGGAGTGACATTGCCAGTCACTGGTAATAACTTATCCGACCTCTAAAAATGACTTTTCCCAACAATTGTAATGATTTTGCCAACCACTGGTAATGACTTATCCGATCTCTAAAAATGACTTTGCCCAACAATTGTAATGACTTTGCCAACCACTGGTAATGACTTATCCGACCTCTAAAAATGACTTTTCCCAACAATTGTAATGACTTTGCCAACCACTGTTAATCAATTATCCGACCTCTAAAAATGACTTTGCCCAACAATGTAATGACTTTGCTTACCACTGGTAATGACTAATCCGACCTCTAAAAATGACTTTTCCCAACAATTGTAATGACTTTGCCAACCACTGGTAATAACGAATCCGACCTCTAAAAAATAACTTTTCCCAATAATTGTAATGACTTTGCCAACCACTGTTTATCAATTATCCGACCTCTAAAAATGGCTTTGCCCAACAATGTAATAACTTTGCCAACCACTGTTAATCACTTGTTCGACCTCTAAAAATGACTTTTCCCAACAATTGTAATGACTTTACCGACCACTGTTAATCACTTATCCGATCTCTAAAATGACTTTGCCCAACAATTGTGATGACTTTGCCAACCACTGGTAATCACTTATCCGACCTCTAAAAATGACTTTGCCCAAAAATTGTAATGACTTTGCTAACCACTGTTAATCACTTATCCGACCTCTAAAAAACGACTTTGCCTAACAATGTAATGATTTTGCCAACCACTGGTAATGACTTATCCGATCTCTAAAAATGACTTTGCCCAACAATTGTAATGACTTTGCCAACCACTGTTAATCAATTATCCGACCTCTAAAAATGACTTTGCCCAACAATTGTGATGACTTTGCCAACCACTGGTAATCACTTATCCGACCTCTAAAAATGACTTTGCCCAAAAATTGTAATGACTTTGCCAACCACTGTTAATCACTTATCCGACCTCTAAAAAACGACTTTGCCTAACAATGTAATGATTTTGCCAACCACTGGTAATGACTTATCCGATCTCTAAAAATGACTTTGCCCAACAATTGTAATGACTTTGCCAACCACTGTTAATCAATTATCCGACCTCTAAAAATGACTTTGCCCAACAATGTAATGACTTTGCCGACCACTGTTTATCACTTATCCGATCTCTAAAAATGACTTTGCCCAACAATTATAATGACTTTGCCAACAAAAGTTAATCACATATCCGACCTCTAAAAATAACGTTGCCCAACAATTATAATGACTTTGCCAACCACTGTTAAACACTTATCCGACCTCTAAAAATGACTTTGCCCAAAAATTGTAATGACTTTGCCAACCACTGTTAATCACTTATCCGACCTCTAAATATAACTTTGCCCAACAAAGGAGTGACATTGCCAACCACTGGTAATGACTTATCCGTCCTCTAAAAATGACTTTTCCCAACAATTGTAATGATTTTGCCAACCACTGGTAATGACTTATCCGATCTCTAAAAATGACTTTGCCCAACAATTGTAATGACTTTGCCAACCACTGGTAATGACTTATCCGACCTCTAAAAATGACTTTTCCCAACAATTGTAATGACTTTGCCAACCACTGTTAATCAATTATCCGACCTCTAAAAATGACTTTGCCCAACAATGTAATGACTTTGCCAACCACTGGTAATGACTAATCCAACCTCTAAAAATGACTTTTCCCAACAATTGTAATGACTTTGCCAACCACTGGTAATAACGAATCCGACCTCTAAAAATAACTTTTCCCAATAATTGTAATGACTTTGCCAACCACTGTTAATCAATTATCCGACCTCTAAAAATGGCTTTGCCCAACAATTTAATAACTTTGCCAACCACTGTTAATCACTTGTCCGACCTCTAAAAATGACTTTTCCCAACAATTGTAAAGACTTTACCAACCACTGGTAATAACGAATCCGACCTCTAAAAATGACTTTGCCCAACAATTGTAATGACTTTGCCAACCACTGTTAATCAATTATCCGACCTCTAAAAATGACTTTGCCCAACAATGTAATGACTTTGCCAACCAAGGTTTATCACTTATCCGATCTCTAAAAATGACTTTTCCCAACAATTATAATGACTTTGCCAACCACTGTTAATCAATTATCCGACCTCTAAAAATGACTTTGCCCAACAATGTAATGACTTTGCCAACCACGGTTTATCACTTATCCGATCTCTAAAAATGACTTTGCCCAACAATTATAATGACTTTGCCAACCACTGTTAATCAATTATCCGACCTCTAAAAATAACGTTGCCCAACAATTATAATGACTTTGCCAACCACTGTTAAACACTTATCCGACCTCTAAAAATGACTTTGCCCAACAATTGTAATGACTTTGCCAACCACTGGTAATGACTTATCCGACCTCTAAATATAACTTTGCCCAACAAAGGAGTGACATTGCCAACCACTGGTAATGACTTATCCGACCTCTAAAAATGACTTTTCCCAACAATTGTAATGATTTTGCCAACCACTGGTAATCACTTATCCGATCTCTAAAAATGACTTTGCCCAACAATTGTAATGACTTTGCCAACCACTGGTAATGACTTATCCGACCTCTAAAAATGACTTTTCCCAACAATTGTAATGACTTTGCCAACCACTGTTAATCAATTATCCGACCTCTAAAAATGACTTTGCCCAACAATGTAATGACTTTGCCAACCACGGTTTATCACTTATCCGATCTCTAAAAATGACTTTTCCCAACAATTATAATGACTTTGCCAACCACTGTTAATCAATTATCCGACCTCTAAAAATGACTTTGCCCAACAATGTAATGACTTTGCCAACCACGGTTTATCACTTATCCGATCTCTAAAAATGACTTTGCCCAACAATTATAATGACTTTGCCAGCCACTGTTAAACACTTATCCGACCTCTAAAAATGACTTTGCCCAAAAATTGTAATGACTTTGCCAACCACTGTTAATCACTTATCCGACCTCTAAATATAACTTTGCCCAACAAAGGAGTGACATTGCCAACCACTGGTAATGACTTATCCGACCTCTAAAAATGACTTTTCCCAACAATTGTAATGACTTTGCCAACCACTGTTAATCAATTATCCGACCTCTAAAAATGACTTTGCCCAACAATGTAATGACTTTGCCAACCACTGGTAATAACGAATCCGACCTCTAAAAATGACTTTTCCCAACAATTGTAATGACTTTACCGACCACTGTTAATCACTTATCCGATCTCTAAAAATGACTTTGCCCAATAATTGTGATGACTTTGCCAACCACTGGTAATCACTTATCCGACCTCTAAAAATGACTTTGCCCAAAAATTGTAATGACTTTGCCAACCACTGTTAATCACTTATCCGACCTCTAAAAAACGACTTTGCCTAACAATGTAATGATTTTGCCAACCACTGGTATAGCTTATCCGATCTCTAAAAATGACTTTGCCCAACAATTGTAATGACTTTGCCAACCACTGGTAATAACGAATCCGACCTCTAAAAATGACTTTTCCCAACAATTGTAATGACTTTACCAACCACTGGTAATAACGAATCCGACCTCTAAAAATGACTTTTCCCAACAATTGTAATGACTTTACCGACCACTGTTAATCACTTATCCGATCTCTAAAAATGACTTTGCCCAATAATTGTAATGACTTTGCCAACCACTGTTAATCAATTATCCGACCTCTAAAAATGGCTTTGCCCAACAATGTAATAACTTTGCCAACCACTGGTAATAACGAATCCGACCTCTAAAAATGACTTTTCCCAACAATTGTAATGACTTTACCAACCACTGGTAATAACGAATCCGACCTCTAAAAATGACTTTTCCCAACAATTGTAATGACTTTACCGACCACTGTTAATCACTTATCCGATCTCTAAAAATGACTTTGCCCAACAATTGTGATGACTTTGCCAACCACTGGTAATCACTTATCCGACCTCTAAAAATGACTTTGCCCAAAAATTGTAATGACTTTGCCAACCACTGTTAATCACTTATCCGACCTCTAAAAACGACTTTGCCTAACAATGTAATGATTTTGCCAACCACTGGTATAGCTTATCCGATCTCTAAAAATGACTTTGCCCAACAATTGTAATGACTTTGCCAACCACTGGTAATGACTTATCCGACCTCTAAAAATGACTTTTCCCAACAATT
The DNA here is from genome assembly GCA_025491095.1 of Brachionus asplanchnoidis. Classification (NCBI taxonomy): domain Eukaryota; kingdom Metazoa; phylum Rotifera; class Eurotatoria; order Ploima; family Brachionidae; genus Brachionus; species Brachionus asplanchnoidis. The sequence continues at coordinate 527,486 of JAILYF010000069.1, forward strand.
GTAATGACTTTGCCTACCACTGTTAATCACTTGTCCGACCTCTAAAAATGACTTTTCCCAACAATTGTAATGACTTTACCAACCACTGGTAATAACGAATCCGACCTCTAAAAATGACTTTTCCCAACAATTGTAATGACTTTACCGACCACTGTTAATCACTTATCCGATCTCTAAAAATGACTTTGCCCAACAATTGTGATGACTTTGCCAACCACTGGTAATCACTTATCCGACCTCTAAAAATGACTTTGCCCAAAAATTGTAATGACTTTGCCAACCACTGTTAATCACTTATCCGACCTCTAAAAAACGACTTTGCCTAACAATGTAATGATTTTGCCAACCACTGGTATAGCTTATCCGATCTCTAAAATGACTTTGCCCAACAATTGTAATGACTTTGCCAACCACTGGTAATAACGAATCCGACCTCTAAAAATAACTTTTCCCAATAATTGTAATGACTTTGCCAACCACTGTTAATCAATTATCCGACCTCTAAAAATGGCTTTGCCCAACAATGTAATAACTTTGCCAACCACTAATCACTTGTTCGACCTCTAAAAATGACTTTTCCCAACAATTGTAATGACTTTACCGACCACTGTTAATCACTTATCCGATCTCTAAAAATGACTTTGCCCAACAATTGTGATGACTTTGCCAACCACTGTTAATCACTTATCCGACCTCTAAAAAACGACTTTGCCTAACAATGTAATGATTTTGCCAACCACTGGTAATGACTTATCCGATCTCTAAAAATGACTTTGCCCAACAATTGTAATGACTTTGCCAACCACTGTTAATCAATTATCCGACCTCTAAAAATGACTTTGCCCAACAATTGTGATGACTTTGCCAACCACTGGTAATCACTTATCCGACCTCTAAAATGACTTTGCCCAAAAATTGTAATGACTTTGCCAACCACTGTTAATCACTTATCCGACCTCTAAAAAACGACTTTGCCTAACAATGTAATGATTTTGCCAAACACTGTTTATCACTTATCCGATCTCTAAAAATGACTTTGCCCAAAAATTGTAATGACTTTGCCAACCACTGTTAATCACTTATCCGAACTCTAAAAAACGACTTTGCCTAACAATGTAATGATTTTGCCAACCACTGGTAATGACTTATCCGATCTCTAAAAATGACTTTGCCCAACAATTGTAATGACTTTGCCAACCACTGTTAATCACTTATCCGACCTCTAAAAAACGACTTTGCCCATCAATTGTAATGACTTTGCCAACCACTGGTAATGACTTATCCGACCTCTAAAAATGACTTTTCCCAACAATTGTAATGACTTTGCCAACAACTGGTAATCACTTATCCGACCTCTAAAATGACTTTGCCCAAAATTGTAATGACTTTGCCAACCACTGTTAATCACTTATCCGACCTCTAAAAAACGACTTTGCCTAACAATGTAATGATTTTGCCAAACACTGTTTATCACTTATCCGATCTCTAAAAATGACTTTGCCCAAAAATTGTAATGACTTTGCCAACCACTGTTAATCACTTATCCGACCTCTAAAAAACGACTTTGCCCATCAATTGTAATGACTTTGCCAACCACTGGTAATGACTTATCCGACCTCTAAAAATGACTTTTCCCAACAATTGTAATGACTTTGCCAACAACTGTTAATCACTTATCTGACCTCAAAAAATGACTTTTCCCAACAATTGTAATGACTTTACCGACCACTGTAAATCACTTATCCGATCTCTAAAAATGACTTTGCCCAACAATTGTGATGACTTTGCCAACCACTGGTAATCACTTATCCGACCTCTAAAAATGACTTTGCCCAAAAATTGTAATGACTTTGCCAACCACTGTTAATCACTTATCCGACCTCTAAAAAACGACTTTGCCTAACAATGTAATGATTTTGCCAACCACTGGTATAGCTTATCCGATCTCTAAAAATGACTTTGCCCAACAATTGTAATGACTTTGCCAACCACTGGTAATAACGAATCCGACCTCTAAAAATAACTTTTCCCAATAAATGTAATGACTTTGCCAACCACTGTTAATCAATTATCCGACCTCTAAAAATGGCTTTGCCCAACAATGTAATAACTTTGCCAACCACTGTTAATCACTTGTTCGACCTCTAAAAATGACTTTTCCCAACAATTGTAATGACTTTACCGACCACTGGTAATCACTTATCCGACCTCTAAAAATGACTTTGCCCAAAAATTGTAATGACTTTGCCAACCACTGTTAATCACTTATCCGACCTCTAAAAAACGACTTTGCCTAACAATGTAATGATTTTGCCAACCACTGGTAATGACTTATCCGATCTCTAAAAATGACTTTGCCCAACAATTGTAATGACTTTGCCAACCACTGTTAATCAATTATCCGACCTCTAAAAATGACTTTGCCCAACAATTGTGATGACTTTGCCAACCACTGGTAATCACTAATCCGACCTCTAAAAATGACTTTGCCCAAAAATTGTAATGACTTTGCCAACCACTGTTAATCACTTATCCGACCTCTAAAAAACGACTTTGCCTAACAATGTAATGATTTTGCCAACCACTGTTTATCAATTATCCGATCTCTAAAAATGACTTTGCCCAAAAATTGTAATGACTTTGCCAACCACTGTTAATCACTTATCCGACCTCCAAAAAACGACTTTGCCTAACAATGTAATGATTTTGCCAACCACTGGTAATGACTTATCCGATCTCTAAAAATGACTTTGCCCAACAATTGTAATGACTTTGCCAACCACTGTTAATCAATTATCCGACCTCTAAAAATGACTTTGCCCAACAATTGTGATGACTTTGCCAACCACTGGTAATCACTTATCCGACCTCTAAAAATGACTTTGCCCAAAAATTGTAATGACTTTGCCAACCACTGTTAATCACTTATCCGACCTCTAAAAAAACGACTTTGCCCAACAAAGGAGTGACATTGCCAACCACTGGTAATGACTTATCCGTCCTCTAAAAATGACTTTTCCCAACAATTGTAATGATTTTGCCAACCACTGGTAATGACTTATCCGATCTCTAAAAATGACTTTGCCCAACAATTGTAATGACTTTGCCAACCACTGGTAATGACTTATCCGACCTCTAAAAATGACTTTTCCCAACAATTGTAATGACTTTGCCAACCACTGTTAATCAATTATCCGACCTCTAAAAATGACTTTGCCCAACAATGTAATGACTTTGCCAACCACTGGTAATGACTAATCCGACCTCTAAAAATGACTTTTCCCAACAATTGTAATGACTTTGCCAACCACTGTTAATCACTTATCCGACCTCTAAATATAACTTTGCCCAACAAAGGAGTGACATTGCCAACCACTGGTAATGACTTATCCGTCCTCTAAAAATGAATTTTCCCAACAATTGTAATGACTTTGCCAACCACTGTTAATCAATTATCCGACCTCTAAAAATGGCTTTGCCCAACAATGTAATAACTTTGCCAACCATTGTTAATCACTTGTCCGACCTCTAAAAATGACTTTTCCCAACAATTGTAATGACTTTACCAACCACTGGTAATAACGAATCCGACCTCTAAAAATGACTTTGCCCAACAATTGTAATGACTTTGCCAACCACTGTTAATCAATTATCCGACCTCTAAAAATGACTTTGCCCAACAATGTAATGACTTTGCCAACCACGGTTTATCACTTATCCGATCTCTAAAAATGACTTTGCCCAACAATTATAATGACTTTGCCAACCACTGTTAATCAATTATCCGACCTCTAAAAATGACTTTGCCCAACAATGTAATGACTTTGCCAACCACGGTTTATCACTTATCCGATCTCTAAAAATGACTTTGCCCAACAATTATAATTACTTTGCCAACCACTGTTAATCAATTATCCGACCTCTAAAAATAACGTTGCCCAACAATTATAATGACTTTGCCAACCACTGTTAAACACTTATCCGACCTCTAAAAATGACTTTGCCCAACAATTGTAATGACTTTACCGACCACTGGTAATGACTTATCCGTCCTCTAAAAATGACTTTTCCCAACAATTGTAATGATTTTGCCAACCACTGGTAATGACTTATCCGATCTCTAAAATGACTTTGCCCAACAATTGTAATGACTTTGCCAACCACTGGTAATGACTTATCCGACCTCTAAAAATGACTTTTCCCAACAATTGTAATGACTTTGCCAACCACTGTTAATCAATTATCCGACCTCTAAAAATGACTTTGCCCAACAATGTAATGACTTTGCCAACCACTGGTAATGACTAATCCGACCTCTAAAAATGACTTTTCCCAACAATTGTAATGACTTTGCCAACCACTGTTAATCACTTATCCGACCTCTAAATATAACTTTGCCCAACAAAGGAGTGACATTGCCAACCACTGGTAATGACTTATCCGTCCTCTAAAAATGAATTTTCCCAACAATTGTAATGACTTTGCCAACCACTGTTAATCAATTATCCGACCTCTAAAATGACTTTGCCCAACAATGTAATGACTTTGCCAACCACTGGTAATGACTAATCCGACCTCTAAAAATGACTTTTCCCAACAATTGTAATGACTTTGCCAACCACTGGTAATAACGAATCCGACCTCTAAAAATAACTTTTCCCAATAATTGTAATGACTTTGCCAACCACTGTTAATCAATTATCCGACCTCTAAAAATGGCTTTGCCCAACAATGTAATAACTTTGCCAACCACTGTTAATCACTTGTCCGACCTCTAAAAATGACTTTTCCCAACAATTGTAATGACTTTACCAACCACTGGTAATAACGAATCCGACCTCTAAAAATGACTTTGCCCAACAATTGTAATGACTTTGCCAACCACTGTTAATCAATTATCCGACCTCTAAAAATGACTTTGCCCAACAATGTAATGACTTTGCCAACCACGGTTTATCACTTATCCGATCTCTAAAAATGACTTTGCCCAACAATTATAATGACTTTGCCAACCACTGTTAATCAATTATCCGACCTCTAAAAATGACTTTGCCCAACAATGTAATGACTTTGCCAACCACGGTTTATCACTTATCCGATCTCTAAAAATGACTTTGCCCAACAATTATAATTACTTTGCCAACCACTGTTAATCAATTATCCGACCTCTAAAAATAACGTTGCCCAACAATTATAATGACTTTGCCAACCACTGTTAAACACTTATCCGACCTCTAAAAATGACTTTGCCCAACAATTGTAATGACTTTGCCAACCACTGGTAATGACTTATCCGACCTCTAAAAATGACTTTTCCCAACAATTGTAATGATTTGCCAACCACTGGTAATGACTTATCCGATCTCTAAAAATGACTTTGCCCAACAATTGTAATGACTTTGCCAACCACTGGTAATGACTTATCCGACCTCTAAAAATGACTTTTCCCAACAATTGTAATGACTTTGCCAACCACTGTTAATCAATTATCCGACCTCTAAAAATGACTTTGCCCAACAATGTAATGACTTTGCCAACCACTGGTAATGACTAATCCGACCTCTAAAAATGACTTTTCCCAACAATTGTAATGACTTGCCAACCACTGGTAATAACGAATCCGACCTCTAAAAATAACTTTTCCCAATAATAGTAATGACTTTGCCAACCACTGTTAATCAATTATCCGACCTCTAAAAATGGCTTTGCCCAACAATGTAATAACTTTGCCAACCACTGTTAATCACTTGTCCGACCTCTAAAAATGACTTTTCCCAACAATTGTAATGACTTTACCAACCACTGGTAATAACGAATCCGACCTCTAAAAATGACTTTTCCCAACAATTGTAATGACTTTACCGACCACTGTTAATCACTTATCCGATCTCTAAAAATGACTTTGCCCAACAATTGTGATGACTTTGCCAACCACTGGTAATCACTTATCCGACCTCTAAAAATGACTTTGCCCAAAAATTGTAATGACTTTGCCAACCACTGTTAATCACTTATCCGACCTCTAAAAAACGACTTTGCCTAACAATGTAATGATTTTGCCAACCACTGGTAATGACTTATCCGATATCTAAAAATGACTTTGCCCAACAATTGTAATGACTTTGCCAACCACTGTTAATCAATTATCCGACCTCTAAAAATGACTTTGCCCAACAATGTAATGACTTTGCCAACCACTGTTAATCACTTATCCGATCTCTAAAATGACTTTGCCCAACAATTATAATGACTTTGCCAACAAAAGTTAATCACATATCCGACCTCTAAAAATAACGTTGCCCAACAATTATAATGACTTTGCCAGCCACTGTTAAACACTTATCCGACCTCTAAAAATGACTTTGCCCAAAAATTGGAATGACTTTGCCAACCACTGTTAATCACTTATCCGACCTCTAAATATTACTTTGCCCAACAAAGGAGTGACTTTGCCAACCACTGGTAATGACTTATCCGACCTCTAAAAATGACTTTTCCCAACAATTGTAATGATTTTGCCAACCACTGGTAATGACTTATCCGATCTCTAAAAATGACTTTGCCCAACAATTGTAATGACTTTGCCAACCACTGGTAATGACTTATCCGACCTCTAAAAATGACTTTTCCCAACAATTGTAATGACTTTGCCAACCACTGTTAATCAATTATCCGACCTCTAAAAATGACTTTGCCCAACAATGTAATGACTTTGCCAACCACTGGTAATGACTAATCCGACCTCTAAAAATGACTTTTCCCAACAATTGTAATGACTTTGCCAACCACTGGTAATAACGAATCCGACCTCTAAAAATAACTTTTCCCAATAATTGTAATGACTTTGCCAACCACTGTTAATCAATTGACCGACCTCTAAAAATGGCTTTGCCCAACAATGGAATAACTTTGCCAACCACTGGTAATAACGAATCCGACCTCTAAAAATGACTTTTCCCAACAATTGTAATGACTTTACCAACCACTGGTAATAACGAATCCGACCTCTAAAAATGACTTTTCCCAAAAATTGTAATGACTTTGCCAACCACTGTTAATCACTTATCCGACCTCTAAAAAACGACTTTGCCTAACAATGTAATGATTTTGCCAACCACTGGTATAGCTTATCCGATCTCTAAAAATGACTTTGCCCAACAATTGTAATGACTTTGCCAACCACTGGTAATGACTTATCCGACCTTTAAAAATGACTTTTCCCAACAATTGTAATGACTTTGCCAACCACTGTTAATCACTTGTCCGACCTCTAAAAATGACTTTTCCCAACAATTGTAATGACTTTACCAACCACTGGTAATAACGAATCCGACCTCTAAAATGACTTTTCCCAACAATTGTAATGACTTTACCGACCACTGTTAATCACTTATCCGATCTCTAAAATGACTTTGCCCAATAATTGTGATGACTTTGCCAACCACTGGTAATCACTTATCCGACCTCTAAAAATGACTTTGCCCAAAAATTGTAATGACTTTGCCAACCACTGTTAATCACTTATCCGACCCCTAAAAAACGACTTTGCCTAACAATGTAATGATTTTGCCAACCACTGGTATAGCTTATCCGATCTCTAAAAATGACTTTGCCCAACAATTGTAATGACTTTGCCAACCACTGGTAATAACGAATCCGACCTCTAAAAATGACTTTTCCCAACAATTGTAATGACTTTACCAACCACTGGTAATAACGAATCCGACCTCTAAAAATGACTTTTCCCAACAATTGTAATGACTTTACCGACCACTGTTAATCACTTATCCGATCTCTAAAAATGACTTTGCCCAATAATTGTAATGACTTTGCCAACCACTGTTAATCAATTATCCGACCTCTAAAAATGGCTTTGCCCAACAATGTAATAACTTTGCACACCACTGGTAATAACGAATCCGACCTCTAAAAATGACTTTTCCCAACAATTGTAATGACTTTACCAACCACTGGTAATAACGAATCCGACCTAAAAATGACTTTTCCCAACAATTGTAATGACTTTACCGACCACTGTTAATCACTTATCCGATCTCTAAAATGACTTTGCCCAACAATTGTGATGACTTTGCCAACCACTGGTAATCACTTATCCGACCTCTAAAAATGACTTTGCCCAAAATTGTAATGACTTTGCCAACCACTGTTAATCACTTATCCGACCTCTAAAAAACGACTTTGCCTAACAATGTAATGATTTTGCCAACCACTGGTATAGCTTATCCGATCTCTAAAAATGACTTTGCCCAACAATTGTAATGACTTTGCCAACCACTGGTAATGACTTATCCGACCTCTAAAAATGACTTTTCCCAACAATTGTAATGACTTTGCCAACCACTGTTAATCACTTGTCCGACCTCTAAAAATGACTTTTCCCACAATGTAATGACTTTACCAACAACTGGTAATAACGAATCCGACCTCTAAAAATGACTTTTCCCAACAATTGTAATGACTTTACCGACCACTGTTAATCACTTATCCGACCTCTAAAAATGACTTTGCCCAAAAATTGTAATGACTTTGCCAACCACTGTTAATCACTTATCCGACCTCTAAAAAACGACTTTGCCTAACAATGTAATGATTTTGCCAACCACTGGTATAGCTTATCCGATCTCTAAAAATGAGTTTGCCCCAACAATTGTAATGACTTTGCCAACCACTGGTAATAACGAATCCGACCTCTAAAAATAATTTTTCCCAATAATTGTAATGACTTTGCCAACCACTGTTAATCAATTATCCGACCTCTAAAAATGGCTTTGCCCAACAATGTAATAACTTTGCCAACCACTGTTAATCACTTGTTCGACCTCTAAAAATGACTTTTCCCAACAATTGTAATGACTTTACCGACCACTGTTAATCACTTATCCGATCTCTAAAAATGACTTTGCCCAACAATTGTGATGACCTTGCCAACCACTGGTAATCACTTGTCCGACCTCTAAAAATGACTTTTCCAAACAATTGTAATGACTTTACCAACCACTGGTAATAACGAATCCGACCTCTAAAATGACTTTTCCCAACAATTGTAATGACTTTCCCGACCACTGTTAATCACTTATCCGATCTCTAAAAATGACTTTGCCCAATAATTGTGATGACTTTGCCAACCACTGGTAATCACTTATCCGACCTCTAAAAATGACTTTGCCCAAAAATTGTAATGACTTTGCCAACCACTGTTAATCATTATCCGACCTCTAAAAAACGACTTTGCCTAACAATGTAATGATTTTGCCAACCACTGTATAGCTTATCCGATCTCTAAAAATGACTTTGCCCAACAATTGTGATGACTTTGCCACCACTGGTAATCACTTATCCGACCTCTAAAAATGACTTTGCCCAAAATTGTAATGATTTTGCCAACCACTGGTAATGACTTATCCGATCTCTAAAAATGACTTTGCCCAACAATGTAATGACTTTGCCAACCACTGGTAATGACTTATCCGACCTCTAAAAATGACTTTTCCCACAATTGTAATGACTTTGCCAACCCTGTTAATCACTTATCGATCTCTAAAAATGACTTTGCCCAATTGTGATGACTTTGCCAACCACTGGTAATCACTGTCCGACCTAAAAATGACTTTCCCAACAATTGTAATGACTTTACCAACCACTGGTAATAACGAATCCGACCTCTAAAATGACTTTTCCCAACAATTGTAATGACTTTACCGAACCACTGTTAATCACTTATCCGATCTCTAAAAATGACTTTGCCCAATATTGTGATGACTTTGCCAACCACTGGTAATCACTTATCGACCTCTAAAAATGACTTTGCCAATAATTGTAATGACTTTGCCAACCACTGTTAATCACTTATCCGACCTCTAAAAGGCTTTGCCAACAATGTAATAACTTGCCAACCATGTTAATCACTTGTACGACCTCTAAAAATGACTATTCCCAACAAATGTAATGACTTTGCCAACAAAAGTTAATCACATATCCGACCTCTAAAATACGTTGCCCCAACAATTAAATGACTTGCCAACCACTGTTAAACACTTATCCGACCTCTAAAAACGACTTTGCCCGAAAATTGTAATGACTTGCCAACCACTGGTAATGACTTATCCGACCTCTAAATAACTTTGCCCAACAAAGGAGTGACATTGCCAAACCACTGGTAATGACTTATCCGACCTCTAAAAATGACTTTTCCCAACAATTGTAATGATTTTGCCAACCACTGGTAATGACTATCCATCTCTAAAAATGACTTTGCCCAACAATTGTAATGACTTTGCCAACCACTGGTAATGACTTATCCGACCTCTAAAAATGACTTTTCCCAACAATTGTAATGACTTTACCACCATGGTAATAACGATCCGACCTCTAAAATGACTTTGCCCAACAATTGTAATGACTTTGCCAACCACTGTAATGAATTATCCGACCTCTAAAAAGACTTTCCCAACAATTGTAATGACTTGCCAACCACTGTTAATCAATTATCCGACCTCAAAATGACTTTGCCCAACAATGTAATGACTTGACAACCACTGGTAATGACTAATCCGACCTCTAAAAATGACTTTTCCCAACAATTGTAATGACTTTGCCAACCACTGGTAATAACGAATCCGACCTCTAAAAATAACTTTTCCCAATAATTGTAATGACTTTGCCAACCACTGTTAATCAATTATCCGACCTCTAAAAATGGCTTTGCCCAACAATGTAAAACTTTGCCAACCACTGTTAATCACTTGTTCGACCTCTAAAAAGACTTTTCCCAACAATTGTAATGACTTTGCCAACCACGGTTTATCACTTATCCGATCTCTAAAATGACTTTGCCCAACAATATAATGACTTTGCCGACAAAAGTTAATCACATATCCGACCTCTAAAAATAACGTTGCCCAACAATTATAATGACTTTGCCAACCCTGTTAAACACTTATCCGACCTCTAAAAACGACTTTGCCCGAAAATTGTAATGACTTTGCCAACCACTGGTAATGACTTATCCGACCTCTAATATAACTTTGCCCAACAAGGAGTGACATTGCCAACCACTGGTAATGACTTATCCGACCTCTAAAAATGACTTTTCCCAACAATTGTAATGATTTTGCAACCACTGGTAATGACTTATCCGATCTCTAAAAATGACTTTGCCCAACAATTGTAATGACTTGCCAACCACTGGTAATGACTTATCCGACCTCTAAAAATGACTTTTCCCAACAATTGTAATGACTTTACCAACCACTGGTAATAACGAATCCGACCTCTAAAAATGACTTTTCCCAACAATTGTAATGACTTTACCGACCACTGTTAATCACTTATGCGATCTCTAAAAGACTTTGCCCAACAATTGTGATGACTTTGCCAACCACTGGTAATCACTTATCCGACCTCTAAAAATGACTTTGCCCAAAAATGTAATGACTTTGCCAACCACTGTTAATCACTTATCCGACTCTAAAAACGACTTGCCTAACATGTAATGACTTTGCAACCACTTTATCACTATCCGACCTCTAAAAAACGACTGTTGCCTAACAATGTAATGATTTTGCCAACCACTGGTAATGACTTATCCGATCTCTAAAAATGACTTGCCCAACAATGTAATGACTTTGCCAACCACTGTTTATCACTTATCCGATCTCTAAAAATGACTTTGCCCAACAATTATATGACTTTGCCAACAAAGTTAATCACATATCCGACCTCTAAAAATAACGTTGCCCAACATTATAATGACTTTGCCAACCACTGTAAACACTTATCCGACCTCTAAAAATGACTTTGCCCAAAAATTGTAATGACTTT